>CP099839.1:30827903-31287903 GCA_030062745.1 Capitulum mitella
TCACCAAACAGGTAAGCCGACCACGGGACGACGGTAATGCGTCAGCCCACTACGAATCCGGACTATGTCTAAAACGCGATAGCCTAATTTCTGGTTGAAAAGACCGACGGTGATTCCTTCACCAATTTACAACACAACTGAAATACTGTGAATGTGCCAACACTGATTAGTTTTGATGTCTTTTAAATAGATTTGTCATTGAAAATGGCGAAGATTTGCAAAAAGGTTTGGCAAATTCACCTGAAATGATATATGCAGAACATCCCAAAGGTCCAAATCGAGCATTGGAGATTAATTCATGTCCATGGGTGTGCTAAGCAGGATGACTTATTACGTTCGCAAGCGTTGCGATGAACGATATTGCGTTGATCACGCTGCAGCGGGCCAACAACCCTGGAAAATATACGGAACGATACGAAATGCCCTGACAACGGCGGATCGAAGAGAGGTGTGGATGACTAATGTGTGTCCGCGCCAATCCGTTTGATATCAGCAATGTTTTGCTTCCAGTTTCTCAAAAAGGAAACCATGCAGTACATGGCCGTGAAAAGCCATGATATGTAACCATTAACATGTAGAAACATTATATTGTAGAATAACATTAACGATATTAAATTAACTTAATTAAATTAGGAATTTTAAATTAACAACATTCATAACATATAAAACATCAATATTAAGCATTAACATCAACAACGTAACATTAACATGTAGAAAATCAAAAACAAAGCCCAGAAACACCGGATTACACGCTTGTTTCATGGTTACATGTGCAGTAGTAACAACGCGGGCGTCGTGACAGGCTGAACTTTTTTACTCCAACTTTTTCATCCAAATATTCGCCGAACATTCCATTGTCAACCGAGCATTCGAATACTGTTTTGCATTTCGCTGCAGAATCTGAAGAAATATATGAGTCAAAGAATACATAACCAAGACGAATGTTAGTCTTCGCATTGCCTGTCGTTGTTTGGGCTTCTATAAATCATTGTGAATGAGAGCAATGCTGAGATTGACACCACTAAGATGGGCTCCGTCCCCCTCGCCACTCACAGCACGGATCTACTGATCATGTTTCGTGGAGAGATGAGTAGCCTCGATAATAATGCCACATGTGTTCAGTGCCTGGAAACGACGGGCAGAGACGTTGGTCCAGTATCAGTCAGTGCGTGAGCTGGACTCGGCCGCAAAGTACACATGATCTTGTTCATATGTCTCATATTTTGTTTACTGAGACGAATACAGGGAAATAGTCGACCTCCAGGACGCTGACTGACACTGTGCGTCCAATAACCTTTCGCACATATGCTAATTTTCCATTCTCACGGCATATCCTAGTCCGAAATTGGAGCGGAAAACTGCGTCACCTGAAGTCCCTTACGTGCTATCCTGGCTACTCCAATTATAAATTCCACTTACTTCTTCTTCTATTGTGCATGGATGCCATGGCGAGGAACAAGAGGAGAAATTCCTATTAGTTTCAAGGCTGGGGTGGACGATATTTTTCTCATGTTCTCAAACTAATTATGCCTAAGCCCTATATCGTACGAACTTGACGCATGGGTGTAATTACCGGGGGACGGGGAACATGTTCCCGTTTTTTGGCTCGTGGTGCGGGCGCCCCCTTTATGTCACAGAGCTTCGAAGGGCAAAAAGTATCTTACACCCGATCCCAAGGTTAAACCGAAATCCGTTTTTCTCCTTTTCTGTGTTTCTTTTTGCTGGGGTAGGGTTTGTCCTCCTGCGCAACTATCAGGCTCCAGGTGCCCCTGCCCCATGTATTCATCAACTATTCCTCGTGGACACGGCGTCCCTTACAAGTAAGCACTCTCGTACAGGCCAGGCAATCCTCGCATGCTCGGCGCCCCGTACAGGCCTGGCGGCCCCTCTTCTTGTACACATGAGACGCCTGTAGAGAATTTGGCTCCCCTTACAGACCAGAAACGTCTAAGATGCAGGTTCCCCTTATAGGTCAGGCCCCCCCTCGGGGGCTCGGTGCCCTTGGCGGGCGAGGAAATTTAAACTCTTGGTTTAAATTGCCAGCTTTAAAGTTCGAATGGCGGCTGTCTCCATCGTCGTTACTTAAAGGACGCTGACACACCTCGCAATCTTTTACTCCAAACAACTACTATTCCCATTGGTGACCAGATGAGACAGGCTTTATGGGGAAAAATCACTGTGACGCAGCTGTTTCGAACCGGCGCCATCGAACGAAGTACTAGAAAAAATGTCGTCACGGATTTGAAATCGAGCAGGAGCACAAGCAAAGTAAACCTTCACGTCGGTGGACGCTAGACCTTTGCAATGGTGGACGCCCGAATCACCTTTTCTTTAGTGCAGGGAGGAGAGACCCCCCTCCGGTGACTTTTGATCCGCTGATCGAAATTGTGTGAAATATGGCAAACATCATCACTGGTATTTTAATTGATCAACCGGAAGATTTGAAGGCGATGCTTGAAACAGAACTTGAGTTATTTAGCTTCACTGTTCCCCGATCGAACGCTGGCGTACGACATTCGGCCGGACGCTGAAGCTCCGCCAGCATTTTTCGGTGCCGAGAGCCACATTATCAACTCACGAGCCACTAAAGCACGATTCTTCTCAATGTCAGTCCTCAGTCTTAAAATCTAGATTATTTCGCAAAGCGTTTCTCAAGTTCTCGATAGACATGCTGTTTTTCACTATCCACATCGGTAACGAAGCGTTTGTTTGTTTTCCAGTAAACTGAGTATTTCTTAGACACTCGTTATTGGATACGCTGTATGACGTTCGATACCGGAGTTTATCTTTCTCAAGAACTTATTAGGAGGAAAGCGCTCCCTCAGCATCAAACCTCGGCACTAGGTTGGAAGGCCGCCTCTGATACTGAGCGGCCTAGTAACCAATCTGTCTAATCCGTGTACAATTTCTGCCCGATGATTCGATTTTCCTGCAGAGGCAATGGCTTCAAATTGACTTCGCTGCCAACTATTCCTGGGCCGAGGAGATTTACGAAGTTGAAGACTCACATAAGCCCATCCGAAGCCGGTTACATGTCACACTCCGAAAAGCTGTGATGGACATTTTCTTTTCTTGGATAGGCACCGGGCACCTAACGCAATAATTCGCCGATAAGCAATGCAGACTGCTATTTCTTGGACGTAGGAAATTTTCTAAATTGGCTTCAGAATCTGAATGCTGTGCGCTTACTATCCGTCTTTTATACTTGAAATGAACAGTGAACAGTAGGTTACTGTCCGCCATCTCTGTTATGAATGTCAGGTTTGTTGTTCCATGCCCAGGGTGTCGGGTTAGGTGTTCAGTTTTCCGACGTACCTTGCATGGTATCTCACGTCTGGAGATGTGAAGCTATCACATATGCAGGATTTCGTTTCCATGTCTGACTCAGGGGCGTCAGGGTTATTTTATTGTATCCAGGAAATCATCTTTATTATCTTGCACTCAAAGGTACCAGATTTATTGTCTCATGCTTGATGGGTTTGCATTATTTGTGCCACGTTCATTGTCCGGTGTCTCGTACGAAGGAGACTGTCGCTGATTTCGTGGCCAGTGGATTAAGATATGCTGTCACATGGTCATGGATAGAATGAGACTGCAAACGGATGTCACAATTATTGGTGAAAATATCAGGGATGTCGGGTTATGCTGCAGCCATTCGGTTTACAGATTGGTTTTCGATAAGTGGTTTACAATTAACTGATATATATATATATATATATATATATATATATATATATATATATATATATATGTATATATATACATGTTTGATTAAAAAGACTGCTAATGCTGCATTAACAAGGCTTTTGATACATTGCTCAAGGCTTTTGTCTTCGCATTATCGTTTAGGTTAAAAATCATTCGTACAAAATCACTCATATACTCGTCGCTATCTTAAAGTTTAACGTTTCGAAAAATCTATTTATCAGTGAACCCACCCGAGCCCTAAAAAAAACAGCCAAACTCGTGTACAACCCTAGAGTTGCTGGGTGTTGGGCATTAAGTGCTAATGATGTGATTGTATTTGTGATCGTATCTGTGTCTGTTCCATTACTGAGGTAGGGATCATTTGCTTTCGCCACACTAAAATATGCGATAATAATGTAGTTGCTCAACTTCTGTCTTTAAAAACTGGATTGGATAACTTTTGCCAATTAGATTACTCCGACGATGAGATTTGACCTCGAAACGTTAGACTAACCTTCGCCCATATCGGGGCGGAGGTTGATGCAACTCTGAGGTTTTCCAAGGATAACTTGCGAACGTTTTTTTATCCATCTGAAACCCAGTGTTCTCTCTGGGGCATCCTTTCTGCATTTTGTGTTGAAAACATTTTTCTTCTACATTGCCATAGTAACGAGTTATGACGCTGTAACACGAAATATGTCTCGCTTCGCGCGCCGACGCGGCCGGTTTACGATGGTCTCAGTTTTGTTTGACTGTAAGACGGTTGGAAGGTACAAATACAATAAAATATACATCAATCGATTCAAAATTGTACCTTCTATAAGACAACACATATATTTAATAGGATAATGCTCACTGCCGGGATTATCCAGGGTGTAAACTGAGGCCATGAGCTACCGCAGGAAACGCGTTACTTTTTATCTGTGTAAGTGTGATAGGAAATAGGTATCGCAAAGCAACCTATATATTCGGACTGCTTGAGACGTAAGGAATCGAATGATAAAATGGTACTGCGAAGACAAAAGCTAGAAACCTCCAACGATGTATCTAAAAGCTTGTTCATGCATAGTTAGTGGTCTTTTTCAATGAAATATGCCTAAGAGAAAATATTCTGCTGAAACACACGGTCATGTGCATAAACATTCGGGCGATTTTGAGATATGGGGTGGAATTTCAAACAGAGATTATCACGACGCAGAATCCGTCATTTTGCGACACTTCTTGAAGAAACTGAGCTGGCAAAATCTCAATTCTTTGGTACAATATTTGGAAGTGGCACAAGAGCAATTAAGAATTGGCACATGTGGTGTATTTTCAGCAACACGAAAAATGGGGCAAAACGTTCCTTCGAAAATGAAACCTAGATATCTCTAAACCTTCGCCCGCACTTGCCATTTCGCCATCCTAGAATGCACCTGAGAGGGGAGGGTGGTTGCCGCCCCCAACCCATTCATTTTCTAATTGAGATAGAGCCTCGCGACAAAGACCAGGGGATTGCTTGGGATCTGGCAAATTCAACGGTGCCTAATTTGTGACAAGTCCTGGCCTCCCGGATCATGCCAAACAAAAAGATTTTACTTTCCTGCGCTACAAGCGGGATGTCTTGCACGTTAGCCCCCATCTAACAAAGGCACAGCCATTTGTGGCACTAAATCAGATAGAGCAGCTTCTGGTTGTTTTTATGACATGCGGTTTTACTGCCTGAGGTCAGTTGGTCGCATTCCAGGCTCGGTCAGCATATTCCCTTTTCGGCAGAATCTGCTCCCGACGCAGTTTTTAGGACAGTTTGTTTCGCATCGATGTCTGTAAATCCAAATAGCTGGAAGTGATATACTGAACCAGATTCATGTGCAGGACAGAAAAATAACACAAGGCCAACTGAGATCATTCGAGGTCATAATCCTCATTTTGCCTTGAACTGTGCGAATTGGATATTCAATGTAAAGTTCCAAGAAAGAAATGGTAAATGATGCGGGGCTGATTTTCTAGCGTCGAAAAACATTGTGGAAAGCCAGGTCATGACCTAACATGGCCATGAACTAACATGTCATATTAGGTAATGACCTAATATCGATGTAGGTAATGTAGCACTTCGAAAAATAATTCCCACGTGCTATTACTGGAAGGGATCAGAAAGGTCCAGGATGAAAGGAATATATTGTTTCGTATGTGTAACTTTGTATATATATGTGTGTATGTGTTTCCTCATGTGTTTGGTTGTGTATGGTTGACAGCATCAAATTATGTATTAAAAAAAAACCATGTTCCAGATGTCTGCCAGGTCTGATTCCTGAAAACGCCCTAGATTTTCCACAAAATATACGATTCGTGGCCTAACTTAACTTCGACCTTGACCTTGAACTTTCGTAGCATATAAGTACACATTCCGACGCATGCGGGATGCAGCTTGCAAAGCATCCAGCAAATCTGACACCTACGGCACATTTGCCGTCTTGCTTGCACATTTTACAGTACATCGCGTCCTGGGGTCGCGACATGCCCTCGAGAACAGTTATATTTAACAAACCAAGGTCAGAGAAAATTAAAATTTTCAGGGAGACTGCAGGAAGGATAAAAAGCAGCTACTGAAAAAATCAGGCCTCTGTCTTAAACCTCCGCTCCACTGGCGGTCGGCGCCGATTGCGCTCGACTGCGGAGGGTGCTTGACCTCCCCCTCTGACTCACGAACGGTTGGTCACACGATAAAAGTAGGCACACGAATGAGAAGCGTGGGACAACTAGAGCTCAAAACTGGCGTCATTTTTAGTTTTGGATAATATGTAAGCAATTTACACCCTATATATATTTCCTCACAGCCGACTGCATGAGACAGAAAAACGGCCTGGATCGCAAGGGCTGTGACTAATAACGTCCAGGTAAAGGCACCAAGGCACAGGTTAAAGTTAGCAGATGCAGATAGACGTCTAATTTCTCTGATTTGCTCGAAATATACGCCGAAACGCTGAGTTAAAGACACGGCAATTTTCGCTCCGGTTACCGGCGGGCACTGTAGCCGTACACAGTATGAAATTAACGGGAACTAATTTTAACGCTCCTTTATTTTAGCGACATAAACCAACCCATGCAAATTTCATTGATGCTAGTGATTCTTGTGATGGTTTCTCATGTTTAAATTTTGGAAAAAATCAGTAGTTACCAGTGTTATTACCAAGTTAGCAATGGACGGAACTTTATTCGCGAGAGCCTGTGTATTTCCAAAATATACAATTTTTGGAATTTTTTGGGCTTCTTGGTATTAGCTGCAACTGTGCGAGCCAGTTCTGCCATTTCCTACCCGTTCTGAGTAATTCATTGTTGACTTTGGCGGCGGTACATTTGGCTCATAATAGTTATTCGTGACCTGAACTAAGGTCAACTGCTGGAAGTCATTGATACTTTGTCCATTGGCGGTACCTAGATGTCTGCATCACCGCACACTAAAAATGTTATGGAAAATTCCGTCAATTTCTGAAAAAACGACGACTTAAAAATGGGCTTGACCTTAGGTCAATGACCCGGGAAATTCCGAAAAATCAGAGATAGCAGATTTGTTACATCTATCAAGATCTCTTATCTCTGAAAATACCATTATAATGTCATGTTTTCCAAAAATGTTACAGGGCGCTTAAATTTTTTGGACATAGGTCCGCTTGACCTGACCTAGATCAGACACCTGACTTGACCTGAGGTCAAAACCATGTTCGAGGTGTAAAATGGTCATGCAAAAGGTACACGAAGTTAGCAAGTCAAACGTAGCGACACGAAGTTTCGTGGCGGTGCGTTTGTTCGTCCGCTCGCAGTCCTGGAAAAAACATCACGGGGGCGGCCAACCCCCCGCAGTCGGGGCGGGTTAATCGTTTGGCGTGTGTCGAACAAAAACCACTTGGGAGGTGGCATCCGCCCTTGTCCCATGTGCGGTCGAGGCTTAATGAATGTCCCAAAGTAGGTCGGCACGGTCCCACACCACCTCTTGAAGGCAGACTATGAAGCCTTTGGGAACTTCTTTTGGTTCTCATTTACGACCTGGACCAGGAAGTGAACCTGCTATTCACTTCGGGTCGTCCACCCAGCCTCCGTAAACTCGTTAATTAGTGCGACGGCGCGCTCCGCAGCGTCGTTCACAACATTCAGCACACGGACCCGCGTCTGTGCCTCGGTGAACGATCCCATGTCTTCCCATTTGGTTGAATCTTCCTTCTCCAGGAAGTCGGACGGGAGCTCATCGAGGCTGAAGAGATCCTTCGTCTGCAAAGAGCAGAAATCAGGAAGAGTCTTGACCTGGAGTGTAGCAGAGTTTTCTGCATGGCGTGATAGTTTGACTACTGGCGACCTCGTTTGTGCCAATATTCCTCTTCTTCAGTAATTCTCTTTTCACAAATTCTCCTTGCCAATCCTACGTTTATTCGACCGATACATAGAGCTTCCATTTTCATCACCTAAATTTTTTACGTCAAACACTGACCACTCACAGCACCAGCATTTCACTACGTCACGAGCGTCACGAGTTCCTCCACATGTTGAGCCGATAGAGATCTAGACAGATAGGTAGATACTGAGAGAAAACCGACCATGCTGATATACTACCCACGAACGGGAATGATGAAAAGAGATGGCGCAGTTATGATATCATATGCACCCAATTAGGAGAGTTTTGCAATCCGAACATTCCGGAGAAACCAGGCTTTAGCCAATGAACGGGCGTGAGAACTCACGGAATTCAAGGAACTGGCTGATGTGAGGCGGATGCAAGAGCTCAGAAGTTTCCGCGGATGTAGTCTGTTTTAAGCTTAGAAAAAGGAAGTGTGGTTTAACGTTACGGATATGATTCACCTAGCGGCACTGCGGCACGACTGATGTCCTGGAGGCGTTCTCAGACGTCTTTGTCTGATTCTCTTCGGTGCCGACTCCGGGAACTAGAGCTGAAAGCATCTGGTAGCCTTACGCAGTCTTCATAAGCCAAAGACGTTCGACGGAAAACCTCTAAGAGTGAGAGAAATTTAGAAAACACTGAAATTCGAAGGTTTTCTGATACGGAAACTCTAAACCCATGACGTGAACCTTGTTACATGGGGGTTCGGGACTCAGACCCGACGAGGCCGCGCTTTTGATCCTTCAGCAGAGTACATGTTCACAACCATCTGACGCCTCTCGTTCACATCGACGGCAGGATAAAAAAATAGCTATACCAACGTTGACCCCGTTCAGGTGCCACTGATGTCGGCTCATCGACTTGAAGGCAGCTGCGTTGGCATCCTGCAGCCCCTGGGCGAGCTGCAGGTCGTTCCTTGGTGCCGTTGCCCCATCCCTTGCACTAAACCAAGCTCAAACGCAATGCTTCGTCACGATGACACGGAACTGTCCAAGCTCCAAGGCGAGCTTCGTCAGAATGGCGTAGATGTCACGAGCCATCCAGCGAGCACGATGTAGTGCCCCCGGGACCACGAAAGACAAACGCTGTTGACCCTCTGGGATGCCGCCAAAGACGATGATGGTCAGCGGAAGAAGTTCCTTGTAATCATTTAATCAATCATTCAATTAATGCAGTCAATCAAGGAGATGATTCACTTTGAGAGGTGACTGGGCGTGATCAATGACTTCTTCAGCCCAGAGGAGTACCAAAGATGCCATTTCCTTACCGTCTAGCGTAGTCGAGAACCTTGATTGGTCCAGAGATTGCCAAGAGTCACGAAAAGCACTAGAGGCAGTGGTCTCTGGCCCTTGTGACACGTCGCCGACCAGGCCAGAGGAGGCAGCTTTCAGGACAAGTTCCAGTACGTGATGCCGGCCCACCAGGCGCTCAAGTCTCTCATCAGAGCCTGCTCCAAGCGTGTGCACACCCCGATATGAATCCCTGTGGTTACGTTCGCCATATCAAAGCAGAGCCCTGATTTGCTGCGCGAGTCCCCAAGCCTGCATTGTCTCCAGGATGATCTGTTGGTTCAGCTGTAGCATCAGGTAGCTCGGAAATGGCGAGAATCCTGCTGCACCATCACCTGTAATTAGAGCCGACAGACCATCCACCTTGCCACGTTCCGTCAGATATGGCACCATTTTGCCGTGCCAGCAGAGGACCAGGGGATTTTTCACACTGAACATTTCCCGACTTTCAGCCGCTCGAGCTGACGGATGTCAAATCCTGCTGACACAAATTGCACTAGGACTGAGGCAAAGTTCATCGACGCCCTGTCCCGTCTGCTTGGCAGACGGAACAAGAAAACGCCTCGCAGCTCGATCACTGATTTGTGGACGGTCCAATGCCGTTGAAACTTCCGCGGATACCATCGTGGTCCCCTGGAGGGAAAGGATTTGACGTCCCAGGCTCTCCCCGGGTAAGACCTTACTCCCCACTTCCGCTGGATGCTGAAGTAGAGGATTCCAGGGCCACTGTTTGAAACACAACATTTATCTCCTGCAGATTCTTCCCATGTGCCTTCGAGTCAGCTGCAACCCGTTTCTGCGCCCGAGCCACACGGCCAGCTGCCTTCTTGTCCATTCCTCCGATCCTCCCTCGCCAAACCTTTTTTTCGCTGGGCAACCAAGAAATCTTTGTCCTTCTGGACTTTGAACATGGAAAGACTATTCTCGTCGAACAAGTCCTCTAGCCTCACCTTCGAACTCCTCTTGATTTCTTAAGTTGGTCGCCGTCTTTCGAGCTATCTTGAGGTATTGCCATTGCCCATGGAGCTTCTGGATGTGTTTCCTGACGTCATAGTCATGTTCTGTTGGTATGTATTCGGTTGTCTAAATGTCGACGATGTTTTCTTGAAGGAGGAGGAAGAAATGCTTCAAGACTTCTCTTTTAGATGGTAATGTCTGGGCCGATATGTTGGGCTTGGTGACTCTGCCAACCAGACACTGTTCTTCGAACGCGTTCCAATAGCCATCAAAAGTACCTGACTGAGAACAGAAAAAATCAGTTACATCCAGGCCCTTCTGTTTTCCAGGCTGCAATATATATATATATATATATATATATATATATATATATATATATATATCAGAACAAATTGTATATATATATATATGTATATGTATATATATACACATACACAATTTGTTCTGATATCGAACGGGTGACCAGTGTGATGTGACGTCCGTACGAGACCTTGTACGTACGAGGGTCACGAAAAAAGTTCGTGGCTCTCATTCCCATAACACACAGTTCTTTAAAAATGAGTTGATTTCCCTATAGCCTTACAATACGGTCCCCCTGCTCCCCAATCTCAGCCTCCCGCCTCTTCGGCAGGGACCTGATGCCAAGCGCCACGCTGTTTTTCTTGAGCACTTTCACCCTCGTGGACTCGGACTCCTCGAGTTCTGTCAAGTCCCTGTAGCCATGCCCCTCAAGGGCTCTTTGAGCTTGGGGAGCAGCTCAAAGTCCGATGGACTCAAATCTAATGAATAGGGCGGTTGGGGAAGCACCTCCCAGTTGTAGTTCTCCAAGAGGGCCACAACACCCGTCTTGTGTGGAGTGGTGTTATCAAGAAGGACCAGTGGCCGGCGTTGCATTCGAGCAGCTCTTGCTGCTTCTCGCGGATCGCGACCCTCAGAACGTTGCTCAGGTAGGATTTGAGGCAGTCCATGTTGACTGTCTGGTTTAGCGGGACCACGTTGGCAGTGAGTGGTCATAGCCTGCGATGACCTTGATCTTCAGGCTGGCAGGGGGGCGCCGCGCTTTCTTGGGTCTTGGTTTCTTTGGAGCCCTTCACTCTGCCGACTAGCGCTTCAGTTCAGCTCGTATGACCTTATCCAGGTCTCGTCGATCGCAACAATGCGTCCCAGAACGATTCACCCTGTCTCTGGAACCGAGAAGCAGCTACTGGCAGATGTTCGGACGCTGCTCCTTCTCACCCTCACTCAATAAATTGGGTACCCATTGAAAACCTTGGTATTCTGCAGTTTCTTGGCCAAGAGGTTCCAGATGGCGCTGATCCCCACTTTAGAGGCAAGCTCTTCACAGGTCCACCGCCTGTCCTCGTTGAGGAGATTCTGCAATGTCCGCACATGCGTTTTGTCTTTTGCCGTTGGGTTGCCCATCACGTGCGTCATTAATGACGGCTCCGCCGTCGCGAAAACGGCTTACCCTTTTTTTGACAGCCGACCAAGGCAGGCCATCGTTCCCGCATGCTACCTGCAGAGCGCGGTTAATTCCTTTGTCGGATTTTTTCCACATTTTCCATATTTCTGTTCGCACGCTGCTCGATGCTCTTCGATCGAGATCATGGACATGGTGGCAAAACGCTCAGGAATGACGGCCGCATGTCAGAAGCCATTCGAGATATCCGAATCAAACTTCCACAAAAAAGACAAATTGCGCGTGCCATTTCACCATTCAGTTTCGCTTTGTTACATTAGAAAATAAAATTGTGATAAAGACCACGAAATTGTTAAATGGCCCTTGTAACTGTTCAAACGCAAAGTGTAGCGTAGCGATAACTGTATTTGTATTCTGATGGTGAGAAGGGAATTTTTCGAACCGGTAACAAATGAGTATCTTCTTGACCCTGATTTCGCAGTTAATGAACGATCTTAAGACGACAGTTTGTTCCATCGCAAAAAAATGTTACGAAAGTTGGTAAAAGCCAACGCTGAGGTCGATTTTAACAAGATATGTCTGAAAGAAAACGTACTACCGTGACACATGAATATACACACACGCGCGCGCACACACACGCACACGCACACGCACACGCACACACACCGTTTATGCTATAATTTGTTTATTCGTAACTGGTTTTCAATCGTTAAAGTGCAATTAACCCGATCCCGTGCTGGGGGTGGGCAGATTCTGTCCCCTCTGGTTTTTGGCTTGCCAATCCCGGTGTTTTAGGGGGTGCTTTACGAAACTTGGTGGTTTCCTTAAATGTATTTTTTGCATGCTGTGACGGAATGTCAAAAATTCGCCTCATCCAGAGATGGCTCCAGGGCACATTTATGGATGTGTGTTTGAGGAATATCGCGCTTTCTGGAGACCACGCACCTTGACATGGTCATGTGCTATTTTGATGCCCTTAATAATGTCGCGGAAAATTGAAATGATCGAAATGATTGTAATCTGCACACTTTCAAGTGTACTTAAGAGAAATGTTAGTCAATCGCGGATCCAGGGACATTTAAAAGAAGGTATTTAAACTGTTTTGTTCCTAAGAATGTATGAATGATATAACGCATGCATAAATGAAACAAAACTAATTGTGATATAGACATATTTATGTTAATTTTCCCAAATCATTCATCTACATGTGCTGCCGAGGGCGTCTTCAGGCATCAGTTTTAGTGTGCACACCAGTGGGCCTAATAGACATCTGGATCTGTGTGATGGCTTTGTTTGTTCCGCATATATTGCGATCAAATGCCATGTATTTTAGTGAAAATGAAGACAAGAGTCCCCTCAAAGGCATTTCAAAAGGGGATATTTTATTTTTTCTTATTCCTGAGAAACCATGTCTCAGTTTACCATGTAAAAAGTTACTCTACCTTTTCTGGCAACTGGATTCGCCTATGGGTGTTTGTGATATGTATATAAAATAACATATGACACATATATAAATATTTCCCGAGGACAGATAAGCTCGCCAGACTCAAGATGTTGCAGAATTAAATCACATTTCTCAAAAACCATACCCCTTTTTATGTGCGCTGGACACTCCCATACATTTCGAAAATTGGTCTCTTTCTAACATATATGATGGGCCTATCAATAAGTGGTAGAGTGGCACGAATTAGAACAGAATCGGTCGTAAAATGTGTTCAGGAAGTTTGTATAACTACAATTATGCTACTATTTACACCCCATTGTAATCTCTCGCCCTCTTTGAAAATTTTAAACATTTTTTTTCGGAACTGTAGATTTACTACGGCTATCGAACGCCGTTTTCCGCTAGGAAATCGGGCCAATAGTTTTCGAGATCTTGGGCAGGGCAGAATCTGCCCGCTCTCCCGCAAGGAATCGTACGTAGAGGGTAGGAGCACGGAATAGGGTTCATGGCGAGCAATGGGAAAAACAACGCATTGTCATCTGTTTGACATGTGGGGCATTCCATCACAAATGGACAAGGTGCAACAAGGTGTATATATGTGTCACGTCAAGACTAGAATTTCAGTATAAGAAGACCTTCAAATTTCGATGTTTCCTAAATTTCTCTAAGTCTTAGAGGTTTTCCTTCAAATGTCGTTGGCTTATGAAGACTGCATAAGGCTGCCAGATGCCTTCAACTCTTGCCCAGAGTCGGCGCCGAAGCGAATCAGACAAAGACATCTGAGAACGCATGAACGCCTCAATCACATTAATTGCGCCGCAGTGCCACCAGGTGAATCATATCCGTAACGTTAAACGATACTTCCTTTTGCTAACCTTAAAATAGATTACACCCGCGGAAACTCCTGAGCTCTTGCATCCGCCTTACATCAACCAGCTCTTTGAATTCCGTGCGTTCTCACGTCCGTTCATTGGCTAAAGCCTAGTCTTTCCAGAATATTCGTATTGCAAAACGCCTCCTGATTGGTTGTATAAAATATCATAGTTGCATCATACCCTTTCATCACTTCCATTCGTGGGTAGTATATAAGGAAGGCCGGTTTTCGCTTAGTATCTATCTAGATCTCTATCGGCTCAACACGTGGAGGACCTCGTGATGCTCGTGACGCAGTGCAGTGCTAGTATTGTGAATGGTCAGTCTTTGACGTCAAGAATATAGGTGGTGGAAGCTCTGTGTCTGTGACGAATAAGCGAGGAATTGGCAAGGATACTTCGTGTAAACAGAAGCACTGAAGAACAGGAATATTGACGCCAATGGTCAAACTATCACGCCAAGCAGAAAATTCTGCTACACATGGCACTGACCCCACTTCAAACACCATAGTCTCGGATTTCGATGCAACTTAGTCTCAGGGGCAATCTAGGGCAGAATTTCAGTTCTACAAGTTTCAGATCGATCTGACGAAGAGTTGTTATGATATAGCATTTTCATTTTCTTTAAATTTGCCTGTTTCCACCAAAAAATAATGTACGTTTTATTGATAATTTGGCAACCACATGTCTTATCTGCGAGTACCTGACGGTATTTTGATCAGAATAAACTAGCGTAACGTTTGGCTATCCCAAACTGAAAATATACGGGTTTCCAAAAATTTGGTCTTGGGCGCTGTTTTTGAGGTCAAATTTTCGAGGTGTGGCTACAAATTAAGATGAAAGCTGTGACCAAGTAGAACGTCTCCGAAGACTTTTAAATCATTTCATGCCATGAAAAGTCCCTTTTCTTAGGTTTATTACACAATACATGTGATGAAAGGTCTTCAAAATTGGACAGTGTTTGTTGGCTGGTACAACTTCCCCTTGGTGGTTGGCTCCTAATTACAGTAGAGTCAAGAAACAAAAACCACCGTGTTTCTTGTCGTAAGAGAAAGCCAGTGGTAGCCGGTATTACGGTTTTATGGCAACCGATGTCGTTTCAGGGCAGGTCAACCACCTAAAAATGGCCAAAATCGCCATTTTTTTAACCTGGAAGACTCGGAATTTTTTTCTAACGACAGAACGTCTCTATGGTATTCTGGGACGCTAATTTCAAATTGGCAGTCACTTAGCACCATTTCGACACATTAAGGCGTATTTCATGTCCGCGAGAGAGCTCTAGATTCCAAAACTCACTGAATCTAGAATCTTTGAATCCAGAGCCCTCTGAAATGAATTTGAATCTGGCTTCCTTGCATGACGAGAAACACGCTCGTTTTGGTTTCCCGACTCTGGCTTAATTAGGGGCCAATGCGGACTCATGGGTTCATTTCCTTGCGACAAAGGTATCAGTCTCCTAGAAATGTCTATTGGAAAAATTCATCCGTACTAAAACGCAGTAAAACACAAACAATGGAGCCTTTTTAAGCCATCTCTACTCTTTGCTTGTCTGCCGCCAGTTCACGCACGATATTTGTCCGGCCATTGACTGGGGTCAATCTGTGAATTTCTTGGGTCCGTTTAACGGTCTTGGCCTTACCAAGCCGTGTGGACCTCAGCTTCCGGGACATTGGCTGTTGTTGCACTGCATTGGCTATTGTTGTGTTTACTTTTTCTTTGACGAACTCACATAAGCTCTTTGCAGAACAGCTTCGTTTCGAGTGTGAAAGCGCCAGGCTTGCATTGGCTGCAGTTCTTTATGTCATCAGCTCAATATATCATCACATTTAGAGCAAATAGTGTCGGGCTAATAGATCAAGCCTTTACTCAGTGATTTTCATTGGAGTTTCGTCCAACAGTGCAAAACCTCGTTAATAACAGCAGCTACTACTTCCCCTGCTACGGGTGAAGGTAAATCGTGTTGCAGACATGAACTTGAGCTTTGCTTTATAGCAGAATTTTCAACGGAAGACTGCGACGAGCATGTTGTCTGATTACATTCTTCATGGCATGGTTCGAGGTTTCGGTCCTTCACCTTATATGCGCAATTACGACATAGCTAGTTCTTAGGCTTGCCGTTCCTCAAGACATTTCAACAGCGCTTCCTTTTATGTACCTTAAAAAGATCACAGCAAAACAGCCGTTTCTGACGCGGCACACCAATAATAAATGACCTGTCACCACGGTCATGTACGGAGCACCGGTTCTCTGTTTAATACAGAGTGATCTGCGCAGTACTGCGGCGAGCCGACGGAGCTCATGGCGTCCGGAAAAACTCGTCCAAATTGCAGACCAAGTCATGGGCATCGCGCCGACGTTTTATCGCTGTGTGCGTTCGCGCGCTACGCCGGGCTCCGACCTACTCCAGGCAATTCAGGATGACCTTTTTCTGCTCATGGATGGTGTACGGGATATTTTGGGACGCTGATTTCGAATCTGGCATCCATTTCGCACTATTAAATCATTGTGGTTCATTTCAGAGGGCTCTAGATTCACTGATTCTAAACTGAGAGGGGGCCTGGAATCCAGGGCCCTCTGGCAGACATGAAATGTATCTTAATAAATCACAATGGCAGTGATACGCATCCATGTACTGCAAACATCGTGATGAATAGTGCATTGTCACAGTCATACTTTTTAAAGAGAGGCCTGAGACATGGGGATCCTTTGAGCTGTTTGCTGTTTCTGCTTTTTATTGAGCCATTAGCTTATAGGATAAGGCGTGACAAAGAACTAACAGGAGTAAGCTTCAATGGTGCTGAGCTAAAAATGATTAGCTTTGCTGACAATACCTGCCTCATTCTGGATGGATCCCGAAATTTGCCTAGAAAAAGTGCCCAGATTTCTAAGGATTTAAGGACGATGTCTGGATTACAGTTTAACATGCAGAAAACCGAAATCTTATGGATAGACAAGAACAGAGGCAGACGGGACTGAATCTGCCTAGGTCTAGAATTAAAATGGACACAGTGTCCACCAAAATATCTGGGGGTTAAATTTGCTCATCTGGTAAAGGATTGCAGAACTCAGTTACACTGAAAAAATTGTAAACTAAAGGGAAAACTTTCACCTTGGTACAGCAGAGGTCTCACACCATATGGGCGGGTATATCTCTTGAAATCAGAGGCTTTGTCTCAGCTCGTCTACCTTATGTGGGTTATTAAAACCCAAGTAAAAAGCAACTGAGAATAACAGAAAGTATCATGTTTAAATTTATGTGGAGAGGTGCGCCGGACAAAATAAAAAGAAATGTAATGAAACGTGAATACGAGGCAGGAGGTTTAAAGGTGTAAGATCCATCTCTACAGGGAGCTAGTCTGAAACTCGTTTGATAAAAGAAATGCTTAGATAACAGAAATAGAGCCAAGTGGAAAGCACTTTTCAAAGACGTTTTTTCTGTTCACGATGAGTTTCCCGTTCTCACTTGCGATTTGCCTAATAATATGATACCTGAGTTAATACAGGATAAATTTTGAATAGAAACGTGTAACGCAAGGGCCAAATTACAGCCAAAGGAGGTCAGCGGGTCAGAAATTCTTTCACATGTGTTGTGGAGAAACGCATTGCTAGAACTGGAAAATAATACCAATATTAATGACGTGGCACTTATTAGGAAAAGGATTATTACCATGCGAGTCCTTTATAATGTTGGCCTGAGCAGACTTATGAATTTGCAAGAATTGCAAAGCAAATACCAGACTGGTACTTTCTTTCTATGGCGAAGTGTGCTGGCACCAATACCACGCTCTTGGAAAGCAATTCTAGGACAGAAAAGACCAAGAGCATTGCAAAAAAAATCCTAGAGGAACTTTTAAAAACAAAACACCTTAATGGTCGCATCAGAAAATGCTTGAACAGCTGTGGATAGTTGATAAAAATGTCACAAAACCACTGATAAAATGGGGACGAAGTCTAAATTTGGGGAATGATTATGACTAGAAAAACAGCATCAAGTCAGTGTATGCTACAACATCGGATTTATAAGTGAGGTGGCTATAGTTCCGTATTGTGTACCGTTTTCTCCCAACCAGTCGTCTCTTGTGCTTAAATAAAGTGAAAGATGCCTCGAAATGCGATCGCTGTAAACATCCGAGAGAGGGCATTGCGCATGTTTTCTGGCATTGCGAGTATGTGTGCATTTTCTGGAGCGAACTAGGAAGAAAACTAGAGAGTGATGCAGCGTACTCCTTGCGCAGCGTTATCCTCGCGGATTTCTCAGGAAGGGGGCGAGTATGCATGGATGTTAAAGTGTTACGTATTTGCGCTCTTTGGGGCAAACTGTATATTTGGAACTGTCGAAAACTGCGCCGTACGCCAAGTGTTGAGGGGTTTAAAAGATATCTAGGAAACTACTTAAAAATCGAAAAGTACATTGCTTTGAATTTTAACAAGGTCGAAAAATCCAGTACCAAATGTAGCAAAATCTTGGAAAAACTTGGCGTCATTATGTAAGCAGTATGCACCTTCTGACCAGCCAACCAGCTGAATTGTGAGTTGTAACTAAGTGCATCGGATGTCTTGTTTCGGTGTGTCTAAATAAATGGCGTAAAAAATATAAATCGCAGTGGCACTAAATGGATGTCACATTCGAAATAAGCATCCGGAAATTCCTCAGAGATGATCTGTAGTAAAAAGGTGATCCTGAGTCTTCCGGGGTCAAAAATAGTTATTTTCGCCATTTCTGGGTCATTGACCTGACCTGGGAGGTCACCGGCCGCCCGAAAACCGTAAAACCGGATACCAATGACCTCTTATGACGAGCAACATGTTCGTTTTTGTTTCCCGGCTTTAGCATAATTATTGGGCCAATCGCCAGGGAGAGTTGTACCAATCAGCAAAAGTTGTCCAGTTTTGAGGATTTCCATCGCATATAATTAGTACTAAGCCCATGAAGGGGTAACGTTCGATGGCTTAATATTACGTAAAACCCTTTGGAAAACATTCTGCGAGTTTACAGTTTTCATCTGAATTTATGGCCACACCTCGAAAATTTGACCTTAAAAATCGCGTTCAAGGTCAAATTTTTGAAAAGCTTTATACTTCAAATTCGAGGTAGCCAAAAGCTACGCTAGTTTATTCTCATCAAAATGCCATCAGGTACTCGAAAGTCAGACCAATAGCTACCAAGTTATGCAGTAAAATGTGCAGTAAGTTTTGGCGAAACTGGGCAAAGCTAAAGAAACTGAAAGTGCTGTATCACAATAACCGTTCGTCAGTTCGATCTGAAACTTTTACGAAACTGCAATCCTAGGCTATGATAACCTCTAGGACCAAGTTCCATCGAAATCTGAGACTATGGTGCGTTCCCCCTGTCGATTTGTGGTGGAATGCCCCCTGTAGATTAGGAACTGTTCTGTCCAGAAAAAGAGGACGCACCCATATTCGGTGGTTTCAGGATATCTGCCAGGGTTAAACAGCTCGTGGGTTGAGACCCGCCTGATGGCGGTGTACTACCAGGCAAGTGTAACAGTTTGACATCCGGGCTCCAAGGTCTCCGTCAGGGCTGTTTTACGAGCCGTGGACGGATGAAAACATGCCACCAGAACAAAAAAGTCTGCTGCGAGTTACATTATACAAAAGAAAACGTCATGTCATGAAAAGTAAAAAGGCTGTGATCACTGGGCTTCCTTTCGTAGTTCTCACACGTTTTGAAGTTAACAGAAGCACTACAAGTTAATAAAGGCGTACCGTTAACGCTCCTCGGTTGTGAAGTGGTCTCGACCTCGGACATTTCGTTACAATTATTTGTTGATTTGTATCGGAAAATTACCAAGGAGATCGAATTGATCACGAGCTGCCACAAATTCATCCGAAACTCGCTCTCATGATGTGCCGATAAAAGGATCAATGAGACCTGCTACCACCTCGGAGCAGCTATGCCCTGCATGGTCAACAAAACAGCGTTTGCAGAAATGCTCATAACTATAGCCTTCTTTTGAGGTCTCGCATGAAGAAAGAAAAGACTACGTCATGTCACGTGCGTAGGACCTCATCCAACGTCATAAGGCCACAAGTTGTCGAAATGGTTTAATTGTTCTAAGGCCATTGGCATACGTCAATATGGTTTGCCAGTCGGTTCAGACCTCTTAAATCTCGGTTCTGAATGAATTCAAAGACTTCCTTTGTCCTGAATCAAAATCAGATTCGACTCACCCCGCTGTGAATCATATTCAGGATCGATTCCCGAGTCTGCGAATCACGCGGCGAATCGATTCACTTGAAGATAAATCAACCACACGCCTGTTCGGTAGTCTCGGCTCCATTAATGCGGCTCCAGTGAGTTTCGGCGAAGAATCATATTGGAGTCTGACACACAAGCGTAGTGCCATCTGAACTGATCCCAGCGAGCACGCAGCCCGACACATTATAACGTGGCGTATTGCCAGAATAAACCCCCCAGTCACTGCTCGCTTCTGGCTGACGGCAATCTCCGCCAGCACCCAATTTACGGCACCCAAACTGCATCAGCGGCCCGAAAACAAACTCGGCCAGCCATCGATTGCCTCACGTACCGGGCGGCTGACGAAACCACGACACTGGGCTCCAATGGCGCGCCACAGCCGGCGCCTCCTGAGCCTGTCTTGGCGCATCGCTGTCGCTGCAGCTCGCTGCGTGTCTACACCGCGAGGCGTAGTGGACCAGGTGATCGTCCCCGGCCGCCGGACCAGCGCCGGATACAGGTCGGCCGGCCGCCGGACCAGCGCCGGATACAGGTCGACCGGCCGCCGGACCAGCGCCGGATACAGGTTGGCCGGCCGCCGGACCAGCGCCGGATACAGGTCGGCCGGCCGCCGGACCAGCGCCGGATACAGGTCGGCCGGCCGCCGGACCAGCGCCGGATACAGGTCGACCGGCCGCCGGACCAGCGCCGGATACAGGTTGGCCGGCCGCCGGACCAGCGCCGGATACAGGTCGGCCGGCCGCCGGACCAGCGCCGGATACAGGTCGGCCGGCCGCCGGACCAGCGCCGGATACAGGTCGACCGGCCGCCGGACCAGCGCCGGATACAGGTCGGCCGGCCGCCGGACCAGCGCCGGATACAGGTCGACCGGCCGCCGGACCAGCGCCGGATACAGGTCGGCCGGCCGCCGGACCAGCGCTGGATACAGGTCGGCCGGCCGCCGGACCAGCGCCGGATACAGGTCGACCGGCCGCCGGACCAGCGCCGGATACAGGTCGGCCGGCCGCCGGACCAGCGCTGGATACAGGTCGGCCTGCCGCCGGACCAGCGCCGGATACAGGTCGACCGGCCGCCACTGCAATCTCGGCCGAACGACGTCCGCACCGGGCGGCAGCCGACGGCGACGCCATTCTTCGCCGCCCGGCGCCAGCCCGACCGCAAACGAGATGGAAAAGAGCGCCCAGGGGGTCGTCGGCCGTCGCTGGGCCGTATCACTGCCTGATTCTGCGCCGGCCGCCGCATCACGGCCTGGCTCTGCGCCGGGCGTGTGGCTCTCGTGAGCCATGTTGTACGAGGACAGCCAGAGGACGTGGTCGGACAGGCAGACACGGTCACGCAAAGAGGCGCGGCCCGGCGGGACGTGGTCGGGCCGGAGGCCACGGATCGGTAGGAGAACACAGTCGGACAGGCGACTATCTGGCGGGAGGACACGGTCGGACAGGCGACCATCTGGTAGGACATGGGCGGAAAGAACAGTATCTGGCGGGAGGACACGGTCGGACAGGCGACCATCTGGTAGGACATGGTCGGAAAGAACAGTATCTGGCGGGAGGACACGGTCGCGCATGAGGGACGGGAGGAGGAACGTCCGGGGCCGACCGTCCTGCCACAAAAGCTCGCGGTTGTTCACTGCTTGGGCAGCGGGTTTCGGTGGGGAACCCGTTCATAGGACAGAGCAGGGCTGCACCATGACGCGACGGTGTAGAGCAGCTCTGAGACGAGCCGGACTGCATTAATCTATTTTTCAGATGGAAGGCTTTATTCTTTTACATAACAACAGGATACATCCCTTCCCTAAAACTCAGTGTTGTACGCTACGCCGTGCTTGATATGACATCGAAAATATGATACAGGCTTTAATATCAACAACATGCAGACCTGTACGACATCGTTTACTAAATTTGATAGCCGGGGAAATTTTGTAGCGTATCTTGACATGCCCTCCTGCCGAACTTACCATCGGCTCTGGCGATTCTTCTCACACCGGTGATCCACGGATCTTATCGGCTTGACTACCCAGCGTCATCCGGAACCGTCATCGACCGTTTCCAGCTGGCAATGTGTTCGCCCGGCTGCCAGGGCCTCTTGTAAGCGTTCAGCCATGCTACTGCGCCGTACCGGCCAACCGAAGGCGCGGACGCCGTGTCGCCACCCGACCGGCCTCGGCCACGAAATATCGCCGATATCGGAGACCAATGGCGACCGGGGGTCGTCGGCACCGATACGGCGCTGGAGCGGTCGTCTTGAGCCAGCGGTGAGGCGTGCTGTTGCGACCCGTTTCGCCGTCGGCCGGCGCCCTTGAAACGTCGGCCATTGTCCCGCGGTCACGCCCGCGCCAGATCCCCGTCCGACGGCACCAGCGACGCCTGCTCGGAGCGTCAGGCTCTGTCGTCAGCGGCTGCGTGACGCGGGGCACCCACTGCGAGCTTGACCTTCAGAAATGAGGCTGCGGGCCAATTTTTCCCCATCGAACTTCGTGCTGCATCTCGGCGCACATCAGATCGCCCGCAGACGTAGTAAGACGCAATTACGGCCGGAACGTAGGCGGTAACAATGCCTGCGTGGGTAGGCCAAGAGAGCTGCGGTTCGGGTTCACAACAGTACAGATGTCTTGTTCTGGCTTTAAAGCAAAGTATGCAAGACTGAACACAGATACGACGGGTTAGGACAGTTTACTTGGAGTACTGTGTTTCTAACTCCGATCTTTGGATTTTTATTTATGCCTTTATCCTTCCCTTCTCACTTTTTTGCATTGTATAGACATACATATATAAACATGCCATCAACAGAGGGATTTGATTTAATCTTGCCAACGTGCTAACATTGCAACCTGCTGTAGTCTTTACGTTGACGCACATGACGGATTTTTGTAAAACAAAGAGCAATGGCATTTTGAGGTCAGGATAAGCAATAGTCTCTCCTCCGTGCTATGTAACGATTGCCTGTGAGCCCAGGCCTCTGTCCTCAGCTGGTGTCTGTGGATACGGGCCTCTGCGCTGTGGTTTTCTCCTGCCTGTTCCTGGCGCTGGCGGTGCCCCTGACGCTGGCCGTTCTCGGCTGCCGGCGCCTGGCCGCCCGCCCGCCTGAGGACGAGACTGCTAAGAGGAGCCGCTGGAAGACCACCTGCACAGCCACCGTGATCGTCCTCACGCTCTGTCTAGTCTTGTGAGTCCGGCGGCAACTGCACGGAACTTTGAAGTCATTTGAAATTTTGTGTCAGACAGATATTTGGCAGGAAAAATGAATCATTTTCAGAACATTTTAGCATCTGTCTCTCGGTGATACCGTATCGCATGTTGTCAGAACTGCTATATCTTACCTGCCTGTGTCGTCAATTGTCTGTCGGTCCTGCTGTGCCCTGCCTGCGTCCGCGGCTATCCGTCGGTGCTGCTGAAGCGTATCCTCCCTGTGTTTGCAGCTGTCTGTCAGTGCTGCTGTACCGTACCCTGCCTGTTTGTATCTGTCTCTTTGTGTTCCTGTATTGTACCCTGTATGTGTCTGCAAGTGCTGTACCGTACCCTGTCTGTATCTGCAGCTGTCTGTCGGTGCTGCTGCTGGCGGTCGCCGTCCTCATCAGAGCCGGCCTGCGGCAGTCGGGCCCGGCACTGGACGCCGCCCTCACCGATGTTCAGATAGCTGCCAACAACACTGCCGACCAGCTCAGCCGCCTGCTCTCTGACGACATCTCTCTGACCATTCGCTCCACAATGCGACTCATGGACGGTACGGTGACGTCCTCACTGCTTCCTCTCCTCATTGTGGCTGTGTGGAAGATACGTTCACGCTGTCTCCTCTCCACACTGTGGCGGTGTGGAATACGCGGCGACAGGTCCACTTACACTCTGTCTGATTTCAACCTTAGATTTCTAATGCATCGTAGCGGTTTATCAATATTATAGACGGTTACGAATGGTCGGCCGACTTCGGAGCTTTGCGATTTGACTCAGAGGGTGCTTACAAATGGTTGACCTCGAAGTCAGTGATTTCAGAGAGCCAGGAGCGTGCTCTCAGATGGTTCCACCGAGTCTGACGTGCTGTACCAGCTGATCTCAGACGCCTGGGAGCTAAAGAGTGCGTCGACGTAAGCGTAAGAAGGTTCCCAAGTTGGCTGCTGGTAACAGGCGAGGAGAACTGTTATGCGCTGATCAGTTAAGGCCGCCGTGTGAGTGCCGACAGCCTGTGTGACTCGGACTCAGAAGTGTCTTTGCTCCAGCAGACGCGTCGCACCACGGCACAGAGAAAGTCACGCAGCGTCTGGCATCTCACGCCGGCATCACGCCGGCGTTCGAACTGCTCTTCAAATTGGACTCGAGTAAGTCTCCTGCTTTTAGGATGATGAGATAGTGATCATTGATAACTGCGAATGAAGCGAACAGTCAATGCCGATGTGGCACGCCGATGTCGATGTGGCTCTAGGCACGCTTCAGACACCTGCTTCATGCCAAACGGACCGTTTTGCCCTATGGTCGATACGGGATGGAAGCTAGAGTAAGTTTGTAGTCTGGTTTATTATCCGAAATTAAAACCCCGATGCTGATAGTACAGACTCTGAGAGTCTCACTCTTCTGACTGCACCTGTATACTCAAGCAATGCTATTTACTTCGGCAGTAAGAATGTGGAACATCCAGATTTTTTGATGGCTGAGATTGCAAATGGCAATTCACCTTTTACGGCAGGGCATGGTTACGATGCAGCATCGTATGCCCATCAGAAAAGACTCGACCCACGTGACATAGTGGACGTAAAATGTGATGACGTCTTCTTTCAGAATGAAACATCAGGTATAACACAACAAAGAGAGATATGCATCGCAAACAGACATTGATGCGCTCCTTGTTACTTTTCTTGGTTTATTGCTAAGACCACCTCATCCGAAGTGCATCCTACTGAAGCTGCCACGTGGACCGTTCACTCGTTACAAGCTCGCGTTAAAACCAGCCAGGTTTTCGGCCCCTTTAAACGTGTATGCATATCCTTCCCCATCAAACGCCAATCTCGCAGTCAGTTCAGAGGGTATGTTTGTTAGAGCACCGATGGATAGCCATATCAGTGGTCAGGTGTGGTACGTCCAGGCGTAAAGTGGTGTGCAAACAGCGCGGATAGATCTGATAACGCTTCTGTGATAACGATTACCAGAACGGTCTTCCAACACACTGCGGTCTCGTTAGGTCTGTGTGACGTAGTGCGGCTCATGCTGCGCCTCGGGACTCCATTTACGGGGCACTGTCCATGCAGCCCGACTGCTACTACAAAGCGTATTAGATAGACGTGACACACTCTCATTGGAAATCTACCTACGTGGATTATCCACGCCCGAACTAAATTATCCATAACCAAAACAGGTGAAAACGAAAGATCAGCTTTAGATTAAGCTATGGCGTGAAAGCAGAAACCAACGTCCTACATTTGGTTCCAGGGATATGAAAACTCAGCCGGTCGTCAACTTTTCATAGACCTAACCTCATTCCCGTGGAGGGCCTCAGAAACCACCCGTCGGTTTTTTTGCTCGTCATTTCCAAGACTTTGGGATCAGCTTCACAAATTTGCGTGAATTTGCTTATCTGTCCTTTCCGCATATTATGTCACACTTCTAAAATCTGATTTTTCTCAGGGGCGGAGACAGCCCAAGTTTTTGGAAGGCGCCTTAGGCTTTTTTGGGCACTCTTGAATGTACAAGAAAAATGACTGCCATAAACATGGTTTCGAATGTCTGACTGAAAACTGTTTATGTTTGTACAGATAATATCTGGATAGACATAAAGAAGTATTTTTAATGACCTTAGCTTATTTCACTAGGTGAGATCAAGGTCAAAATTTGAGGTTTGGTTTATGCCTATTTTGGGGGGCCGATTTTCAAAAGGAATAAAATGGAATGCATATTCCATGGCAATGCAACATACTTGAGTTTAAGTTTCAGGTTGATACCAGTTTAGGTCCCGGAGCTATGACTTAATGTCGACGCGCATACTCTATATCACGACGTAAGCATAAGCAGGACACGGAGGAATATAACGAATGGAAACGGTTGGAATTGTATTAAAGCACCCTGGAATGAATCCAAGGCCATTCTTGTTACTTTGGGATTATTCGAGGTCAAGGTCAACAGTCATTAGCTGGTCTGATGAAAATGCGACCATGGCAATTACCCATTTTCATGCCCCTGGGACTACCTATGCCAACACTGAACGAACAATTCAACACGATTTGTAGTTTTTAAATACAGGGTGACTAGCAAAGTAAAAAAATACATTTGACTTCAATGTTTATTGTGTTACAAAGGAACGCTTCATTTTCGAAGTCCTGTGGACCAAGCGTTTGAATTCTGCCAAAATTTTGAACGTGTGGGCCGTACGGAAAAATCTGCTGGATTCCCTCTTAATTCATGCCAATCTCAAGAAAATTGGTCCGTGAACATCGGAGTTACAACGAACAACAGATACCCCCTCCGGATTTTGCCCTCCTCTATGCTTACAACGTTCCCAGAATTTATTCTCATGAAAATGCAGTTTAAGTCATGACAAAGCGACTGTTGTTTCTTGCGATGAAATCGAAAGGGTAGTTATCGAGACCTCAGAGGTGGCCAAATTAGCCCCCTCCCCATAAACGAATGCCTCCATGAGTTATGGGTACGGCAATAGGCTCAGTGACTCTGAAATCTGTCGCTGAAAACGCTTTGAGCATTCAGTTTTCTGAATCATGCACAGAAGTTCCGGAAAATGTTACTATCAATTAAAAGCTATATTCTGTATTCATCCGCCGATATAACGCCGTACGAGCCTGTGCATACCAATGGAAGCAGGCGTTCATTCGCATGTGCGTCACGCAACAGCCGTAGGTAGGGCACAGCGGGATATGGCACACAGGAAAACCGCTGGAAATCGCTTTGGACTTCCGTAAGTGTAGAGTTATGACTCAGAAAAGGCATAAAATATAGTATAGACTGACTTCCAGACTACAGGCTACAGCTTGGCTATATCTGTTCAAAACACATGTTGAGGCGCAACACTCCCATTCATAGGTGCGGGAGCCATGGACCGGTGGGACTTCAGCCCCCCTCAACTTTTTTAAATTTAACATTGACCCTATGGGCGTTGACTGGAAAGAATTCACCTAAATTGCTTCCCCCCAAATGAATAGGAGTTTCCGTGCCCTGCTCCCTTCCAATCACATTAGAAACATGGGTGTCGTTTTTCATAGGTCTGATAGTGCCCCACCCCTACTAATGCTGATATGAGCTCTACCAATGTTCCTCTGGGTCGCGTCAATATTTTATACCTTTCAAACCATAAATGTATGCAAAAAGACAAATGAAACAAAACATAGGACCAAAAATCAGTAATTCCATGCAACAGAGTACAGATCGTTAGATCCTACTCTTGCACAGGTAAATAGTGCCTAAGTACCTACACATAAATACCTAAAACCTAACCTAACCTAAACCTAAAGTACCTAAACATAAATAGTGCGAGGAAAAATTTAATGGATGACTGACATGAATGAATGACGTGAAAAATTCTATGAAAAATGAGGATTGATGTCAGGTGGATAAAGAGCCGGGCGAAGTAGTCCAAGTAGCAAATGTCGGGCAGTCGCTTGGTTCAAGTCCACGAAAATGCACCTATATTCAGCCGGAGATCGAAATGGACAGGTGATCACGGATGGTCGTGTCGTGGCATTGCACAGAAACATAAAAACTTTCCGAAGACATCTGACTAGGTGCCTTGGGAAAACTGTTTCATTTGCAGACACGCGAGTAGCAGGATTAGGGTCCACGCAGCATAGCCTTAACAAGGACTAATATCAACGCCGGTATAACAGACGCATGAAATGCTTAACATTTTCGCTTCCGGGAAACAGTGTACTCCACTGTCCGCGGCTCCAACGCACAGTCGATGCACGCTAGGACACTGAAGATAAGTAGTATTTCCTGACTGTTTTGTTAACCCTTGTAATGATGACTTCGTGCCACGTGTTTGCTAAACAACATTTTTTTAGATGAATGACACCTTGTAAAATGGCACGCAGGTTCCCACCCAATCTTGGGACTCCGAATCATTGTGGGTGCCATCTCATATGCTCGCTGTTAAGCTAAGCTCACAAATCCATGCGGGTACCCAACCATTATTGGAGGAAGGGGGGGGGGGGTGGAAGAGCACACACAAAAGTGTGGAAAATTACGCACATGTTATGCAGTTCTTTGCTAATGCTGTCTTCTTAACTTTTCATTCTAAACGTTAGATATAAAGCGCGACTTTAAACTGATTACTCATATTTGAAGTAACCTGCTCAAACGAATAAATCAGTATTTTCTCTTACCTCCCTTATTTATGAAAACCAAGGAAGCCAAAATAAGTTGGTCTATCACAAACAGTGTTTGAAAGAACACATTATATATATATATATATATTTAGATATGTATATATATATTTTATTCGGCGAATAAAAATGACTTTTCTTGAAAAATAATAGAATTGCCGTCGGTCAAAATAAAATCAGTTTGAGGTACGTTAGGCTGTCGGACCCTCGTTTCAACCTCACCAAACATTTACACAAAACGGCACCCCTGACATACGGCGCTGCATATCGTGAGAGATGAACTGAAAACAGCAGGACGATATGATGAAGTGCCTACGGCTCGGGATATTTCATCAACAAGGAGGAACCTCAAGCACCACGAGCACCGCGGTACACACACTGAGGACAGAGTGCGGCACGTCAGGCTACCAGCACCCTGAATCCAAATACACATATATATGCTGCATCGCAGCATATGTATGTCGTGATGTGGTGGTTGATGCGGATGAGCTGCCATTCTTAACAACGGTATTAGTTCACATTCGACTGGTGCCGGACAGTCTGACACCGACAGCTGAAGGCATTGTTTCACCTCTCGCCATGGATCTAGCTGGGAGGCTGCGCTGAGAGCGTGACTCAGTTCGAAACTCCGTCCAGTGAGGAAGTTATTGCTATCAGAACCGACCGCTCGGAAGTTAGCGGAAGCTTGTTTTCCCTTTCGCCCGTGCGGCGGTCGCTGGGAGGAACCGGCCGGCCTGGCCGTTTACGCCGATCGGGGCGGGGTCGCCGGCGTGTGCTGCCGTGAGAAAAGCTCAGTTGCTCATACGGTGAAAGAGACAACATTTTCCAAAGAAAAACAGCGATGTATTACATGTATTATGTATTACGAAGTATTACACACTTGTCGTAAAATAGCAAATGATTTCTCCTAAAAGTGCCTCTGAGACAACACCTGACCTCGGTCTGTCACGATGTCCAAACTCAAACAACGTAAATTGCTCGTAAGTTCATCCCTTCAGTTTATTTTCCACTTCAGGACAGAGCATCGTGTCATGAGAGTTCCCAACGCAAGCATCTGCACTATGTCTGTTCTTTGTGGAGGAGCCAGCAAAGATCACGTTTCACGAACTTCCCATGTATGTTTAATTATTTCCTTGCTCTTTACGTTGGCATTCATGAACTTCCGAATAAAATTCCATTCCCTTTTAGAGAAGTATTCCAGATGGCACATTACCGAAACGATCAAATAAAGACGGTCAGACCTTGTATTCCCACAGTCGTCCACAGCAAAACGTCATGAACGCACAAAATTATAAACCACTATATACGGTTACCATGCTGTCGAACAAAACACGTGACAGCCACTGCGGCCGATACGCCCATACCACAGCTGGCCGGGCAAAATAGACTGTCCTTCGGGGGACGTCGTCTGAGTGGCTGTGTCCATGGCCGGCAGGTCTGCAGGCGGTGACGGCCGGCTTCCTGACGCTGGACGCCGATCTGACCAACCTGACGGCGTCCTGGCCGCGGCTGGCGCGCCAGCTGGACCGGCTCGGCGCCGACCTGGACAGGGCAGTGGCGCTCTGCGCTCCCCGGCAGCGCCCGCTCTGCGCCGAGCTGAGGCCACACCGGCTCGCCCTGCCCGCCCTCACCGTCGACACCGTGAGTTGTCTGTGCGGAGGGGGGTCACTCGACTGGGGGAGCTAATGTCCCTGCCTGTCCAGCGGTCACTGGCGACCGCTGATTTGATATTTCAGCACCTGGGACGAAACTGATTACGCCGATGAGGTATAAAATGAGCGCCACATGGTGTTCACACCCCTCCTGTTTTCATCCAAAGTTGCCCAAGCACGTAGCCAGGATTTTCCTCGGGGGGGGGGGCAAGTGTCAAATTTTGAGATATGCCACCGACATATTACAAAATCTATTGGAAAAACCAGAAATTTCATGCAATTGACCTTATACTTAACGCATAAAAAACATATGATGTTTACTTTAGTAGCATAAAAATGCTCAGTATTTCGTATTCCTGCGAAATCGCCAAATATCCAATGTAGACTGCTTGTCTCGGGGTGAGGCATGGCCATCATGGTCCCTCTTGGCTACGTCCCTGGCGTAACCACATTCTCACATGTGATTATTTACGACATCTCGGTCGCTCTTACGAACGTTGTTAAAGGGAACTGTTCACCTCTGGGGTTTTGAACTAAGATAACAGAATTGAAGCCTGGATGTAGAAATCGTATGATCGAAAGTTCGTTTACCCCCAGAACTCTTCCTTTACGGTGCTAGAACAGATTAAGGGAAGGATTTTGAACGGTAGTGCGAGATTTGGGAAGTGCCAGATGCACGGTGACGTCATAGTACTAATGGCCAAATTTGTTGATAATGTGGACTGACCTGGCTAACCTCGGCAGACCGACGACAGACGGCAGGCTAACCTCGGCCTCGGTGGGTCAGCAGACGACTGACTGACGCCTGGGGCGCACGACATGACACAAGACAGTCGGTTTCCGACTACGACGCCAATCCTTGCTGATGCATCGAAAAAGAAGCCAGAAAACAAACAATTCGTTGCGGCTGCCAGCGATTGCCAGCGATTGACACTCGTGGAAACAATGGCGGCCTAAATCCTGAGTCATGCGGTTGAAATGTTGCGTCCATGGTGCCACAGGGACCGTAGTTTCACAAGTATTTGCCAATGTGATGCTGCAGATGTCAGTGCAGTGCAGTTGCCATAGTGATGTTGCACGATTTACCGTTGCAGCGCATCGTTTGCAAATATTTAATTCATCGTAACTCCTGGAGGCATGGCGTTACATTATTGAGCATCTGGCGTCACTCCTAAAAATAACGTCATGATGTTGAATGCTTTCTTCACCAAAATTACTGCATTTCCTGACTTTCTTCCTTGCCTTTGACAAAATTATTGGATTTCATGACAGAAGCAATTAACGGAATCGTTATCTGCGTCCTATGTTTGGGAACAATTAACGAAATCGTTATCTGCGTCATGGGTTTCGTCATTTCCTATTAGATGCTGGATTCCCACCAAGGTGAGCTATTCCCTTTAATGTTTATTCGTACATTACCATTTGTCATGACTGTATTTTTGTCTTTAATCAAGGTTTTTACATACTCCTGTTTGTTCTGAGCCGGCTATGATCCATGTATGACCAGCCATTTCTTTTATGAAAGAAATGTGAGACTGTGTTCTTTACCTCTGCCCTTGTCTCGTGCCTTCTTCTTCTCACTGCTCCTCATTTAATCATATCCGCATCACGTTGTATATTTCTACGGAAAATCTGCATGTTCGTCGAGACTTTTTGTCTTCGGCACGTCCCTTAATTTCCGTCCTGTTGATAGCCAAAATGCACGTAAGGAATTCAGCCCGGTCTAATGGAGGATGAGTGGCGGACGTCCGACATACTGTTCTATCAAACGCTGATGCATTCATCGAGTTTACAGTGTTTTAAAGTCCTAAACAGGGGTGTGCGAGCACGATGAAAAATGGCTGAGGATGGAGGACCGTTTGTCCAGGGGAGCCAACTTCTAAGGGAGCACCGATCTTCAGGAGCGTCGCCAAGTATTTAGAATGAAATTGGCAGTTTACTGACATATTTACGGATTTAGGTGCACACATATCGATGCATTTTTTTTTTTTACTTAGACGCATGAACGAATCCCGTACGAGCACCTGGTCTGTAGGTCAGACACCAAATATGTGAGGGGCGCCTGATCTGTAGGGGGTAGGGGGCGTCTGGACTGAAATGGTTGCCTGCATCGTAGACTAGTCTGGTCTGTAAGGTGTCCCGTGCGAGCGCCTGGCCTGTAGAGGGGGCACCAAATCTATGAGGGGTGCCTGATGTGCAAGGGGCGCCTCGCTCGCCAGTGGCGCCGAGCCCCGAGAGGCCACTGACCTGTACGAGGAGGTCCTAGCCGCCTGAAAGGGGTAGCTGTATCGTACGCATGTCTGGTCTTTGAGGTGTCCCGTACGGGCGCCTGGTCTGTAGAGGTGGCGTCAAATATGTCAGGGGTGCTGATGTGTACAGGGCGCCTCGCTCGCCAAGGGCACAGAGCTCCGCAGGGGCGTCTGGCCTGTAAGGGGTGCCGGCGTCCTGGACGTGTCTGGTTTTTGAGGGGAGCCGAATTCCTTATAGGCATCTCATCCGTACAAGAAGAGGGGACGCCTGACCTGCATGAGATGAGACGTCGGGCATTTCTGAGTTACCTGGCCTGTACGAGAGCGCTTACCTGTAAAGAGCGCCTCGTCCACGAGGAGTGGTTGATCAATATATGGGGGGGGGGGGCGCCGGGAGGCTGATGGCTGCTTAAGACTTGAAAACGCCCTCCGTTGACAAAAAAGGAAAAGAAGAATTTCTGGGACTCGTATTTATTAGGGATCGGGTTTTTGAGATGCATTTTTTTTCTCTCCAAACCCTGTCTTTTGTTGCGGCATAAAGGAGGCGCCCGTGCCACGGGCCAAAAAGGGGGACATGTTCTCCCTCCCTCCGGCGTTACACCCATGGTCCTATGAAACTTAGCCAATATCGACTCAACATTTCGTATATAACCTGTGCCTTCCGGATGTCGGCCTCAATCGTACCGCGTTCATAAGGTCTCAAAATGGACTGGCCACCACTCACACTCCCCTTTAAGATATTACCATAGGAACATAGCCTTACCCACATCAGAGACCACGGCTGCCTGACCACGGACTGTTTGTCACTCCTGCAAGCTGTAGTGTTTGCTGAGGTTCACCAACACGCAATCGTTCGAAACTTCCCTCATGACATCCTCCAGGGATGACGTTTTGTGTGAATAATTGGGGGAAGAGAGGGGGGGGGGGAGCCGAAGGCCCGACAACCCGGTTTTTTTCCCAAATATTAGTTTTTCCACGGATTTATCCCATTTTATTTTGATGAACGGGGAGTTTTATTTTTTATCATTCTCTCTTATATATACACGTATGTGTAATAACGGATAGGCAGAAAGTAAAGAAAATTGCATGAAATGACCTTAACATTTAGACAGGAAACAATGAGAGATTTTGAAGTCAAACAGACACAGTGATCAGGGGCGTCGCTTTCGAGAGGCCTGGTATTGCATTGCCCCACCAATGTGTGTGTGTGTGTGTTTTTTTTTTAAGCAAAAAATCTTAAATCGCAAATGCGTTCACACACGCACATGCACACACGCACGCACGAACGCACTCAAGGATATATATATATATATATATATATATATATATATATATATATATACTGATATATTTATTTTCATATCGAAATCAAATGGGCTCAGCGTACAAAATCGACGAACTCGTCCTGCGGCAAATCACCAAGAAGGACGTGTCTTGTAAAGAGCTTGACCAACGGCTGAAACTGGTCATATATTACAAAAACAAAAAGATCAGTAATTTCCTCATGCGCAACAATATGCAGCGGGACAAAGACCCTTTGAAGAAAACTGATGCAATGTGTTCGTTGTATGAAATTCCTGATTGTTGGTTCATTTTGACTCCGTTACCTTTTTGCATCTGTTTGTGACTGAAGGCTTCGGTTGGTATTGGATTATATAACGACGCTCTCGAATGCCAGGGTCATTTCGCGTCGCAGCCTCTCACGCCAGTTCTCGCGAGGGACGGCCAAATGTCGCTGGTACCCGGATTCGAACAGGGGACCTTTCGGTTACAAGGCGATCATGGTAACCATTACACTAACGCCGCACCAGGCTGAAGACTTTGTTTAAATCAAGCATTGTTAGGACCTAGGCACTACCAGGCCAAAAAACGACACTCCTGACCATATTGTGCTTGTTTGACTGCAAAATCTGCAACTATTTATTTTACAAATGCACTAAATCATCTTGTGCCGTGTTCTATACTTTCTGTCTATCGGCTGTCCATAGTTGCCATTATTTTCGTGATTATTGGCTATTCTCCTTGTTAATACCGGAAGAAAATACTGGGAGATGAAAAATCAGCTTTGGAGGGCTGAGATCTTAAAGGGCGGGGGGGGGGGCATGGTTCCCACAAAAGAATACAAATCGATTCCCCTGGTGTCCTCTGGAGCATTTGTTGAGATTCACCTACACGAAAGCCGTCAAAGTTCCCCTCTTCCCCTCTAGTGTCTGCAGGGTCTGTTACATGCCACCCCTCCTCATGGGTGTGCCGAAAGGTAGCCGTAGGTTCGCAGGGTCTGTTGGATGGCGGTCGTACGTGTGCAAGGTCTGTTGGATGGCCAGCGGCGCGTTCGCAGGGTCCACCGAATGACAGCGGGCACACGTTCGCAGGGTTTGCTGAAACCCAGTCTGAGTCTGGTGAGACGGTATCGGTCCACGGACCTGCCAGCGCTGGTCGAGGCGGCGCACACCTCTGTGACCGCGTTGGCCAACAGCCTGCAGCAGAACATCGACCAGCTGAGGCCAGGTGAGGCGTGCACACCAGGCCGGTCGAGCTGCCGTGGAGCAGGACAGGGGCTGGGGGGTTCCCGGGCATCCAGACAAGGCTGCCTCTCTGGGAGTCGGACGGAAAATCTCGGGGAGTCTCCCGGGAATCAGTACATGGTGCCTTCCTGGGATCCAGACCGGGGAGACTCCCGGAGGGTCGACGTGAAAAATCCCGGGCAGATCCTGGTGAATCAGACGGGGGTCCTCCTTGAGATAGCGGAACACCCTGCCGTGAAGCTGGACAGCGAGAGAGGCGGATTGCAGGACGAGCCGCCGGCCGGCTCAGCGAGCCGATCCGCTCGAAATCCGACCGTGCCCATTGGGAGCCGTGTTCCTGCGTTCGGTGGTCTCTAAAAGCCCATTAGCCAACCAGCCAGTGACCGGTGTGTTTCCATCTGACAAGGACAAGGGGACCACTCACCGGTACCACACCGCTGCCGGGCCTGTGGCCTTATGTCGCGGACTTACTCATTGGATCACCGACCATGCTGCGTGCTATTAGCACGATTTAGTTTACTTAAAGTATGCCTTCTACATAACACAATCAGATAGCTTTAAATGTACATCACCTTTAACCAAATGGCATGGCGTTCGGCAAAAAGGGTTATCTAATAGCAGAGTTACAAGGAAGGGCTTCTGTTGTTTTTATCAGTGAAAATCATTTTCAGGCCTGATAAAAGTCTCCTCTCGTCCTTACATTGGTTCAGCACAGGGTTTAGCCTTATTTTGTATGTGGTAAGGACTGGGGCCGACATCGATTCCTCCAATAAACCATACAGGTTGTCATCGCTGGCTGTATATATTGGCTTCCATAGTGATCAGATTATGGAAGAATGTTTTGATTTTTGGAAATTTGATATTTGGTATATCAGATATCAAATATGCTCATTTGATATACCCGAGGACATGGAGGTTCAGTCGTCACGACTGAGCTCCTCACTAGGTTTTTTGACAGGCACATACCATATCGTCTTGTATTCATTTATCCTATATTGTCGTCCTCTTAATTTGCTTTTTAGTTATGAGCACTTTCCAACCTGCTCCTTTGCTGGCTTTGGATATCTTCTCATTGTGCCCTATAGTTACCTGAAAAACATTGCCCACTTTTTAATTTGAACAGAACTGTGGCATCACCTGTTGTCTCAAAGTACGGCTGAAGATTCTCAGTGTAACAGTACTAATTTGATTACCTGACTCGCTATATAGATAACCTTCATTAACACCAACAATTCTTTTGGTTGAATACTTGCACAGCAGACGAATGATATGCCTAGACCCCTGTTCCAGGTACCAAGTCACCACCCAAGACTGTTCAACTGTTGCACATGTTACAGCTCCCTGGTCAAAGACCGATGGGACAGCTGTATTGCTCTTGTGCCACCAGGTCGTCACGCCAGTCACCAGACCTGGGGGATTATTTTCATTTCTCAAGACTGGGTGCGTCCGTCCGATGGCGAGCGCACGGAAAGCTCATCCCGCACCGCTGTCGTACGACAATAGCCTCTTAATGAGCCACAACACTGGGCATCGCGTAAACCTTCCGTGCCGTCATTCAGCACCGAAGATTTTGCTTGAACTGAACATTTCGGGCTTGGTCTGGAGCCGTGCGACTGGTTGGCAGGAGCTGAGCGCGAGCTGCAGAGCTCGGCTGACAGGGCGCAGCAGTACCTCTCTGATCGTCTGCTGGCCGTGCGGAGGCTGGTGGAGCACGTCCGAGCCAGTTCTGAGGGCACGAACCGGAGTTCTGTCTTCGGAGAGGGCGCCGCCGACCTGATATGGGGCTGTACGCTGGGTAAGTTTGGGATTCGGTGGGGAAAGATATGGAACGGAAACGCTGTTTGTCTGTTTGTCAGTAGGGACTCACAGCCTGTTGGGTGCAGGCGCCCAGTCCTGAGTCAAATTCTTTGTCTCGTCAGGCGGCAGTCAGCCATCTGGCAGAAGGGAAGGGCCACCAGCTGATGTCTAAGAGAGCAAACCACCTACAGAAATGTCCATCTTGGCCTTTGGCTTTATAAGTGTTACGTGCAGCCCACATTGACAAATATGTGTGCATGGAGTGTCGCAATAATGTGCGAGGCAACATGAGTCCATGCTGGGATTGTAATCTATAGGTGATGATAAAGTTGTGGGGATTAGACCAGATTAACTACCAGTTTAATTAGGTACTTTGGGTATGCAATGAAAAATTTCGACACCTGAACACACCGAGCTCAACACCATTCGTATCCCATAAAGGTGTTTGTAATCGTTTTTGTGGTGTCTGAAGCAATGTGAAAGTGTGAATGATGCTTAAGAAACCCCGTTTGGGTGTTGGCGTCTCTAAAATTTGGTTAAGCTGTAACTACGTCTGTGAGGGTTTTTTCTGGCGAACACCTCCAAAATATCCCTGACATCCTGAGCCATCTGTTACCCGGAATAATTTTGTTTTGTTTTCATCAGCCTGATCATGTGGTCATTGCCTGAAGGGAAAGCGACGTTTAAATCATTGTGGTTTAAGCAAAAGTTACTTTAGACCAGCTCATGGACGACTGGTTTGCAAAAAAGGGAGAAAAGCAGAAACAATGGAAATGCGCTGACGTGACGATTCTGAAGATGCTGTCGGTAGCCCCTGGATGTGTGTTGCATATCTGAAAGGAGGTATATTTGCAACACAAATCCACAAAATACAAGATATAGCGAATGTAGATGATGTGTGGGTGTAGATTGTGTGGATATCAACATCGTCACCACAGCAGAGGTCCAGAGGAAAACGACAGTGGAGAACGAAAAGCAAATAAGCTGACGCGCCTTGCCCAGGGGCGTCAGACGATAAAATGTAAATATGACGACCCATTTAATCCACCCCCGACTGGGGGGCGGATGACCGCCACTCCTCGGGTTTTTCTAGGGTTGCGAGAGAACAAACAAACTCAGCACCACGAAACTTGGCGTACCTTTTGCTTGATCGTCTTTAAACCTTTTATCAAAGTTTTGGCCTCAGGTCAAGTCAGGTGAAACGGACCTATGTCCAAAAACGTTTAGCGCCTTGTCACTTTGTCGGAAAACAAAATATCACAATAATATTTTCAGGGATTAGAGATCTTGATATACGCAGCAAATTTGCTGTCTCAGATTTTTCGGAATTTTCTGGGTCATTGACCTAAGGTTATGCCCATTTTTAGGACATGTCGTCGTTTTTTCGGAAATTGGCGCAATTTTTGATAGCATTTTTAGTGTGGAGTGATGCAGACATCTAGTTACTGTCAATGGGCAAAGTATCAATGACTTCCAGCTATTGACATGACGTCAGGTTACGAATAACTGTTGAGCCAAAATGTACCACCGTCAAAATCAGCGATGGATTACTCAGAATGGGTAGAGATGGCAGAACTGGCGTGCACAGACGCGAGTAATACCAAGAACCTCAAGAAAATCGAAAAATCGCATATTTTGGAAATAAACAGGCTCTCGCGAATAAAGCTCGACCAATTGTGTAGACTGGTAACCAATGAATGTTCCCAATTTTTAAGCATGAGAAACCATCACAAGAACCACGAAGATCAGTAAAATTTACATGGATAGGCTTATGTGGCGAAAATAAACGATCACCAAAATTAGTTCCCGTTAATTTGATACTGCATACGGCTGCGGCGCCCTCCGACTGCCGGCGTGAAAACTGCCGTGTCTTGAACTCAACGTTTCGCCGTAGATATTGAACAAATCTGAGAAATTAGACGTGTATCGGCATCTGCGGACCATTACCTGTGCGTTGGTGCCTTTACCTATGCGTTATTAGTCACAGCCCTTGAGATTCAGGCCGTTTCTCGGTCTCATGCAGTCGGCTATGGGAAAACATACATGGGGAGTAAATGGCTTACATTTCATGGCTGGCAGGAATCTCACAGGCTGGCAGGGGCCTCTTCAGACCGGCAAGAGGTCCCTGCAGACTGGTAGGGAGCCCAAAAGGCCGGCAAGGGCCCTCTACAGCCCAACAGGGCCCCTGCAGGCCAACAGGGGGACTCTTCAGGCCAACAAGAAACCCTATAGGCTGGCAGAGGTCCTACAGACCGGCACGGAACCTCTAAAGGCCGGTAGGGAGCCCTAGAAGCTGGCAGGGGCCTCCATAGCCTGGGAGGGGGTCCCACAGGCCTGCAGAGGGTCCCCAACAGACCGGCAGGGACCCCTACAAGCTGGCAGGGTGCCTTCACAGGCTGGCAGGGGTCCTGCGCAGGCCGGCAGGGGTCCCCCGACAGGCCTATATAGCCCTTTATATGCTTAACACATATATAATTTACATGTGACAGCCCTTTATATGTTTGCATCTATATATTTCATTTTTTCCTCTCTTGTCTACCGTTCTTAAAACATTTTGGCGATAGCTTCGGTTTCTATAAGAGTAGATTTCCATAATCTCGGTGGCGGTAGGCCTCAGTGGCGTCGATTTCTGTAAGTGAATAGGAGGCCGAGCCGAGGGCCTGACAACCTAACCTCCTCCAAATGCGGGTTTCTCAGCGAACTTAGCCCATTTCATTTTGACCAACTGAAATTTATAATCTTTTTATTACTGTTATCAATTAAGAAATTGCCTTTATCCCCTTGTATATAGGTATATATATATAGAGGCAGAAGATGGAAAGATAGATAGATACATCGCTTTAGATTTCATTCTTTACCTTCTGTTTACCTCTTATCTATTGCGGCCGTTCTTTTCGTTAATATTACTCAATTCCCTTAAAAACCGACAGAAAATATTGGGAGGGGGCGCAAATCAATATTGTGTGGGCCAGGGCCCTCTCAGAAGAATACAAATCGACACCACTAGTGGCCCCGCTTCAGGCATTTCGGGAGGACCTGGTCTGTCCTGTCCTTTTGTCCCTATGACCCCCTTGGCTGCGCCCCCGGGCGTTTCTGTGCGTCTCAGGGGTCATCTAACCCTCCCAGAGGCCTCCTCACTGCATCAAGCACCCGCCACGTTTTTACAGAGCCCGTGAAGCTCATACGGGGCCCCTTCGGGCCCTCTTTTGAGTTTGAGAGAGGTCCCTTCTCACGCCTCTGGGGAGGATCGCCTCCATCGCCGCCTCGCCTGGATCCGTGCCTGTCAAATGCTCCTTGCAAGGTGTTAGTTTTGGCAGTGTTAAAACACCTCTGTCCAGGGTGTCATTTATTCTTTCAGTGTGGATAAGAAAAAACGTACCGTTTTGACGGCATGACAAGAAACGCTCAAATATTGAGGCACAATCAGTACATGGAAGATCTCGGGAAAAATAAATGTCGGAAGCAATGCAACAACCCGCATCATGGTATTTATCAACTACGTACAAAGACTGCATTTAACATGCACTGCAAGTGTGTTTGGGACATCGACGAGACGTCTGTTTCAACAACGATGTTTTTATTTTCCCTCGGCATCAAAGGCACTGTGATGAATAGCTTTGGTACAAAATCACCCCTTGGAAAATGATTCCCTTAAAAGCATTAGTTTTTCATCCAAGCTGAACGAGGGCTGTATTTGTTGTGACATCGAGGTCAGATGAGATTTATGAAAGCTTCTTCGACGCCGAGACACCATGTCAGTAGATCTCGTCTTGGAACGATTACACTCAGCCATTTATTTCCTTGCAGCCGTCTTGTCAACTGAGGGTTTTTGAGGACCATTCCAATTCTGAAGTCCTTCCACTGCTTTGATTAAAGCGTGCCCTGCAGTGTTCTTAGTTGTTATTGATGTATCTTTGATGACTCTGCCGGAAGTCTGGAGGCGTTCTCGAGCAAACATTTATCTTGTTTCACGCATTGAATAAAGAGCCGCGAGGAACGGCTCATAAAAGAGAGATTCTTTTCCGTTTGTATTCGAGATCAAAACCACACACATATGAAGAAAGTGGCATTTATAATGATGACAAGTTTTTATCTTAGAGAATAATTAGCAAAGGTTGTTATATATATGCATATATATATATATATATATATGTATATGTATATGTATACATACGCCCTTTGATAGATATAGCCGCCTAGTTGGAGCGCGCAGTCCCCTATTTGACATTTGTATTGGTTTACGACATTTTTCTGTTTCAGTGACGTTGAATCACGCGATGCCTTTTTTAGGTCTAGAGACGACATGGTGGGACTTTTGTAGCAGATGTTAAGTTTGATGCGGTGGTTTGGATTAGTCTTCGCAAGTGTTATAGCCTTCACATAGTTATACACACTTGTTGTGTATAACTGATCATGAACGTTTTTTTTTGTTGTTTCTGTCACTATCGACAACTCCTTGTTCTGGGAGGAACACATATCCAAGGTTAGCAAAAAGTGAAACTCCATCCTTGTCTGTTTGTATAGGATGCGTCACCATCTTACGCCCAGGTCCTGACACTTCTAATCCAGTCACATGTTTCCCCCCACATCCTGTACTGCGTTTCGGTCTGGGGCGGGGCCGCGTCGTGCCACTTTAACAGAGTTCAGAGGGTGGTGAACTTTGGCGCGAGGATCGTCTCCGGGATCGTAAGCGGGATTTGGTGTCAGCGACCTTGAGGTTGCCAGGCTGGCGCGCCCCTACGTGACCTATTTGCGAGGCGCGACAGCATTGGTGTCTCCGAGCTCTGAACAACTCGCGTGCTCCGATGGCGGTCCGGTCCCTGTTCATTCCAAGTACCGCTGTGTCCCAGCGTGCCACCCGGGCGTCGGCGGCCGGCGCCTTAGAGCCGCCGACTTTTCGTCTGTGGCCCTCAGGGCTTTTTCGTATCGCTCGGCCTCGTCCTCGAACCTCCTGCCGCCGTACATCACCGCCTCTCGAACCCGTGGAGAGCGTGCACGCAAACTTGAATTATCTCCTATACCTTGACGTGTCTCACTGCCTAGTTTTATCTGTATGACTATTGTGCATGTGCTGCACTGAAGTGACTCGTATCAAACAGTAATCCACGCGTTGGACTGAAAATCAAGGCACAGGTACAAAAAGCAAAAACACATGCTTTCAGTCAACACGACACGCTACATTCCGTTGCTAACCATAGCCCATCTCTGCAAGCATCATTTCGGTCAGTCGGACTTTAAATCGGCCTAGTCCCATGTCATAAAACTCTGCAGGTAACCTGCTGAAGGCATCCGCACTCCTGCTTAGGCTCAGTCTACGCACTCCTGCTTTGGTTTTCACCCTTGGCCGCTGCAGTTGACCTTGGACCGCGTGTTATGTTGGTGAGACACTTTGATCAGGTTCGCCTCAATGACCACTCGGGAGTCATGGTCCTTCTGATGCCTCCTCAGATGCATCGAAAGCCGGAACATGTCATGAGATGTATGGCTGGGGCGGATCGGACACGACATTCTCATAAGGTCAATGACAGGATAAACTAAGAGGCATATACTCTTAGTATATGGCCTGGTGAAAGGTGAACATGAAGAAGACAAAATAAATCATACTTTACCAAAAGGATGACTGCAACAGGATGTTGTTCATGCAACAATGAATTTTAGAGGGCTGGTGGTGGTGCTGCGTAAAAAAGAGCTGGCGCCTGATCAGATATCTACAAAGCGATTCAGTATGCTTGATAAGTCTAATAAAGTGTTACACAAATGCATGTTTCACATCAAAGATGCCATTGTTCATTTACTCTGAACCACCACAGCTGACTTATAACCCACCATGACACCGCAACGAATATTTTTGGTGAAAGCCGCAGCATGAAATGATCATCATTTTGGAAGAAAAATATCCATGACATGCCATGAAATGACATCTGACACTGACATTTTAGCAGCAGCAGCTTGACGGAGCAATGTGCAGATACAAACTGTGAATTCCATGCCAACAGCTCGATTGGTAGAGCAATGGACACAAACCACTGTGGTGTGGCACGCTGTGGTACAGGGTCGAGTCCCAGAGACAGCTCAATGTTTGACGCAGCAGAGGACTACGGAGGCGGAGTATCAACTGGCAGCAATACCGCCTGGTAAAAGGGCGGTCTGACAATAGCAATATACAGCATGAACAACGTTACAAATGGCTTTGTCTTCTGAAATGGCAGCTGAGTTAATTATGCATTGAGCTGGGGCTGCGCTTGATTGGTGATTGCGTTGTTACAGCCATGATCCGCATGTATCCAGAATGTATTACCTGATGATGGCCGCACTACACCAATACAACCATGGAGCGGGTCTGATTTTGTTTAAGATCTGACTCAACACATGGTCTGACTAGTGTGAGCCAAGTAATGACACTTGCTGAACTAAAGTGAGGTAAATCCATGATTATTTCGTTTTTTGTCATCAGTACTCTGACATGATGCGTGGCATGTTATGTTGGGAGAAGGTATCACCACTTAGCCTCGTCGGGAAGGAGCCATTTTGCTCGCATGCCAAGCGAGGCAAAGAGGGTATGGTAGGCATCCCTTCGGCATTTGGCTCCTAACTGACAGACACGAAAAAAACAACCAGTTGCTGTGTACTTAGAGACTCCAACGATACCTGGTTGAACTTCTTCAGGTCAAACACAACTCTCGCCTGGCTGGTTTCCGGAGTCACCTTATTTCATGCCGTCACCCGTGCCAGGCGGGGGAAGGGGTGGTCAAGAGCCCGTCCTCCAGTTTTTTGCTGATTGTTCAGAAGACAATGAGGTAGTGTGCATGCTCCTTTATCCCTTGACACCCGTCAAAATTCTGATCCCAGGCTCTGCACCTTGAGCTTTTCGAAAAATCCAAATTAGACAAATGGTACGTTCCATTACATATTGCCACTCTGGGTAGTTCCAGGAAAATCGATTTGCCCCTCCAAAAAAGATCTCTCGGACTTGACCTGGATCAGTGACATTGCATGGCCTGGTGTCAAAATTTCGACAGATGTCAAAGGGATGAAGGAACAGGCACGCCAATTTTTGGCAGCTTTTCACTCCCCTCGTCCCGGAACGGGTTAAGCTGGGGGCAGAAAATTCCAGAAACTAGGGGTTTCCACAGAAAATAGCAACAGATCAGGAGATGAAGAGGCACAAAATGGTGTTCTGAATCAGGTCTGGTCATCCTGGCTCACTGGGCTAACTTAACTTTTGGAGGGTCATCAATGTGTGTAGTCATTTACTGACTAGACGAAGACCATTTGCTACCGATTTCATGCCAAGGTGCCGTTTATCCCCAATTACTGCCTTGAAATTGCAAGACACAGACAATGGGCACAACAGTCGTTCTGCGAGCCTTTACAAGTGTTATAGCCCAGTGACCTGACATGACCTTGGGGCAGCTTTTCCAGAATATGGTCATAAGATGAATTATCAGCAACGCAAAATTTCACAACATTATCATTCACCGTTTTCCTGTGGTCCCGAAAAATGCTTGGGCATCCCCCTCCCACGCCCAGCTATGGTCAGATATTCTCGCCACGCCTAGGTGAGATAAGATCATCTTTTTAGAACCAAAATTTTCACCCAAGTTCTGGAACAGTCAACAGACGTGGATATGGTGTGGTGCCAAGCCCAGTTGGAGGGATTTTTTATTTTTTAAGCCGAATTTTAACGTAATGTTAACTGCAATGTCAGCAGAAAACCATCTTTTCCTAGTGACGATCCAGTTTGCAAAGATTGTAATGTTTTTTTATAAAACTTCATGAGCGTTTTGAAATAGTCACAGGTTAGGGAGGTATTTGCCTAAAGTGAGCAACGTTTTGTACGGCTAATGTCGTGGACGGCTGATATACCACAACCGCTCAAAATTCACTGACAGAGTACGCCAGACACTGATGTAAGAATCTACTTCCCACTATCAATGACCGGCAGTCATCAGCAGGACCACTGACATGATCAAGGTCGCCTTCACGAATTGACGAACATCACTTACAAGCAGCGTTACCAGAACTTGGGAAATTACCGCCGCTCTTGGGATCATGGGAAATGAGACGCTATTTCGGGAAAATCCTCAGCCCAATGCCCATTTCATAATGTTCAATGTAGAGATCTAGACAGCAAGTCGGAGAAGCACAACTGCAATCCTATTCTGTTCTCAGCTGTATTCGCCGACCTGCACTAGCGCAGTTTCTGCGCTCATTTGGGGGCAAAACAATTCTGCTCGCTTTTCCTGGCCGTTCGCGGGCCAAACGAGCACTGGCCACTTGGATCTGCGTAAATGAAGGTGCTTGCGCTGCAAACACCACACAGGGAGATGTCAATATGAATCTAGGCGACAAAACAACGTTAATTTTTTTTTTTTTTTTTTTTTTTTTTTTTTTTTTTTTTTTTTTTTTTTTTTTTAAAGCCCCCCGAAGAAATAACAAGCATGTGGAAGCCATTTTCTGTTTTCCATGCATGACAACGCGAAAATGTGAAAGTTACTCTTTACACAGAATGAATATGGAAATATCCTGAACGCAGGCAAGACCCCAAGTAGCGGTATCTTCTTCAATATCGCTGATGATTATACCTATTAATTCGCGGACGCCTTTATGCTAAGCTAAGTTCTCCAAAATTTGCTAAAACACACCACAAAATCCGCGCTTGGTTTCTGTAACTTATTCTTATGTGCATCATAGGTTTTGACAATTCTGCAGCGTTGTTTGCTGCCAACCCTGGGATCTTGGGAAATCCTACATCTCCTTGGGAAGACTCCAGGGAAATTCATCATAGCTATATTAGTTACGCTGCTCACAGGGTTAGAACTTGATTCTAAACTGCGTTTTGCAGCGGAGTCGTATTTCCGTCTTCTTTTGTATAAAACTAGTCTTCCTCCTTTATCATGTTTTGAAGCAATAAGGTCGCTTGGAAGTGACGAAATTCGTTTTTGAACGCGATTCAGCAGTTGAAGGCAACATGGCGCAAGCCGTAGCATGCTGCGCCAACCACGTAGCCGTCAGTAGGAACGGACGTCGACCCCACAGCTAAACACATCAAAAACGTGGTACAATATCACTTACTTTCGGCTTTGCCATCTTTCGTGTGCCCGTATACGACATGATTAAGTTGCACCAAGAACTCACGACCCGCGCGCAACACTTGTCCAAAGGTCGAAAAAGTTGCCAACTCGCCTGCCATGGTAGGTAGCAATATTGGCCTGGAATGCTTCGACTCCGGTACATGAGCGTCGATTGCTGTAAATGATGGGGGAGGGGGAGAACCGATGGCCCGACAACCTGACCTCCCCCAATCTGGATTTCGTAACGCATTTAGCCCACTTTGTTTTGGCAAGCGGAAATTTATAAGTTTTTGTTATTTTTTATCAAATCAAAAAATAACCTTATCCCCATGTATATATATATATATATATATATATATATATATATATACATATATGTATGTATACAGTAGATAGAAAGATAGATGGATACGTTGGTTTAGACTTTATTCTTCACTTTCTGCTTATCCTTTATTTATTGCGGCTGTTCTTTTCATTATTATTGCTCGTTTCCCTTTGAAACCGGCAGAAAATACTGTGGGGCCCAAACCAACATTAGGGGGCGCAAACCAACATTGGGTGGGCCAGGATCCTTTCAAAAGAATACAAATCTAGACCCTTGCTCGGGCAGCAGTTTCATGCAAACATCAATGAAGAATGCAAAAGCAGGTCGTTCATTAAAAACTGCGATCAGTCGTCTTCGCCCAACTACATTAACGGTCTTAAATGCTGTTTCCGTGGTAAAGCAGTACTTAACATTGTGTTTTGGCACTTGTACTTTCTGTCTTTCCTGCCATGGGAATGCTGAAGCCTCCTTACCACCTCTGTTGATAACATGGACAAAGTGGTGTGGCGCCAATTCGTTGTTTACTGCGCATGTTGTACTGGCTGTCGGTATTGCGCTAAGGATAAACCAAACCGTGGCAGATTACTCTGTTTAAATTTTGCATTTCTATGACGGTATTCCCTTCAAAAAAAGATCTGCTCTTGTTGAATGTTAAAATGTTAAGGATTCTGAATGTTAACTGTCCAAGATTTTGACAAACACAGGAAAAAGTAACATAGTGGTGGGTTTTAAGTTACGAAAAGCTCCAACACCCACGTTACGGCTACCCGGCGTTACGGGGTAACTGCATGCTTATTTCTGTGCAGGGGCAATGGCAAATGCTTATTTGGATTCCATCGGCCGTTATTGACTTGCGGTTGTTTATTGTGAAGCGAGTGGTTGAAAACTGTTAGCTGAGGGCTGTTTGTGCCCCCCCCCCCCCAATATACCGATGCGGGCCCCAGATGGCTTATGGGTGGGCTTGATGGGCTTAGTTGGGCAGGAACTCTCACTGGGCTTTTTGATGGGGCCCATGTGGGTTCCATGTAGGCCATCCCAGAAGTGTAAAATTAAGGTGTACACCCAAATGAAGTGAGACATGGGTAACAAAATTGCCACGCACGCTACTACACAAGTGAAGTTCCTTTATGCATCGAAAGTGAGACTGGGTTCGATGGATTGTGTCTGGCTCGCGGTAGGTAGCATACCAAACAGCTTCTTGACATCGGCACTTGTCCACCACCCTGCTCAAACTGTTCAGGCCACGCGCGCTTCTACAACCGACGCCCACCTCAAACCAGTAGAAAGCGGCATTGTTCATGTCATAGGCGTAAGCATGGAGGTGGTTCGTGGGTGCCATGGCACCCCCACGTTCCGAGAATACTGAACATTAAACCTATGGCGATGCATGGGAAGAATCGAGTTCAGAAATGGCTCTGGCACCCCACTTCCTGAGACGTTTCTACACCAAAGGTTCACGTGATCAGTGCGTGCTAGTACGCCATCCGCCCAGTAGTGCGCTGAAATCGAAGTGGCCTGGATTTACGCAGATGCCGAGATGCTAAGATGCTAGAGCACTTTGGTTAAGAAGATACGCGAAATGGGGAAACACACCGAAAGCAATGAAATATAACGGTTTACACAGCAGCTTACTCTTGGAAAACTTCCTTTTCAGCATGAGCTAGCACACTGTTGTACAAGTCAAATGTAAATACATGACATACCACAGAACGACGATTGCATGGTTTTCAAGACCATACAAACTACGTTACGTGCCTAAGAAACTAATAGTATTGCCCCTTTGGTACTGTCGGGGTCCATCGTTTTTGACCGGAAGGCCTTTAAAGTTCGCAACAGAACATTGTAGGGCAGGCTTGTTGAAACCTGAAAGGTAGAGCTGGTGAGATATAATGGTCGCGCAATCCCTCCAGAGGAGACCAAAAAATTACTTTTTAATATTTGTTCATATGTTTGCTGTTCTGTTTTTTAACATGCTTGCTTATGGCAACACTTATTTCTGCATGAAGATTAATATCAAAGACCATTGGACATAAACAATGCACAATGTCCAACATTCTTCAAGAGTAATATGATTACCCTGCACTTAACATAATTAAAGGCATGAAAGCGCTTACTTAGACAAAAAGACAAGTTAACTGCGGTTTTCTCCAAATCATTAAACAGCATCGTTCATTTTTGTAATTGTTAATAGCATATTTCATGCGAAATTAGCATGCACGAACGTGCTGATCTTGAGGATAGACATAAGCGCTGCCACTTTGTTGGACGCAGAAAGCCGACCCCATCCCGCCCCGTAAACTAAATCTGACAGCTCACGCCCGTCCCACAAAAAAACGTTTTGAAAGAAAGGCCCACGCAAAGCCACAGTTAAACTAGATTTTTGCCTTAAGGCCAATATGAAATACATTCAAATATAAACAATATGTATATATAAACCAATATAAACAGTTGTAGATAATTCTGAATGATGTTAAGACGCTTTAATAAAATGCTTGGGCTACAAACTAAAATCATGCTGGAGATTTTTCGACGTGTTTTCGTACGGTTTCAATAATCAGGTGATCCTCCCCCGTCCCCTTGGGTACAGCACGATATCTGTAAAAATGTCCTCATTGACTCCAAACACGCTGATGGAACCCTTAAATCACCTTTAGCCAAATGATACTCTCTGCGACCTCCTGCAGGCGCGCGGGCTAGGTTTTAAATTCCCTCGCAAGAATTAAGAAAAGAAGTGAGAGGGAGAGGGAAACACGCCCTATGAAATACCTCTTGTATCTCCAGCTCGGGTGTCATAAAAAAGCCAATTCGGTAGTCAGAATCGTGGCATCCTAACTGACGTCCCTAGTATGAGAAGTTATGTCATGAATTAAACGGTTTAAAGAGTCACAGTCGCCTTGAAAAGCCCTTTTAAAGATGAAGAAACCTGCATTGGGAATACTTGACACTCTTAAAATGGTGTTGACATCTCACATAACACTCCGGGAGCACTTATATCTTTCTCGGTACAGGTGTGCATAGGAAAAAAACCTCAGTCGCAGATTATATGGACGCAATTTTAGCCTTTACGACTCCGGCCGAAAGAAAGCATAGACGCGTACATTTGTTAGGTGTTATGCGGTTTAGGCTAGTTTTCCTTTGCATGATAGATCCGGCTTATATCGCTGCTGAGCCTAAACAGGCCGGTCTGCCAGGGGGCGATATTTATTAAAGAGAGAGAGAGAGATATATATATATATATATATATATATATATATATATATATATATGATTTGGTATATTTGGACAGAATATTTTCTTTGACACAAGTTTTATTAAACACTAGGGCATATTTTGCTTTAGTTAGCTTTTAATTTCTTTTTTTTCAATGTCTCGACCTATATCTTTCAGTTCATCATTCAGTTCGTGTTAAACTGAACCGAATGTACATATTTAGTACATAATGTACACATTGCTCTTCGTGGGTCTTATTTAACGTTCCGGATATAGCATCGCCCATTTTCAAAATTACACAGCGACCCTGCATTTTTATTACACTTAGGTTTGAAAATAAACCCTAGTACACGTTCGCTACTTGGTTGCCACACTTCCGCTATACACGTCACATCAACACAGTTCTGAAATGCCAAAAGAACCCATACCTGGTTTTGCCCACGCATTCTGTAAAATTATCCGAAGGGCTTCAGGGATACTCCGGCATTTATTTGCTTGTTTAGTGCTGGGCTGAACTGTTTTAAGTATCATAACCTCGAAGCATTATGCATCAAACAATTCAGCCCAGCACTAAACAAGCAAATAAATGCCGGAGTATCCCTGAAGCCCTTCGGATAATTTCGCAGAATGCGTGGGCAAAACCAGGTATGGGTTTCTTGGCCTCTCAGAACTGTGTTGATGTGACGTGTATAGCGTAAGTGTGGCAACCAAGTAGCGAACGTGTTCTGGGGTTTATTTTCAAACCTAAGTGTAATCAAAATGCAGTGTCGCTGTGTAATTTTGAAAATGGGCAATGCTATATCCGAAACGTTAAATAAGGCCCACCAAGAGCAATGTCATACTAAATGTGTACATTTGGCTCAGTTTTACAGAAATTGCACAATGAACGGAATATATATATATATTGCCGGTGGGACGATACTTATTGAAGAAATTGTACATATCATATGGATGTAGCTATTGGAGCGATTTTGGGATGGGCGCAAAATGACCTCAGTATTCGGTGCGCCCGAAAACATCAATAAACAAACAACAAAAAAGGAGCGATTTTCGGCGATATTGCCCCTCTTTCCTCGTTGCTGACATCGCCCATGAGCATTTCCGTGTTTTCCGAAAATGCACAAATATACCATGGGTTCGTTCATGCCTAGATATTTCAGAGACAATAGGTCGGTTAAGATTTGAAGAATCAAGAAAGAGACGGAGGGGGAGGCGGGTTCTTATTGAATGCACGGCCAGTTTACCTCATGGAAATACGGTTATGCGGATTATTCAATCTTTCACGGAATCCGCAAAGAAGCCCATTATTAAGAGGTCTTCCCCTCCGCTCATTTTATCCCAATCCCTCCTATTTTAATACAAGATAACCCAGCACAACCTGTCCTTGCTATTTTGGTCGCCGATTCGTACTACCCAGCAAGAAAACACCAGTTGCGATTGCCCATCTCACCGGGTAGACAGTGAATGGAGGCGGCCTACAGTGGAGAAACGTCGCGGCAGCGTTTCCACGTTCCCTCTCGTCCCCCCCCCCCCCCCGTGTCTGCACGGCTGCGTTCCAAGTGACGCCCACCACTGCCCGGGCCGAGGGCGGATGTAAGGGAAGGCTAAAATGGCCATGGCCCATCGCAAGATGCCGGGAAAATGGCCAAGGCCAGGAAACAACAAAACTGAACAGTGCTAGAGCACAAACGGTCGTTTGGCCTCCCCAAAGAAAACAGGCCATATCTGGTTATATCTGCGCGGCGCTTGGGCGAATGGGACCATTTTCGTTCTAGGTTACCTAGCAAGGTAGGGCCGTACAGATTTACCTAACGTGCAGTTCTCATGACCCTAGGTCATTATCTTCAAGGTCAAATGGGTCAAAAATGTCAACTTTGAAAACTTTTACAGCTCTTCGAACGAAACGGGAAAACGGTGCTTGGTTGAGCGTTAAAACGTAGAATATGATGATTTTCATTCATTTGGCGACTTCATTGAGGATTTCAGGTCGAGGCCATGTCAGGCCATTGACCTATGACGTTTTTTTCACCCTTTGCACATCAGATTTCGAACAACACGGGATACTGGTGTAGCCTGAGTGTAAATAAGGGAGCTAAACGCATCTTTTAGCATATTTTCAGTGAAGATAGCCAACATCGGTACATTTGATCACTTCTAGCGTTTACTTACCCCCGGAGGATCAAAAGAAGTGAAGCGAGGCCGTTGACCTTACACGAGGCCATTGACCTTGCATTGACCTTTTGACCCAAAGTAAGTTTTATGTCATCTGTTTGCGCTAAAGTCGTTTCGTTGTAACGAACCCAATTACACGATTTAATTGCTAGAACGTAAAAATCATATATATGCACATATATATATATATATATCGATGTGTATGAAATTTGCATTCAAAGACCCTTATAAAAACATGTTTGGAATATAATATATATAATAAATGGAATATAATATATAATAATAAAAACATGTTTTCCGTCAGTCGACGAGGTATTCAATTTTCATAAATGCCGCAAAGTAGTAGCGACCAGCTCCGATCCATTCTTGAGATTTCCAAGAAAAACAGGTTGGGGAGGGGGCACAAAAGCGCTTCCCTTCCAGTGCGCGTTTTTTCCAGTGCGCTAAATTTGACCATGGCTCTGGTGAAGCTTACTGGCTGCTTTGAGATGTCACACATGTATTTTTGGTTTTGTTGTAAATAATTGCTTGAAGATTTACTTTTGCATATTTTATTACCTTATCACAACATTCGCCGAAGTTAAACGCGTATTCTCTCGTGAGCGCTTGGAAAAAGCGCAATTCTTGATGGCGTTTTGCATCATAAGTAGTGAAAAAGCGACAGGTGCATGCGCCAACAAAACGCGCCATTCATAGCCATCACGAGCAGATAGACACATGAGATATTACGATCACTTCAACGGCGGCTCAGCGACAGGGTCATGAACTTCGGCGTGTTTTTTTCTGGCCCACTTGGTATATACGAACAATGACACGCTGGGGGGGGGGGGAGTATCAGGCCGTGGAGAGAAGTCGGTGGCGGGATCACCCGCACGTTAAACGGCGACGATCAGCTGTCCTGAACGGAGAAAATGAGCCAGAGTCCCCGACCGCCCATCTATATCTTGCCAGCCTCTCAGTTTCCAGGGCTGCCCATCGGTTGGACGTTTTTTCCGATCCAGGCGTGTTTTTGTTGGTATTTGGTGGGGGGGGGAGGAATGACGGGGCGTCCTGGCCCACCGCTGCCAACGGCGGACAACGGCCAATCCGACAGGGCATCGCTCGACGGCGGCAGCTGATGATTAAACTCGGCGTATTAGTCTGTTTCTCACGAGCGCTCCTCGGTAAATAGGCTCAAACTGGGGTATCGCAGATCACTCCGGGGGGATAAAGATTGACTCATTTCGCTGGTTCTGATAGGTGGCGAGAGAGCCCGAGGTCCATGAATAGACATGAAGTTCAGGCAACACGGGAGCTGATAGCCGAAAGTTTTACGGCCTCATAAAAATGAAACACAGCGCAATTTATCGTGCATCTGAAGTACTGCTTTGGGAGGGCACTGGCCGGTCGTAGGACCTCACTTACGCTTATCTTTCGGCTTCCGGATCGTCCCCAAGCGCACCATTCAACGACACCCGGGAGCCGTTGTCATTCAGTGGCCTTCTCGGCCTTGCTGCTGTTCTCTCATGTGATAGTTGGTTCGCGTAGACTGTCAGCAGGGATGCGACTGGCAGCAGTGCTCAGATGGAAGGAGATCCAGATGGTTGTCACCTTGTTTCCCGATCACGAATTGTAATCGTTTGGACCTGCATTCACTGAGCCGCATTTAGATTCTCTATCTCTTTTGCTCTCTATATTTTGCAACTGGTTTTGAGAAGTACCAGAAGGCAGAACCAGACAACTATTGACACACCAGTCCTTTATTTACGTACAAAATAACCGCCATTATTTTCCTCGGGTGGCGCCAATTCTTCCATATGCTATCTCACCTATTTTTTTGCAAACTACCAATATACATGTGTCAATCTTCGAGAATGTTCAGGACCGGGGACCAACCATCCCACGACGAGGTCCAGTCCAGGCTCCATTTTTTGAGGGGCTGTCAATGGAAAAATGAAGAAATGCGGGCAAATTGCCCACAAGCAGCCTGGTTTTGACCTGGACAAGCCTAAATTGGGCTGGGCCTGCGCGGTCCTGGTTTTGACACCACTTGAGTAGACACTTGAATCAGGGGAGTGGCTACTTTCCTTTCCTTATTTTATGCAGGGGTGGTAGGTAGTGGTGTCAAAACCAGGGCCCAGCAGGCCCAACCAAAAGCCTGGTTTGGGTCCGACCTGCCCCAAACCCGGTAGCTTGTGGGAAATCTGCCCATAACACTTCATTTTCCCACCGGCGCCCGTAAAAAAGTTCTGCCTGGACCGGATATTGCCGTGGAGTGGTTGGTCCCCGGTCCGCACCGATCCGGGAAATTCTCTAAAATTGACGTCTTTGTGGTACGCCCCTACAGTTCAGGGACTCCCACCGACTGAGTACTTAGCGAAGACCAGTTAACTGTACGGCAGCAGTTTAATCCGCGCTGTGGAAGGGGGTTTCGCGCGAACACGCACTGGGCACAAAAATGCCCCCCTTTGATCTCGGAAATGGAAAGAGTTAGAGACATGGAATTGTATAGGCAGGACGGGCAATAACGATGCACATTTTGCACAATTTTCATGACCCTAGGTTGATATCTTCAAGGTCAAATGGAGTCGAAAATGTCAACTTGGGACATTCTCGGCCCGTACAGATCATTCCGTATGACTTTTCGAACGAAACGGGAAAAAGATGTTTATTTGAACATTAAAACGAGGAATACGGCAATTTCCGTTCATTTAGCGTCTTGACTGAGGATTTTGGGTCCCGGGCATGTTCTATCATTGACCTATGGCATCATTTTTTCATCTTTTGCAGATCAGATTTCCAGCAACACGGGATAATTTGACTGTAAATAAGGGCGTTACACGCATCTTTTGGCGTATTTTCAGTGAAGGTAGCCAACGTCGGTACGTTTGGTCACTTCCAGCGTGTATATCTGCGTGTGTATGTATATGTATATCATTGTGTATCATTCTGTGTATTACATATGTGTATCATTGTGCCAAACGTGTTTTTAGTAGGGTCTTTGAATGTATATTTCATACAAATCGACATATTAAAAAGCACATCTGGACCAGGCCACAAAAGAGTTACTTTTGACCTTTGATGACTTGAACCTGCACTGACCCTGGTATAAAGAAGCGTATTCATGTGCGCAGACGTGTGTGTTTTTATTACGATCTTTGAATGCATATCTCATACAAATCGGCGTGGCCTAAAGCAAATCTGGATCAGGTCACAAGCTGGTTGGCCTTGACCTTTGATGACCTTGACCCTTGTTAACCCTTACTTTGGTCTTGGTACACCCATCATTTATGCCCAAACGACGCCGCCTGATTGTGTTCAAACGGGAATCTTATATAAAACGCTAGTCCTTTCACAATGTTGACATTGGTCAGCGACAACCGTTATTTCCTTTATGTATGCCTGACTTCAAATTCTTGAAACTTCAAAAACTTTCGGACGATTTTTGGTTTTTCTGAGTCAATTGACGAGCTATTCAATTGCCAGAAATGTCACAAAGTAGCAGCAACCAGCTCCTATGCGTTTTTGAGATTTTCAAGAAAAACAGATGAAGGGCATTAAAAGACCCCCTTCTGGTGCGCGTGTTAACCCTATTGATAAGGGGTCAGTTCGGCGCATATAGTACGAAACAAATGGGATGCGCCCTGGATCAAAGGCATTTTGTCGGTGACGACAAGGTCTTGGCTGAAGCAGAGCTCTCACTGACCACTGGCGACCTTGTTGCATGCGAACGAAATGCATGGGTCAGTAAGCTATGCTTAACGCTTAATTTTTGGAAAATCTTTCGGAATGTGGGGACATGAGGTGTTCGGCGCATGTCCGTTCGTTTAGCAGCCAGACATATGGGGAACCGTGAGCCATGTTTTAAGGATACGCTTAATTAAAAAAGCCGTTCATTGAATATTAGTGTCTGATACCATATTGGCTTTGCAGAATATACTTTTCACCGTTTTTGCCGTACTTTTGAACGCAGGAAGCAGAAGCCTGCCGATAAGCACTACAGTTGTAAATGGCTACGATACAAAGGAGATCTCCGTAGCGCACATCGATGTTGTGCCTTGTAACCATTTACATGTATGGGATATGCCGCGTGAGCGGCTTTACCCTTACATGAGTGTTCCTTGCTTTTCAAAAAAGGGCATAGAGAATCGCGTTGTAAGAAACATACAGATACGTGGGTGTCACTCTTAATGACGTTACTATCACATGCTAGATTTTCGTAGATATCACAATGACATATCGGTCGTTCAAAGATCCCTCGACCAATTACAAGCGACTGGGTGATTGAAATGCATGCGATTCGTAGCAACAACGACCCAAAAGGTCATGTTCGAACGACGCAAAGGGTATCTAGTTTTGCGTAATCTCGTATAATCGTAAATCTTAAAGCGTTTGTCGAAATGAGTTCACAGTGTTCCCTTACTGAGTCTGGCTACCTACGGAAGCATCCTCATCTCTTTTACTTTTCAGTTTTTCTTCGTCATGCATTTGTTAGTTTCACGAACGGCTGCAGTGCGCTCGATTGAAAAAGGGAAAGAGTGACAATTTGCTACCGAAGGCGATAATCGTCGCTCACATCGAACTCCGCTTTCAACTTGTAGTATATCTGCAAGCATTCTCCAGAACCAGCGGTCTGTGCTGTTGCGCTTTGTAAGGTCACATGAGAGGTAACGTTTGTATATATTTTGTCATGGAGCGACAGTCTGCGCACACCGGGTCAACATAGCCCATTCAGTTGGCCATGATGTCTACAGCACCGCGCCTTGAGTGACGAAAATTGACTTAGCTATGTCGTGGAAGTATTTTGAACGATGAAGCTCCTAAGTCTTTTGAAACGCATTTCGAGAGTCAGGGTACCGTGACTGCATTGATGAAATTGATGTATCCGCCTTGCAAGCCTAATCCAGGAGTTGTGATTAAATTACATAGAACATGTTTATAGAAAACACCAATGTCCAAAACTTGCCCTTACTACAACTTACCAAAGCCATTTTCGAAAAAAATAAAGAAATTCAAATTTTCATTTCCCCCGTGTCATGGTCATGTCAGGTCAACGGAAGTTACGAGACCACGTTGTCAGTTGCGAAATAAAGAAATCTTAGCCTGCCAGAATGTTCCTTGGTTCATTGTGAGTCAGAAAATATGCGATTTTCTAATACCTGTGGAGTTATAAGTCGTCAAATGTAGTCATGCACATTGACGTCACGAAGGCGCCAGAGTATATAACTCGACAACCGTTGCTCCAGTCGAGCTGAACTTTGTGCATAAAGATTTATACTTTATGATGACCCTATAAACGTATTTTCATTGAAATCTTAGATGCATAGCGTTAACATGCGTTTTTACCTGTCGATCTGTCGTGGAATATCCCGTTATCCCCCTATGGCGTTCCCTGCATTCGCCATTAGCAGTCTCCAAACATCTTTTGTTGTACTATGTAGCTGATACAAAGATCACTCACATACTTCATAGTATTCACAAATATTGTTTGACAACACCGATATCGAAACAAACGAACACGTTGCTGAATGGGCCGCAAAACGGCCTGGCATCACAGGCGCTGCTAGAGGGGGGTCCGAGGGCGCCCCCCTTGTGCCCGCGTTTTTTCGTGAAAACCATTGCACATCGTCTTCCCAGCAGGTGGTTTTCGTATGATTTCAGTTTACGCTGAGCTCCGCCCTCCCCTGTTAAGAGAATCCTGACTGCGTCCCTGACTGACATGCCTCTCAGAAGCGCCTCGTGGAGCTGCTCCTAGCTGATCCTGGGACTCAAAGCGACGCGAGATGCACCAAACGCCCCGTTCAGCAAGGACGAAAGAAATCCCTGTCTCGTGGTCAGACCAACTGTGTCAGCGCCGCTACAGCGGCCTGACCTAACCAACGAACGACCGGTGTCGTACATCTGTCACATCTTCCCGGCGTGCTTGGCCAGTGTAAATTATTTTGATCTTGAGTATTAATAGAAGATAACATTATCTTTTCTGAGTTTGACAGAACCTTTTCTAAGGGAAGTCGCGTAAGGTAAAATAAGCATTTGCACATCTGCATAATGGGTTTAACAGGCCATGGCAGAAATCGTCGAGAAAAATTAGGGGCATGAGGTCTGAGCCAGGCTGGTACGTGTTACTGCCTGTCGAACGGTTCGTTCTGCGCGCCAACTTTGCATCGCTTTTGATTTGCCATCTTAAAGATGGGCTGCTGGGACCCAAACACAAGCGATTTTCGAATGATGCCAGTCTAGGTTTCATGACTGCCGGTCAGACGGAATGACAGATGTTCAGGCTGGCTCAGTGCGCAACGGAGGCCAAGTCCGGCCAATACCCAGACTTAATACGCCGGGTGGTTGGCAGAGCTTGCTATTACGGGTGCGGTCGGCCACGGCGGGTGTCCCCTTTCGTAAACATCACCTGCGGATGAAAACGCTTAGTCGATGTGTCCGTAACTTACGACTGCCGACAACTGTCGTGGCAGCTCCACAAAATTACCCCAGCCTGGCAACCTTTGAGCGCGACCAATGATAGAGGAGCAGGGCCTACGCAACTCCACTGGAGCATTTATATTCGCCCTGCCTGCACGGCTATACACAGTTACACATATACACACTGGTACCGCCTCATGCTTCCATATGGGTCACTGTCAGCTGAGTGACGTGATGCTGAGATTTTCTTGCGGGCTGGCAGATGTTTAAGGTGAAATGTTGTGGGACGCCAGTTACCACGAGCGGAATACTTGCTGCGGCATTTTCCTCGTCGATAACTCTTAAAGTTATAAGGAGCAGACCTAATGGCGTTTCATCTCGCACACGACTTACGAATAGCGGAAAACCAGCGCCTGGACCGTTCACGCCATACCAATCGCAATACGAGAGAGGGCAATAGGCAGCTGTAATGATCAGCACATTGATGTCATATTTTCCACCGTGCAGAAAAGCTGCTTAGTTGCTTTGGTATTTGCGCGGTGACTATGAAGTAGAATCCCTTTCGGTCATATGGCGTGATAACTGAGTTCCCCTAAACCGTTCTTTGATGCTTCAGGCCCGTACGGTGCAACTTTGAACGTTATAATCGTTCTATGTTTCTTCTCCGTTCGTAGACGGACTAGCCTGGCTCAAAATTGGGTTATTTATCGACGCCGTCGACTGCCAGGGTCACGTTGCAGCCTCTTATGCCGGTTACATGCGGAACGGCAAAATGCCACTATTATCCGGATTCGAACCGGAAACACTTCGGTCGTAGACGCGAACAGTAACCACTACACTGCGCCGTTCCCATGCAGATCGACTGTACGCTTATGGACTAAATGGAGGTCTTATGGAGGGCATTGCGCAATGTAGGTACTATTTTTCGTAGCCTTATTTACCATTTCTTTGATTTGCCGAAAACAAGGTAATAGCTCCGTTTCCTTGACAAAATTGGATTAGAAGTCGGATTCCCCATGGGAGGCAAATCAGAATTTCAGGTGGTGTTTCCATGACCATACACATCAAATCCGGATTACATTCGAGATTTCCGAGTCCGGATTACTTTGGGAAATCTCGGCTTCGCCGCCAATTATGGCGCGTTTGTGACATTTCCCTTCAGAGCGTAGGGAAATCTATTCCTTAGTCGATTACCGAATGGAATGAGTTGCTGTGAGGGACTGGTGTTGCGTGAGATTTGGAAGAGCTGTAGTGCCAGTTTATGTTTTTTTTTTGTCAACAAGCCGCTAACAGACAAGAAACTGATTTCAGCACTAGCTCCCCCTCGCAGGACATCAAAGCAAGTGCAGCGCATAATGCTTCCATATGCTTCCAATTCGCGGTGAATCGGGATTTCGTTGCGAAATTTTCTTTTTCATTCCGATTGCGCAAATCCAATCCACTTTGCTAAAGGAAGCGTTTTCAAACCTCTGAAATTGGGATTTGAAGGGAAATCCGGATTTGCTAATGTCATGGAAACGGGGCTAATGTTTTGGCAAGCAGCCCATCATCGCGACCAAAACATTCGGCATGCAGTGTATATGAATGCAAATGCAACTGCAGCTGATGCAAATGAATGGATGCGAAATTGTGGAGCCCGATTTAACACAGCTGTTAAATTCGCCATCTGACGTGAAATGTATGCATGTGGTGGTGGTATCAAATCCCAGAGGTAACTCGCCCATAAATATCTGACGGGCTGTTGGCAGCGACTGTGACTGCGGATTGCTTAAGGGAGCATCATGTATGAATTTTGTGCACAACTCTAGGCTATCCTTAAGGCAGGTGATACCATCTGTCTTATTCTGATCACGTTCTTGTCTTCCCACTCGAATGCGAAAGACGAATGTCCAGCACTGTCCTGTTCAGAAGCCGAAATAAGGATCGTTGTGACCCCCAGTTATAGCAGTGTGGCGCTGACAATGTTCCTGTCGCCCAACAGTGCCCTTTTCAGAGCTGATAAATTCCTCTGACCCCTAGCTGTGCCCAGCCTGACGCTAGTTATGACCGCGCTGCTGTACGGAGCCGTGGTCGGCTCCTACTTCCCGGGCCACTCGTCTCTCAGGCCACATCGTCACACAATCAACACCATACGCTTGTGAGTATGCCATTTCGTCCTGGCGTGTGATAATGAACATCCGCTTCTTTATGCTACCCGTGAAGTCCAGCGTTGTAGGATCTATACGCAAGTCGGTTCTCTGGCTGTTTTTGGTTCTGGTTCTCAGTCGTTTCCTACTTTGTAGAGCTTGCGGACTTCTACGTACATACCGCGCAAACTCTCAACCCTGCCATGGCATGTCGTACAAAAAACATACTTTTATCACACCGCAACTCTGTTCCCTGGCTAACCCATTGACCCATGTACCCCAGAATGAGCTAATAAAACACTGTTCTCTTCTTCCCATTGGCTGCTGTGTCTTAACCTGCGACCGCGTGGGGAGGGTCGGACTCGATCCCTCTTCCTTTTTTCCACGATAAATTCTAAACCGTTGGAAGTGAAGCAACCAAACTTACAGCACCTGTCTAGTAAACAATTTCACGTATTTCGCCGTAAAACGAACTTTGGGTCAGGTCAGGTCACGGAACTACGACGTCTTTACGAAAATTCTGCGAGACGTTTTGCCGTGTCCAGCCAAGGCTGATATCTGACAGCTTGTAGCGCACTGTAGACATACATTGTGACGTTTGCCTGTCTGTATTGGCTGAAAACAACAGCCAAAGCATAGGCGTATTACATGGGCGCTGAACAAGGTTATGTAACGCCACCTTAATCTTACATGACGTCATGCTTGGGAAGTCGTTATTTATACATCACTGCTAGCTTTAGCAATAAGACTACGCGATGAATCCATGTCTTTTACTAATGAAAATGTTCGTTGCATATTTAACAACCCAGGGCGGAAAATGGCCTGACCTTTTTTGACTTGGATATTACTGCTTGGCCTTTTCTTGATCTGCTCCGAATAACAGCATGCAACCACTCTTTGGACACGTCGGAACATGAAGATTCATTTGTTGCGTGTTTCGAAACTTTCAGAAAAAATAGAGGGTTGCTGAACAAGCCGTGATGACCTGTCTTGGCCTTGTCATGACGACATGCGAAGGACATGTCTAATTTCCATGAGTTGGAATGTGGATCCAGGCTATCTGCTTTGGATTTTTGAGTGCCTGTTTTCTCAGTACGTACCACGGAGCATTGCGTTGGTCGCACCTTGGTCGACAGCTCGCAGTGATGGGTAGTTCTGTGATCGTTTTATAGTTTACTGAAAGTGTATGTTATTATGATAGATGCCTTCTTTCGGTTCATTTGTGCGACTTCCAGAGAGGACGAGGAAAAAAACCAAGGACCAGTTAGTGTATTCTGAGATTACACAGAGCAGAACTATCTAACAGAGTATGAATGACGTTGATCTGATCACTGCCTCCGGAGATATGAATGTGGGGTCCAGGTCGACTTATTTTGACCTATGTGTGACGTTACAATTGACTAAATAAGGGTCATATAGATGGTCTGGGATGAACTGGACCAGAGCTATCGCAAGGGGCTTGAATCGCGTTGATTCGACCATTCGTCATTGAGATATGAGGAAATAGGTCGTGTGCGACCAATTTTGACCTTGCTGTGACATCATTATTGGTCGAACTATGGCCAGATTAGTTGTTTTGAGATAGGGAGATCTGGAGCTATCGAATGATATTCGAATCAACTTGATCCGATAATTGGTACCGGAGATATTAGACGGGGATCAAAATGGGTCATATTTGATTTATTTTGACTTCCTTGTGGCGTCACAGGCAACTGAATTAGGATCGAGTGGGATGTTTTGAAATAAGACGGACGAGGGCCTTTGAACACAGTTTGGATTTTTCCGATCCGACTATTGGTTCCGGAGATACGGGGGGGGGGGGGATTGAATTGGACCCTCCCCCAGACGGTCGTAGGTATGGAAATATCCTAGGCGGTGCCGGTTTAATCAAATGGATTATCCCACAAAGACCTGCATGCATTGTAAGCCAAACCCCAATTCATGTTCCGGACAGCAGATGGTCTGAGCCCAGCACTCTGTCTGAAGCAGCTCTGAGCCCGTTCTGCGATGGGACAAAATCATCTCGCTTCGTCCGACGAATGAGGAAAAGCACACCTCAGTTCCTGGATAATTTTTCACTCAATTACAGCATCTTACCTCATCTCCGGCTCTTAACAAGAAAGTTTGTAAAGGCTGATGAACATCCGGGTACGGCTCCCCGGTATCATGCTGACACGGACGGTGCAGGTAAAATCAACGTCCCGTGGAGAGGTCCGATTAACCTGAGCTCCGAGGTCTGACCAGAGGTCTGACCCTGGAGCTCCGTTCTGAAGGCACGAGATGACGGGGCACATGCCTGGCGTGACGCACCGCGGGACAGTCCACTGATAGACCGTGGGCTGGGCCGGGGGGAGGGAAGGCGACCTATGAAGTTGACGTCTGGGACGGGGGAGCGGTGACAGAAGCAGCTCACGGTGAGGTCACTCTTTGCATGAATGGTGAGTTGCTCTGAACCTCAGCGACCTCAGCGACCCTTCAGGTGACCTTTGTGGAGGAGCTTGGTAAGTAACCCGACGAATGACTTTGGCAAGCAACCGCGACGACATTGAGCGACTTCAGAGGTGATCTTTGTAAGCGGACATGGCCAGTGACCTCGTTAGGCGGTATCGGTAATGGACTTTGTTGATGGATCGCACTGGATGACGGATGACGATGACCTCGGAGTCTGAGTTATACAGGATTAGTTAGTTAGTATAGTTATATTATGCGTTGGGCAGTAGGTAGGTATCTGGTGCACATTTCGTTTGCCCAGGTGCACATATTTCAGACTGTTATGGGGGATTATCATGAGTTTATGAATTATAGTGACCTTGGAGCCTGACATCAACAAGTAGCGGTGAACTCAGAGTCTGAACTCGGTGAGTGACGGCGACCTCAGATTTTGACCTCGGCGAGCGGCGGTGACCTCGAAGTCTGACCTCAGTGTAACGTCTGAACTCGGCGAGTGCCGTTGACCGCAGAGCCCAGCCAGCGCAGCGAGTGGCGGTGAGTTCCGAGTCTGACCCCGGCGAGTGTCGCTGACCTGACCTGGCCCTCAGGGCGATGGTGCTGCTGGCGGCTGCGTCGCTGCTGCTGTGGGCGGCGGCGTCGGTCGGGGCCCTGGTGAGCAGTCTGAGCCGGGCCGACCTGTGCCGGGCCGGCGGCGGAGACCGGCCCTCGGACGTGGTGCAGGCCATCCTGCGGCTGGGTCACCGGACGCCGCTGCGGCCGGCCGCCAGAGGCCCGGCCAGCCGTGAACTGATCCAGACCCTCAGGTGAGACCGGCCGACCTTCGCTCCCCACTCGCCGGCCGCCGGCCGCCACAGGCAGTCGTGCACGACGCCAGATGCGGGAATGACAGTGATATTCTGCAACTGCTGGAGAAGGTCTGAAGGTATCCTGGGCCGTATGAACGTGTACAACATAATCGTTTTTCGGACAGTCGACATTTTGCGGTGACGACACGGAACATAGCTACTCAGTGCAATGTTCCCTCAGCCTTAGGGATGTTAACTTTCCCTTCATTTGATGCTTTATTAACACTATGCTGTGAAGTGAATTTGAACCAATGAGTTCTACCTGAGATGCGAAGTGGTTTCGGTCCGGTGACACGTAAATTATTGGACTGGTTAAAAAGGCGAAATGTTCGGTACATTAGCTCTCCTTGTTAGTTTTTTTTTCTTTTGGGTTGCAAACTGAAGGTATGCTAAATATTAAGCTTCTAAATGAATATTCGACCCTCACTCAAGGGCATCCAAGTTCCATCCATAGTGCTCCATGAAGACTGCAACGTCTGACCAGGAGTCTTTTGCGGAGTTTTCAGCTAGTGGCCAAACGGCGCTGTTGTTTGGAAACTTGCACGCATTTGAGTAGGTGTATACGAAGTTTAGGCGTTCTGACAGCTGGTAAAGGGTTACATGATGGTCGCTGCGGACTGCGGTAACATGCCATTTATTAATCCTTAGACAACAGTTCTCCATAAAACTCTGGTGTATTTTATTGCACCTTCATACAAAGTATATAATCAGTTAAAACATTGGGCACTTCCGAAACGCAGCACGATATAATTTGGATGTCTAAAAAGGAGTTGTGAGTTTTTTTCATACTTCAGGTGTCATGCAGTTGCAGGTTGTAGCAAAGCAACCATCCGAGGTGCTTTCTGCATCTGTTGCATAGCTATCAGTGATATGTAATGTCTTCGACAGCGTTACCTCTCCACACTCTGAGTACCGCTTTCGGTGGGCTTCCACCACGTACAGAAGCTGCTGTCGCTGCTTGTCGTCTTTTGTGGGATGAGTTTGATGTCGCGCTCAGCTGCGTCGATCGTGACGCGGGCGCTGGTCACGAGCGCCACGATCCGCTCGTGGCCAAGTTCCCTGTCCCCAGGGAGAGGCTCGTCGATGAACGCTGTACCGATTCCCAGGATTTCGAAGATTGTGCCGATCATACGAAGTCGCCCACTTGGATGTTGATGTCAACTGCATGAGAATGCAGTATTGGGAGTTTGGATTTTCCCAGCCGATTACATGGTTGTTTCGCATAATGGTGGATGTCATTTGCCAGTCGTTTTTTCTACTGCGACGAATCACTCATTTGACCAAAATTTCGTGGATGCATATATGGAATTCTGGCTCACTAGTGCCGTTGGTATCAATTCCTGTGTAAGATACTACGTGAGCCTTTTCTTTGTGTTCATTACGATGGTGCATTTTTGCCCATTTTTATTTTTTTCTTATTTTTGAGAAATGTAGCTGACCAAAGAGCACACATCAATTTTGAACAAAATGAAACAATGTTTAGGGGTAGTGTATTGACCTTTAAAATGCTAGTTGTTCGATTGGATTTGGATTGGACTTGGAGCAGATTGGACCCAAAAACAGTTTCTTTCTAAACTGAGATAACTGATCATGCAGCCATATTTTCTGAATCCTCTCTTTTAACAGGTCATTTCATGTGCCTCCGAACTTCGTAGGCCACATGGTGTAGAAATTACACGCTTCTAAAAGTTAACTTGTATTCGACTTACGCACATGTACCTGGCCTAGTGCTGAGAAACAAGAATATCATCTCTAGACTACCCTCGTAACCCTGGGACCGCACGCGCCTCTGTGCGCTGCGAGTAGCTTACCCGTGTCACAGGTGCCGGCGGCGGCGGCGGCGGCGACGATGGGCGTCTGGGGAATCTGAGTGGGGCTCGGGAAGACAGGTGGAGACCGGAGGGCCTCAAAGTAGTGGGCAGGAGGCGTGGGAGAGGGAGATGGGTAGGACCTCACAGTAATGACAGATAGAGGGGGATAGTGCGAGGTATGCCGCTCTGGTATTCCTCCGGAGCTCAACGCGCGTCCAGCGCCAGTGGCCTACGGCATCAGTTTTACGTTCGCGTCAGAAGAGTTCCGCGATCTCTCCATGTGGGGTGGGGTCTGCATGGGTCTGTGGAACAATTAAGGCAACTGGTCCTTGTCTGATGAGCGCAGCGTTTACAATAGATAGGCCGACAAGAACCAGGAGTGGGAAGACTAAAGGCTACCGCTTGGACGAAAGAGCAACGTGTGAAAGCACCAACAACAGCGCCACCTTCTTTAAGGTTAGCCACGGATATTTTAATTGGTCAGCCGTCTTCCTCGATCGGCGGCGCCAGATTGGTAACCACGCGCCACGTTCTGCAGTACTTCCTTCATGCCAATCAGGGAACTTCTGAGAAGAAGGCCGCGTTCAAAGATACGGTGGAAAATGCTCAGACGTTTTAGAACATGGCGCGTGTAAAGGTCGTCATTGAGAAACGGCATTGCGAAAAAAGCTGGAATTACTGTGGGGAAAGTGACACTCAAAGCAGAAGAGCAAGAAGAGGGTCAATGACGTACTGTTGGGTCGATGGCGGTGAAGTGCCGTCCGACTTAGCTTGAAATTTTTCAAGTCGGCGCTAGTGGACTGCATAACAGAGGTAACAACATATGGCGACACCATCACTGACGTGGGCGCGATCCAGCGCACTGATGACGCATCCGCGATCCCCCTCGCTACTTCCAATGTTACACTGTCTTTTCTCTCTACTGCACCCTAGTCTGGTGAAAGTCGGGATCGTCATGATGTCTCCTGCCATATTCATTACTTTCCTCTTCACTGTAAATGGCCGTGGTATGGTATGGAGTCATAGACTCTTCGGATGACGTGCAGGGGGCGGCGGCAATCGACTCTGATGTGCTCGGTTTCGATTTCGGGCCTCTTCTCTGGCAAAGATGTCAGGCGCACCCATGTGCATTCTGCGCGCTTCTCTTTGGTCGCGCAAAAATGTTATGCCGGCTCTGCGGGCTTCCAAATCCCTGATGTTGTCTTCTTTGATGTATTGCACAGCGGCAGTTGTTGCCATGCTATCAGGAGCGGATCCAGGATTTCTCCGGGGGGTGAGGCGGAGGCGGAGGTCAGCGCGGGCCCCGTCCCGGCCTGTCCCCCATTTTTTTGCTCTTCAGGTATGAAAAAAGTATTGATGTGCTCGGGTCCACTCTGAAATATTTGATGAGATACTACGTTTTTCTTGCCATATAAAGTCACCGAAAAAAATCAAGCATGTCACTTCATTTGAGAAAATTTTGCGTTTTGTTTCCCTACAAAGCGGCCAAAAATATGACAACAACGGCGGGATTTTAGGTGACGCGTCCGTCCTTCTACTTTAAATATCGTGTCTGCATCTGGTCCAGAAGCCCCTCTGCCCCCTCGTAGCTTCTGGAGGTTTTTTGCCAGCTTTTTTGCCCCCCTGAGATCTCGAGAACTACACATCCGATTTCATCGGAACAAACGGCAATCGATTTGCCATGACGTGAACTACATTTTTATAAAAATAAATTTTCAAAATTTTGAGAGGTGTGGATACAGGGGACAAAAACGTCAAAATCAGGGGTATTTTCGGACTTCTTATTACTCCGTTGTTTATGGACCGACTTCGATGAAATTGGCATGAATCGAGAGATTATGGATAGGGCTTTTACCATGGGTACACACATCTGACATTTTGGAAAATTCATATGGGTTCACAGGGTTTCAAAAATAGGAGGATTAGTTTTCTAACAAATGAATGAACAAAAAAGGCAAAAACAATTTTTTGGCTTCTGCTAGTCATGTTATGCTAAAGAAGTACAAATCGCATTACAATGTTTGTATAATTTTAGCATGGGCGGTGCCAGGGACATGAAAAAGGGGAACTGTCATGGTTACACGTTCTTCAGACCAACTTGTGACCTTTGACCTTAAATGACCTCCAGTGACCTTGGGGTCTCTTGGAATGATCTCGTGTGCATTAAATGTAATCTGTTAACGTTGTCAATCATTTGAATTCACTCTATTTCAAAATTTTCATTTTATGGCTATTGCGGTATACGGTACGCGCACTGACATTTTAGGTCATAGCTCCGTGACCCGATCTGATATCAAGCTGAAACTTGATACGCAAGTAGAGGGCACCGTTCTACGTCATATATATTCCGGGTTTGTCACTTGAAAAAACGGCGCCGAAATTATTGCAAAAAAAAACACTTGACCTGACCTTGTAAAGTGACCTCAGATGAACAAAATTGTATCTGCACATTACCCAACTATTTAGCTATACATCTATACAAAGCTTTAAGTTCTATCTTAAAAACACTGTTTTTGGCAAACATTTTTCTTTTACCCTCAACATGGCCAAAAATTGCCTGAGGTGCCTCCCAAAAACGTTGCCTGGCTCCGCCCCTGAGCAAAATAGAACTTTGAAATTTTGTCAAGGCACGTAAAAAGAATAGCTAGGAAAAGTCCCGAAATGTCGTGAAGCTGCGTTAAAAATCCTGGAATTGGTAAGCAAAAAACCCCAGGGGAGGATTCAGCCCCTGGCGGGAATTGGGTTAAACCACGGCTTAAACCGGCTGGTCTAAATTAATTTTAGCCACGTAGTGGTTTAAAACGGACAACACCGTATGATTTCAGCCACTTACGACTTCTTGTCGCGAAGTCTTTAAAAACTATTAAGGTTAGGTGTCACAATGTTCTTAGTACTGGCTGATAAAGGCTAAAACTATTATTTTCAAAACTGAGGTCTAACACAATATCAATCATAATCTCAACTTACGTAACTATGACACCCAGTCACAGTCTAGCAGAAATGCTGAGACAAAGGAATGTGGGAATGCGGCCATTCTTCATAATATAACTCTTGGAGGAAGGTAAGTGAATCCATTAATCAACGTCCGGGTCAGGACGTTGTCCATTAATCAACAGGCCATTTTTGGCCATGTTGAGGGTTCTGGTCTTGTTGAGTGCTGGGAAGGTGTACCTACCAGTAGGTGAAAATCCAGTGTCTAAAATCTAAATGGACCAGAAATGCTATCACTATGAATTGCCATTCATCTCATGCCTTATAAAAGGACAGAGTGCTTGGAAGAAGAAGAAAAGGCTAAAGACGAGAATGCTAAGTGGGTAGGCGGGATGTACGATACCGACAGCAGGTGGTCCCTGCATGCTGGGAGGGGCCTAATAAGCCGGCAGAAGGCCCCCTGCAGGCCGACAGGGGCCCCTGAAGACCATCTGGAAGCCCCTACAGGCTGGCAGGGGACCCGCATAGGCTGGCAGGGGCACTTCAGACCGACAGGGAATCCTCTACAGACCAATAAGGAAATAATATATGGATATATTGTCAATATATATACATATACAGTATACAAGACATGCAAGACAATATGGATGTTTTGCCGTGTTTGGACCCTTGGAGACCGTTGGAGACCATTGGGGACCTTTGGAGAGTTTCGGAGCCCTTCTGTCCATCTTAGGGGCCATCTTGCCGTCTCAGGGTCTCATTAGCTCTCCCGGAGGCCCTCTGACTGCATCAGGAACCTTAAGCTTTTCACACAAGTCCGTGAGACCAATTTGGGGCCCCTATGCCCGAATGGGTGACCCCTGAATCATGAACCCGTCACGTTTTCACTGAGACCCCGTGAAGCTCAAACGGGGCCCTTTCAGGGCCCCTTTTTCAGTCTTAGAGGCCCCCTGCCCTTTAGGGCCCTTCCAGGAGCCCCTGTGCCGTCCTAGGAACTTAGTTTTCATCTTGGCCGTCTCAAGGGCCTGTGACCCTTCTGGCGGTGCCAGGGGTAATCTGCCTTGTTTCGACCCTGTTGTAGTCTCAGGGGCCATTTGGGAGCTTCGGGGGCCCTTCTAAGCACTTCAGGGGTCATCTAACCCTTCCAGAGACCCCCTGACTGCATCAAAAACCCGTCACGTTTTCACTGAGACCCCGTGAAACTCAAACAGGACCCTTTCGGGGCCCCTTTTCAGTTTTAGAGGGGCCCCTCTCATGGGCCCATTTCTAGGCCTGGGGGGACGATTGTCCACATCCCCCCTTGGATCCGTGCCTTCATGTCATGCAGTTTGTCCAGGCCTTCTTTAAACCGTCTTCTTTTGCCTCGCTCTGTCATCGAGTCTCTTTTGCTTTTTTTGCAGGCGGGTTCAGACACCGTGGAGCTGCAGAGTTTTGTTGTTGACTTTGTCGGTTCGGACAAAACTCCTCGGAAGAGCGTGGTAGAGTTTTAAAACTTCAGTTGTCACTTGCATGACAGTGCTTTCTGTGGAATAACTACCAAATGCTGACTCCTGAATGTAGGGAGATCCTTCAAGGCTCATTCATCAAGGTTCAAAAATCGTTGCCGTTTTGTTGGAAGTTGCGTAGATGGAAACGTATCCACCGGTTTTCCAGCGAGCCACATATGCTCCACTCTGCTACGAGAAGGCTATGGACCGACCGACGCTTTCTGGCTTCTTGTTGTTGATCTGCCATGGCAACGACCACTGCTACGTCGAGTTGAGGGCATTTCCCGCTCCGTTACTGGTGTTTGTGGCAGAGCAGTGTTGTAGCCCTGGTGATAAAACCTACCAGTCACTATCGAAGTGAAAGGAGGTCCGGACAGTGTACACAAGACAACGCTTCATTGAAACAGAAAGAGAGCAGGTCCGACCTTCTCATATGACTTGATGCGTGCACGATGATGACGCCTCGCAAAGAAAATGTCGCTGGCAGCAGATGGTTGCTATGGCTACTTCCACTGGCGGCCAAATAATTTCTGGACTTCGGAACGCTTACTGATGTGAGGAAATTCTTCAGCAGTGATCTTGGGACCTCGCTTCCCGTTATCCTTGCTAAATGCCGCATATCGCGCAAAAAAAGACCAAAAAATGATGAACAGCGACAGCAGTTTTTGCAGGTGGTGAAAACACACTGAAAGCGATAGCCAGACTCTAGAAAGGCAATCCTGTCGAAGACGTCACCAACCACGGATAGGTATGCAAGAGATGCAGGAAGCACCTAAGACGATTGCTTTGCTACAGCCTGCAACTGCATGGCATTTGTAATGCGGAAAAACCCACAACTCCTTTCTAGTCATTCATACTGTCTTTGTGGTATGGGTGTGCCCAGTGTTGTACTTCATGGCGTACTGTGTATGAATATGCACTACACCAGAGCTGTATGGAGAACTGTTGTTTGATGATTGATAAACGTCATGTTACCCACCAGAAAAACTATCATGTAAGTCTTCACTAGCTGTCAGAGCGCCTCAGCCTCGTACGCTGAAAACATTTTTACCTGATGAGAACGAGCAAAATCCAAAATTTGTAGGCTGGCCAACACACAGACGTTTTTGGCACTCAGGGCAGTGGTAAATATACCCATCGCACAAGGGTTCTCCACTCGTCATTGGCGGATTCACGCCCCGCTGTGGACGTGTTTACCAGCTGTCTTCACGACAGAACCTCGTGTTGATCGTTTCGCTTACTCCACACTTTCGTGCTGTTCGTTGTCGTCACACGCTACAACGTAGTCAACGATGGACGTATACCCGGTGGTATCGACCTTTACCTAAACCAAAAACCTTTACCCGTTTTTTGGTGATCACTTTAAAGCTATCTGACACGTCGTGGACGGGTAACGTACTCGTTTCTAACGTATAAATGGAGCAGGGCCGCGGTCCGTCAGCTTGCGTTATCACCACCCAACGGTAACATCATAAAAATACCAATACATACGTTCAAGACTCGTCTTCGTTGCCAAAACTACTCCTGTCCCGTTCTGTGATTTTATTATACAACACTAGTTAATATGACACCATCACGCCACAACCAATACATTACTAATTCAATGCAATGTTGCAACAGAATGAGTATAATGTGAATGCACATCTAAATAAACATGGGATGCTTTATAAAATGACAAAATCAAGGCCTCAATTCAGTTTCATATAAAGACCACTAAGTAGCCACGTCGGAAAATGTGCGGCATTTGTGACGAGCCTAAGATGGGCACAGTAAAACACTGCTTTGCACACTTGAGCAAGCGCCGACGCCAAACACAGCGTCAACACTTCCGCAACAATAATTTTGGTGACAGCTTATGATCTCTCAGGCTGCCCTACTTACATAGGTTACCGGACGATCGATACTCGAATCAATCGGAAGCACCTCACAACTCTCTCGCGTTCCATCGCTCAGAAACATGGCGCCCTTACAGCAATGTGCGCACCAAAATCCTCCCGAATACATCGGGTCATTCACCCGCTGATAAATGGTTAGCGGACATGCCGGCGGGCAGTCTACTTCCATTCCACGAGTCAAATGCGTCACTCGTAACGGGTGGGTTCGAACTCGGCGCGGCAGGGACAACGACACTCGAGGCCGGTATTCTTCTTATCGCTGTCGAATAAATTCAGGTGTTCATTGGAAACGCTTTACAATTACCTTCGACTGCTTTGCAAAATTCATGCAAAACCTTTGTGCACAGGGTTAACTCGTCCTACGTAGATGAAAATGTTTTCAGTGTACACACTTTTTTGCGTGCGAGTCCAAACAACTGTTCGGCCCCCGGCTGAAAATCCCGTACTAGGCGCCTGGTCGGGCGTCGCAGTCTCCGCAGAACCTTATGGCTCAAGTAATGTGGCTCTTGAGGGAGAGTCAAATATGGATTTAGATGTTCAATATTTCTCATGCCCTCCTTTTGAAACCAAAGCATTGAGAATAAATCAGGGGAGTCAACCTAGCGAACATTTCGCTTTTTTAATCAATCTAGTAAATTAATTTTTTGTTGGCATTTGTCTCATAGGTTACACTTATCCCGGCCACCTCGTTCTCTCTTCGCTCCGTCGTCACAGGCACATCAGTCAGTCTGTCTCACGCTACAAATTACTGAGCGCGCAAAAACAACGAAAAACGTCCGCGGCTCGACGGTTTCTTTCCATGTCTGTGTATTTCAGCCAGTGCCGTGAGGGGGAAAGCATGCTGACCGTGTTTGACCTGGGCCGGCCGGATGACGTCCTGGCCATCGGCCGTCTGGCCACCACCAGATTCCTCTCTCTGGTCAGCCAGTTAAAGGGCGCCGGCTCGGAGGACGGCCTGCTCTTCAACCGGCTGGGCCAGTACCTCAGCCTGACGCACGACCTCGTCATGACCGACCTCAGCTCCATCAAGGCGCAGGTCTGCTCCAGTCCGCGGTGGGCTGCGTGTGGTCACGAGTCTCCGAGCGCCTCGCTCCGTAGGACCATTTACCATGCTGTTTCGATCCGGCATCCTGCGGTCCCGTGCAGTGGCTGCAAACACACTCGGCTGCCTCTGGTAAGCTGTGCACGTACAGCCTGGCCAACTGCTGCCCTGTAGGCTGAACAAACCTGCAGAAACGATTTCCCTGCTGCGATAACAGCACGGGCTGACAATGGTGTCGACAAATCCAGTTTGTCTACTCCCGGGGCGCCCAGATATGCAAACAAAGCGAGCATAACACTGGGTCGCAAGACGATCGAGATACACAGGTTAACTGAGCACAAGTTTGTTTCATAATCATCGTGCTGCGTGATGCGCAAATAACACATGATTAGCGTCTACGTCAGGTTCACGAATATTCAAGGAATGCAAACCCGGTATTTTGCAGCGTTACATGGGGGTTGGGGACGGGAGGCGCCGGCACCAGCGTGCAAAGGGGTCTAAAATCCATATGCATGTAGGTAAACATTGCCTCTATAAGATTTCGGGTAATTAAATAGTTAAAACTGCATACACAGGACGGTTTCAGGGCGGTGGTAGCACATTCATTTTGCGGTATGATGCCACACCATGAGCAAGGAGGGAAGCTCTCAGCGGCGAAGACGCTACATCCGGTCACCATCGCAACACTGCTTGGCGCGACACTCCCGTATCCGGCCCTCTATTACGAATCCCGTAAACTTCCCGCTGTAATCTGCTTTACTACCTTGCCGAAAACGTGCCTTCTTATGCGGCAACTTGGCCCCACCTGGCCGAAAACGTGGCGCGTTTACATTGCCTAACACAACCGTCTGCCTCTGGTTGCCGCAGCTGGAAGAGCCGGCGGCGCTGTCGGAAGTTCCTGAGGAGCTGACTCGGCTGACCTCCGTGCTGGCTCGGCTGAGGCCAAGGTCGGACGCTGGGCGGCTCCAGCTTATCGCCGATCGACTGACGCAACTGGTCACCGGGCCATTCTACACGCTGCAGAAGCAAAGGGTAGCGCAGAATTGCCGCAGAGTGTTGTTCAAAGTTGCTGTCCTAACTCCGTCCGAAATCCAGCCCTGTTGTCCACGCAGTATGGAAACGGAAAACCCGGGCACGATTCCAGCGAAACACAGCAATGGTGCAGACCGACCTCTCAGTATAGCGTCGGCAGCGGAAGTGAAATTGACACTAGTCATTACTGAAGCTTTACTTGGGCTAATGCATTGCAAACCTTCTTCTCCATGTTTTCTTCGTAATGGTTAGTTCGGCCGACGACCAGTACATAAAGTTGATCCCGATTCTGCTCTCATGTCACGTTTCTCCGATTTCATTTGATCCGTATTTATACGCGTCCCAGTGGTAAGAGAATAGCTCGATTTTGCAAAGGCTGCTAAGTGCCTCAGCCTCAGGCGCTTCGATCTTGTTTCCATGGGTGCTCTTTATTGCGAATTGGAGGAATTTTGATTCCGTAGTCATTCGAATCAACAAGTTCGTAGTTATATGGTAAAACGGCTTCCGACAGTTCATTTAGAAGACAGAATGTAAACGTCGCATTGTCACAGAAAACACTGAGCTATATGTTCGCCTCTAATGTAGATCTAAAATAGGTTAACACTATTCCAAATTTCCATCCGACTACGATTAGATGCATTTTGCAGTGGACCAAAAGTATCTTTAATGTGCCATTCTTACCTGGGAGATCAACAGAGATTACGTTGTTTTGAAACGGTACCCTCTGTTCATTGGCCAGCTGGCGCATTCTTGCAAGTTCTCCTGGGGGTGGTTGGCTAATCCGAAACACGTGCGCTTTGGATCAAAGCACTCCGTTGGTGCAGAGTTACTTTGATGACAGCTAGGCTCGTGTTTGACTCGGAGTTGGTCAAAGTCGACTCACGAATGGAGTCATATTTTATGAATCGTGAGTTCAGTCGATGCCATGCGCACCCGGCCTTTATTACTTCCCCTCTCGATCCAATCACCAACATGTAATCAGAGACCATCGAGGGCTCACTGGCTCTTCGGATGGTTGATGGGACCCTCCCCATATCCGACACTCCGGAATTATGCGCATCATTTCTGAGCGTCCTGCGCCGTAATCTGCCGCTGGCTGATGATCTGCGGCCGGCAGGCCCGACTGGTGGTCGAGGTGGCCACGTTCGACATGGCTCTCCTGGCGCTGCGAGGCCACGTCGATCGTCTGCGGGACAGCATCGCCAGCGCGGACCAGTTCCTCAGCCGCAACGCCAGTCGCATCCTGGAGCAGGTAGGCGACCAGAACGCCTACAACCCCGGGAACACGGAGTCCCTCGTCGCCAGTGTGTCGGGTGACAATGTGGAACTGTGGCTGACAGTCACTCTGAGAATTTCTGACCGCAGAGTAAATTCCTTACAGATAATTTTTAGGATTTGTTGGTGGTACTTCGAAAATGAAAATTTTATTTCTGATGCCTCACGTAAATTTCCGACCGTGGATTATGCACAAGGTCGGCAGATAAGGAAAGGAGGCAAGAAGGACAGCCTGCCGTCATCGAAAAATTTAGAGGGGGAACGAAGACGTCTCTTTTTCTCCCAAAATTTGTGACAGGGGATCCTAAAGAATGAACAATGAAAAATCCGAAGTTTTCGCGGTTTTGATGGGATTCCTGAAATCTATAAGGGTCCGTTATCGTGTCGCAAGTGCCTTAAAACGTTCTGGAGGCCTCTGATCAAGCCTTAACGTCCTCTGAATTGTACAACAAACCCGGCATTCATGGTCGAGGATACCCTGCGGCGCACAACGAGTCCTGTTCAGGCCAGAAGGGGTTACCAAAACCTGCAAGGCAATTCTGACTTGTGCTCGACATCTTTTGGGTGATTCGGATCCGAATCACAGTGACCTGATCCGGACCAAACTTTAATTCACGAGATCTTTGTTGATTTGGATCGGCCATGGATTCAATGTGTCAGTTACACATCAGCGTAATGGTATTCAGCTTACTGTAAAAGTCATATATCTAACCTTGCAAAGACTGTTTTCAGTAAACTGAGTTGGCGTCCAGCTTTTACTCCCAAAACGCTGAAAATTACAATGCTCCTTTTGCACTTAACGAACTTAAAAGGGCAATAAACTTTGCTGGCAGTACATTAGTAGATTCATAACGTTTTTAAACACACCTGGCAGCAAGCCTTGTCATATTTCAAATATTCTAAGCCCGTTATGGATCTCAGACAGGTTTTCTTAAAGCCGGAAAAACACAATATAATTCCTCTTCCGAAACCAGGGGAAGGTAAAACTGACGTTACTAGCCATCATCCCGTACCGCTCACTAGCTGCTTGGGCAAACTCCTAGGACGCATGGTTGATAGACATCTCTCCTGGCTGATGGAAGGATAGTCTTTTATAAGAAATCTGTGTGGTTTTAGAAAACCCCGAAATAACGTTGACCACTTTGTGTGATTAGAGACATACACCAGACACTTTTTAAGCACAAACATCACATAACTACATTTTTTTAGAATTTGTCATGCAACATGTCGTGACCTGTGACTTTTTCGTCAGCACCATGTCAGTCGTCGTTTTAACCAAATCGAACATTCTATTTCATTTGTTAGAAATTGGGCGTTATCTTGTTGTGTTACATGTTTTTTTTTTGTAAATTTAGGAACCTAATTTTAGTGTATGGGAAGGTTCAGGTCATTAGAGGTCAAGCCAGATTAAACGTGCATATCAAAGATTAACGTCAAACGACATTATAGTGTCGTATACGGGATGAAGTAAGGATGAAGTTAAAGCAAGAAGGATGAAGTTGCAGATGAAGTTAAAGGATGAAGTTGCAGATGAAGTTAAGGGATGAAGTTGCAGATTTCTTTATTACGAGCCATCACGTCAACATTTTTTTTTGACGAGAAGCGTTTGGCATAACGCAGAGCCCATTTGAGGGTCAAGATCGCGCTCGGTCAAAGAAATTCGAAAATTCCAAATTCGATTAGGCCCTTAGCAGTGACCATAGCAAACCATTGTGGCCGCCGCAATTACATGCTAAGATAGACCGTGTGCCCGTCCGCCTGCACACACCAAATCTCTAGTGGTTTTCGACAAGGAGCGATTACCTTAAAACGATATAAACGCCCCAGGTGGTGGACAGTTTCATAATATTACAGGGGATACCGGTATGCATAACATATTATCGTAATCCAGTAAGGTACATGAACTGATTCGATTCACAGCGGAGGAAGTGACAGGGGGCAAACTAGCTTTCCTAGACATACTTATTCATAAGAAGAGAACAAAGTTTCATTTTCGGTATGCTGTAAACGAACAAATAAGGACGACTTTATTCATAATCTTTCCGGGCATTCTACACGCACGAAGAGAGGTGTTATACTAGGGTTCTTTCTAACAGCATTCAGAATTTGTTCTTTTGGCAATGTGAAAGAAGAGTTGGACTGTGTTACCAAAACTTTCGGGAAACTGTGGTATCCGTCACACATGCTGCACGGTCTGAAACACAATGCAGAAAAGATTTCCAAGGGAGGTAGAAGGACAGATAAGCATAAAAAAACAAAACTGGTGGCAGTAGTCCTGTCACAGAGTGGGAACAACTTATTAAAACATGAGCAAAGACGTATGAATATAATAGAAATAAATATAATAATATAAATAGTACAAATATAAATAAATAAATATAATAATAGAAATAGGGGGAAAGGAATCGGGGATGCTGTCAAGAAAACGAGACAACAACCCACAAGTGTCAAACGGTTGTGCACTATATACCACGTGGAGGATGTGGCAAGGCACGTATAGGTGAGACAACTCGGTCCATGACACATCGCATCCGAGAACACAAAGGGGTCTCAGGAACCATAGGCTCTCGAACGCCTTCGTAACAAACGGAGACAAGGAGGACATTTACCAGAATGAACAGAGGCAGAAGAAGTCATCGGAATCAGAGGTATGTTGAAAAGGAGAGCCATAGAAGCCGTAGTGATGAAAACAGAAAAGAATATCAGTTTGTCGCCAGGGTTCATAAGACTTGCTAGTGTCAGCTGTTCTCCTGGGGGTGAGGGGTACATACCTTTCATATATATATATATATATATATATATATATATATATATATAAAGGCAAAATAGCGTGTAAATATATATATATATATATATATATATATATATATATCATGGCAAAATAGCGTGTAAAGTATGATAGCTTGATACCATGATACAATGATAGCGTGATGATGGTGTGATTACAAGATATACCATGGTGGGAGATATTAAATGATAAACATCACAAAACCAAGCCGTAGGATGCATTATCAAAAGACAGTGACGATTTTGATGCTTCGTTGGCAATATTTTCTTCCATTGACATTTCATATTACCTAGCATTTTTTTATGTTTCCAATTTTGAGGCTAAATTTGAAATACGAAAACGTACATCGTGTCCTGAAGAAGGTAATTAAAGCGAAACGTCGACAATATTTCGTAATCTTAGCATTTTATCAACATCCTGTCATTTCCAGCTTGTAAATGGATTTTACAAACCCAACCTGCACATCTTTCCTTTTTATTATAATGAACAGCTCCTGCGCACGTTCCTTTGTTGTTTACGGTTCACTGCCTCAGAGGGCTTTTTACCACCGGACTGGAATCGCTCTGTACCAACCGATATAACCCAAGGGGCTTAAACATTATCTAGCATGTCGTTCCGTGAATGCCTGAAATGTCAAAATGACTCCTTCGCCATCCTCAGTCAACAATTAACGGCGCCTGTTCCTCAGTCCGCGTACAACCAGGCAACGTTTTATCATGTACTCACCCTACGGCATTATGCCAGACGCGTTGCTGTCTGATCGCTTTTCCGTTCACTGGCTGTTCGATTAGAGGCAACTCTTCAAGCCACACTAGCATTTCTTTATAAAATTCTGCGATCTGCCTATTCACGATCCACTGATCATCATTGTTTATTTTAACTACATCACCCAATCCTTTTTACAGCACCTCTATGAATGTTGCGTCCTGCAGCCGAAACAGTCTTCCATCCCATGGAAACCTGTTTGAGCGATCCATTGTTGACAAATCAGGTAAATTCAGACCACCTTTCTCAACTGACGTATTGATAATGCGCATAGCAACCTTTAACGTACGGCCTCGCCAAACAAATTCATTGAGTGACTCTGAATCATGGCCAACGATTTCCTCTCAGTGTGAATAGAGTCATTAAGTAAACGAGTTGTGACGCAATCAGATTTAGCTGCAGTTATCTCCCCTTTGATTGTCAGATCGCGCCACGTCCATTGCTTCAACGTTCTCTTTATTTCCATCTCAGCCGCCTCCATGTCAGACCGATTACGACTTTGCGTCAGGGCCTATTTTAACATGTTAACTGGGGGGGCAAATGCCCCCCCAGTCGGACACTTTGCCCCCCCAGTCAAGATCCTTTGCCCATGCAAAGAAAAAACAGCCAGGTGTACTAGCGTACCCAGGAAGGTATTCCATAAAGCGCTGCGCTCGCAAAGCAGCATCTTATCAACGAAGGATGTGTTGAATCACTGAGTAATGTGAGAGCACACTTAGAAGCATCACTTTATAATACGTGGCCGCTGGCGAACGTGTTTCGTAATTAGTACGCCGGCACCCGATGCCGCGATTGTCTGGTGAGCGGCCAAGACGTTTCATTGCTTCGTAAGCACGTTAAAAATGATGATAACCATCTTTGATGTGTTCAAGCGCAAGAAAACTGAAGGGCGAGCTGGTGCGCAGGGCGGTTTCGCTATGGTGAGATAAGGTTTATATGAATGCGGCAACAGTCCAGCAGTGCTGTAGTTATCACCAATCATCCTGATCTGAAAACCCTACTAAAATCCCAGTACCTGATTGGTAGAACTTCATTGAACTACGCGGTTAAACCCGAGTTTTACGCGAGGAAAACGGAAAATTAATCAGTCATTATTAAAACCGTCAATCTTGCCGCTCCTAGTGCATGGGTTTGAGCATCCCATGAGCATGCTTCATCTGCTTAACGAACATGGCATGGCCCAGACTGCAGATAATGACAAATGTTGATGATATCTCACTGAGGCGGGCCTAAGGCGAATGTTTCAGTCTGAGGTGACTTTTTTTATTTTGGGGCCGATAACCTGGAAATGGAGAAGTTTGTTCTGCCTGTGTTGGGACAGCTTTTACACTTCTGCGCAGTGTTGAAAAACATATGACCAAAATTCGGTGAGAAAATGTATTTTGGGGATAGATTAGATCAACAGAAACTATCCCGCAGGCAACCTACTGTCTCATTTAGTGAAGAATCGAAGCTGCCGCAACATCTCGCCAATATTCTGGCCATCGTTTGCAGACTGTGACTTATATATTTGAAGTACCACGCCTTGCCATGCCACGGTAACCCACGGTGCCGGTCTGGCAATTTCCCGCGCGTTCTTAGACGTCAGGATGTTTAAGGACCACCTGCGTCAATGCAAAAAGTGCCTTTTATAACGGAAGTCTGTGCCACTATGGCTGCACCACGAGAAAAAACCGAATTTTGGTTGACCGGTGCTCAGACCTGCCTTCGCAGGGAGAAGTGCAGCAGCAATATTTTCAGTCCCACCGTGTGGATAGGCTTACCCAGAGGTAGGTCAAAACACAGATCGTCCGCGAAATGATGAAGGTGTGAAACAAAGCCGGTATTCTCACTGCACTGGCGCGGAACGTGATAAAGAAGCTCAACAAGAAGCTTGACCAGTACCAAAGGCAAATTCTGGAGGTTCACCCCGGAAATTGACAAGCAGAATGGATTTAGGGACAACCTTAACCCTATTCCCGGAGGGCTAGACGGTATGGCCGATTCCCGGCAGGGGGCGGATTCGGCCCCCCCCCTGAGATCTCGAGAACTACTTATCCGATTTCATCGCAACAAACGGCAATCGATTTGCCGTGACGTGAACTATATTTTGATAAAAGGAAAGTTTCAAAATTTTGAAATTTGTGGATACAGAGGGGCAAAAATGTCAAAATGGGGGTACTTTTTGACTTCTTATAACTCCGTTGTTTATGGACCGATTTCGATGAAACTGGCATCAATCGAGAGATTATGGATAGGGCTTTTACCATGGGTATGCAAATCTGAAATTTTGAGAAAATTCATCGGCGTTCACAGGGTTTCAAAAATAGGGGGATAAGTTTTCTAATAACGGAATGAACAAAAAAGGTAAAAACACTTTTTTAGCTTCTGCTAGTCATGTTATGCTAAAGAAGTACAAATCGCATTACAATGTTTGTATAATGTTAGCATAGGCGGTGCCAGGGACATGAGAAAGGGGAACTGTCATGGTCACACGTTTCTCAGATCAACTTGTGACTTTTGACCTTAAATGACCTCCAGTGACCTTGGGGTCACCTGGAATGATGTCGTGTGCATTCAATATTATCTGTAAACGTTTTTAATCGATTAAATTCACTCTATTCCAAAAAATTCATTTTTTGGCTTTTGCGATATAGGGTACGTGCACTGACATTTTAGGTCATAGCTCCGTGACCCGACCTGATATCAAGCTGAAACTTGGTACACAAGTAGAGGGCATCTTTCTGCGTCATATATATTCCGGGTTTGGCATTTGAAAAAACGGCGCCGAAATTATTGCGAGAAAACAAATTTTGACTTTTGACCTTGACCTGACCTTGTAAAGTGACCTCAGATAAACAAAATTACATATGCACATTGCCCAACTATTTAGCTGACCTAACTATTTAGCTAACTATTCAGCTAAATAGCCCAACTATTTAGTTGATATGCGGACGAAATCTAGCATTCTTTCTCCGCGTCACCCAACCTGGTGGTCCACTGGGACGGCAAACTGTTACTGACGATGGAAAGGAAAAGGTGGATCGACTCTGTCATTGTAACCGGTCCAAGAAGTGCCGCCAAGCTCTTCGGTGTTTGGAAGTTGCAAGTAGAGTCGGAGCAACGCCAGCCAACGTTGTCGCGCTTTGTCTGGAAGACTGAGAGGTTTCGGACAACGTCGTCGGCATGAGCTTCGACACCACCTCCAGCTGGTTGGTTGGTTGGTTATTGGGGCTTAGGGGCGCACCGACTGCAGGGTCATTCGGCGCCCAACCACCTCAAGCAATACTGGACAAGTTGTGGGAGCAAACACGCTTCTTCAGCAGAAGCTTGAGTGACGGCCTATTCACTTTGCTTGTCGTCATCATATCGTCGAACTGGTGGCAGAGGCGGCTTTCTCCACGCGCTTCGGTCCGTCCTCAGGACCGCGATCTCCTTGTTCAAGAACTTCGAGAAGAGATGGAGGCTCATTGATTGGAACAAGTTTGAACCTATGGTGTATGAAGACCTGGAGCCAGCAGTGGCCGAGACGTTTTTCTCTTCCAATGATCGTTTCGTCGCCTTCTGCCGTGAGAAGCTCGCCGAAATCCAGCCTAGCGATGATTATCGTTGGTTCTTTGAGGTATCGATTATCCCCTTTGGTCAACAGCTTCCACGGGGAATCAAGTTCCCCAGCCAGGTGCTCTCCAACGTGCCAGATAGATGGTTCCATCGCGCCAGATGGATGGGGCGCATAATCTGCGGGATCAAGATCTTCTTGCTTTGCCATCAGTTCTCCGTGACTCTCAGTGAATTGGGAGCACTGAAACGGTTCGTCTCTTTCATGGTTGTTTTGTACGTCAGTGCATGGTTCTGCTCTTCATTGGCGGTCAGCGCTTCCGTGCACGACCTGACCGTTCTGCAAAGCCTGATGTGAATGCTGAAATTCCGAAGGGGATCTCCAAGGAGTTTGCCGATCACCCATTATCTATTATGACATTATAGTCGACATATGATTTATCATAACAATCACCTATTATGGTGCCCCAGCGAAGAACTGGCTGGTGTGTCGTTCTTCGACGAAGGCGTGCCGTGTGAGATGAAGACGAGGATGATCGCGGCACTCCAGGAACAGGGATCGGAGAGTCCTCCCAGCGAGCGCAGGTGGATCTCGCAGAAAAGAAGGTTCTCGTCCCAGGAAGATCATCGTCGACTTCATTACTGCAAAGTCGGTGGGCAACCTGAAAGCCTACGGCATCAACATGGACTTCTTTGCCGCCGATCCCGCTGATTGGGAGACAGCACTTGGTTTCACGAACGCTAAGGAAGTCCTGTGCGCGATCGCGGTAGTTAGCGACTTCGCCGAACGAGCTGCGGCTCTTATCAAGTATACAACAAGGTACTAACGAAGGATGAAGGGCAAAAGCAGTACCTGCTGCAAGTCGTCGAACAGCATCGTCGCCAGAACCCCGAGACCACTAAGAGGACTGAAGTATCATTCCCACCTAAGCCACACTGCTGCCGACAGGGCCAGTGACCTATGACCTGAGACAGAATGCGAAGTGTCTTTCGATCCAGTGTGTCAAAAGGAGTACTATGATGTGCATTTTATGCATATCGTGCGCTTGGTTTAAAAAACTGAAGCACAAAACACGTTTGGGGCATTTCAGACACATCTCTCCCTGAGCGAATCTCCCAGGGATCACAAGTCCATGGAGAATGAGTTCTTACTGGGGATAAATGAAATGGTGTTCTTTGAATTTAATGGGCTCGGAATGCACAAAAACCGGCGCGAATTTCATTGAAATAAAATAAAATCCAGCACAAACGACATACAGTCTTCGTGTGAAAGTGCTTAAGAGTGCTGGACCAAGGCCATATTTTGCACACATGATTTCCTCCAAAAGACATATCAGTTAATGACAGAGCGCTGTGGAAGTGTTCATCGTAATTTGCCCTTATATATATATATATATATATATATATATATATATATATATATATATATGCCTTCCTTAGGAAAACATTTATATCTATATATATATATTTTTTTTTTTTTTTTTTAAATATATATATATATATATATATATATATATATATATATATATATGAAGTGGACAGGATTCATTAAGAACACAAATGCCCGGGGGGGTGGTCTCAGCCAATGCGTCTCGTTCGCAGAATTGCCCCCGCAGTCATTTTTCCTTAAAATAGGCCCTGCTTTGCGTTCCATTAAACCATGCCCCAAGGCTTGTTATTTTTTCAACAGACGCTCAATGACATACGAGCTGTTTGCATTCCTTTTTTCGCTCTGGCCACATCAAATCATATTTGTCCATGTTTAGCTCCAGCCCCGAAATATTTCCAAAGTTCCTCAATATTTCTATAGTTTTGCTGCAGACCTTTCCCTGGCGAAGAAGGTGTATCGTCACAATACTGTGACAATTTAGATTATTTGGCACTTCATTGCCGTGAACCTCTGCGGTTTCTCCCATTCTGACGGCCAAAATTTCCACCACTAAAGCAAACAGCGGTGCCGACGCCGGGCAGTCCTGCTGCAGGCCACGGGACGGTCGAAACCATCTCGACGTAAATGCGTTGTTAATCACTGCCAACTCGGTGCTGTTGTGCAATAACCGTATCCAACTTATGAAATCATCACCAAAATTGGTCTCTGAGCACGTCATACACAAATCCTTGTTCTACCATATTAAACGTATCCCTGGAATCCAGCGCTATAAGAATGCCTTATACTCTATCCACACCATAATAATAGATTAAATCAGCTTTAGTTCGCAGATTTGACCCGATATATCTGCCCCTAATCGATCACGTCTGATATGGAGCTACAAGTGTATGCATCACTGACATTATTCTCTTTTCTATCACTTTCGCCACTATTTTGTAGATCATGTCCAGCAGGCATGTTGCGCGCTTGTTCCTGATAAGTTTCTGATCACCCCTGTTCGGCGAAATCGTGAAAACACCCCTACGTTGTGTCACAAAAAACAATCATTCTTCCCTAGCTTGACATACGTCGCCAACCACCATATCGCCTAACTGCCGCCAAAAGAAAAGGAAAAATTTGCTAAATTCCGAGACCGATACTGTCCTGTCATTTAGCATTCCTTTTAGGGCATAATCGCATTCCTGACCGGATATCACCCTCTCACATCGTCCCTCCTCCGCCTCAGTTAATCGTGGGCAGCGCGCCGGACGTAAGCATTGGTCACCTATGGACATTCGAGATATCCTGCCCAGGATGTACTCATTTCTTCTTAATGGCTTCAAGTATCTGCTTGTTGCCAGTCATATGCTCGCCATCCGGCAACTGCAGCTGACTGCCTCTTCCTTTTCCTACGAGCATACAGTTTTAAAACGTATTTCGTCGGCGTTTTCCCTTGTTCAAAGAAGGTAAAAAGCCGACGGCTTTTTCCCTTGTTCAAACCACCGCGCACCAGACCGGATCATAGCTAATCTACCTTTTTCTTCTTCAGCCTGATCCAGCCTTGCTTTCAATGCTGTATATCTGTCGATGTTTCCCTGAGATGGATTTTGGCTAACTTGCTCAAATGCATCTAGATTATTGATCAATATTTTCGATTCCTCTCTCCGTGCTTTCTACCTAGCCATCTTTATACTATGCATTCGAATTTCACTAGCTAGCATCCCAATCTTGAAGCCAAGAACATACACATTCGTGCACACATCCTGACCACGTTTTGCCTCCTGTATTTTAAACCGTGCGTCCATTACAAAGACAAATCGTTCAGAAGTGTGTATTTTATCCGCACCCCCCACCACTGCACTGAAGATCGGCCACCTGAACGTGCGATCCCTCGTCAAACGTCTGGATGACGTGAATCATCTGCTGCGGACCGAGCGACCGGACATACTGTGTCTCGGAGAAACGCGGCTCACGGAAACGACTGAGGACCGCATGCTCCTGCTCCCGGGATACGTCCTAAGCAGGAAAAACCGACGGTCGGGAAGGTCTGGCGGGGTCGTCGCCATCATCCGCCGTCACACGCTGCCCACGGAGGCCCTGTGGGCCCCATCCGCCGACACTTCACTGGAGTCTCTGGTTCCAGCTGAACTGCCGGAGGCCTCTCATTAGAGGGGGGACTTAGGGAAGTTTTTCATAGCTAGGACTTTTCTACAAGTGAATTTATTTGTGGTTAGGTGTCCTTAAGCCAGTGAGAACATTTAAATACAATACGCATATTGCTTTAACCCTCCACATCATGGGTTAAACCTTCGCCCTTGCTCTGGGTGTCCCATGCCTAACACGGACTTATAGGGGGTATGACACCCCTTGCGTTTGGCCCCTAATTGAGCTATCGCCTCGGGACCAAAACGAGCGTGTTGGGCGTGATGAGAGGAAGCGACTGATACCCCTTTTTAAGGTCCCAGGTCCATAATTGGTGACCTCTGAGGTCACGAAAAGCTCAAATTTTGACCTTTGGGTATTTCCTTATAGCGTTTGATCTAATAGAGATACAGGAATGTACGTTACCCCATCGTGTTCCTCTCGTCAAGACGCATCGGCCAGGCTACGTTTTAATATTGAAAGGTCAATTTCAAATTTGACCTCAGGTCAAGGTCACGTGTTGACCCAGTGGTCACGGTGGAGGTCATGTTGCATATCATTAGATGCGCATTGACAAGACAAACACATTGCGCTTTTTATTTTGCGATATCTTTATTCTATTGTGATTTATTTGCAAAAGAAGTTTTGACCAAAGTAAAGGTTTGACGTGAAGGTTTGTAATTTGTGATGAGTTTCCTTATCATGGATCCTGAGAAAAGCTAAAAATATGTTTCACCTCTTCCTGTCCCTGTATTGTTCCTGTTCCCCTATGCCGTCCGTTACTCTTAATATCCGAAAGCCTGTGCTCCTGTAAAACCTTTTTTGCTTTCGTTTCAGGATATCCTAGAAGAAAGATGAATCCATTCCAAACTCGTTCTAAATGGAGCATGTGCCTGGGTCCTATCACCATCCACGCCAGAGAAACGTTCACCTCATCCAAACTGCCTACAAAAAGAGAGGTGTTGGAAAGAATGATCTGGTTCCTGGTACCCAGACCTAAGGGATCCTTCATCCGCATGAGCAAGGACTGGGCTGCGCTGCAGGTGGCGGAGGAGCTTTGTGAGCACTGGACGTGGTGCAATGTCTATCCAAAACACCCTAAGAACGTAGCCAAGATGGTCCTAGTTCTATATGACGAATTCAAAAAACTGCAGAGCTACCCCAAGAACAGAATGTCGGAGCAGTGGGTGAACGAGAAGGTGGATCCCTTCACGAAGAGCCTGGAGCAAGGACTTGATATAAGGACCCTGGACGTCGCCTTCAGGAAGAAGCAGGAGGAGCTGTATGGGGTTCAGGAGACCAACGACGAAGAGCTTTTCTGGAACGATCAAATAAGGGGGAGGCGTGTGAGTCACTGTGAGGCATTTGTGGATAGGAAATGGTTGGCTCAGGACGCCAGGAGGAAGAAAGACATGGCAAGCTTTCAGAAGAGACTGGAGAAATCTGAGCAGGAGAAGAAGAACCAGCTTGAGATGATCGAAGTTGCTGAAGAATATGCAGATATGAACCAGAACATTCTTCAAAATGAAGATGCGGACTACGAAGAGATGCAAACTACGAGTGAGGAAGAGGACTCGTCACGAAGCTCAAGGAAGAGGAAGAGGAATGTTGTACAAGAGGGCAGTGCAGAGAACACTGGGCAGCTTCCTGACGGCTATCGACACGTCCGTCACAGCATCAGGAAGGTCCGACCTGAATATTATACTGCTTTAGACAGGTGCATCTCCGAGCTCCACATGTCAAAGGAGCAGGCCGTCGGCTCCACGATCATCATAGCTAAGGAGCTGTTTAACCTGAAATGGAAGAGATTTGATGATGATGACAGTACCATCGACCTAGACACGGTGCCAGACAAAAAATCTATCAGGGAGACAGGAAAAGCGAGGGAGGCGCTGGCGCTGAGCAAGCTCGTGGAGAAGATAATGGCAAGCGATGAGAAGTCTACGATCACGTATCATGATGACGGCTCGAAGAAGCAAGGTGCTGGCTCTTTTTCCGTTCAGGGCGCCACTATTGATGGAAAGTTCTTCCCTTTCCCCACCCTCAGTATCTCCTCTGAGACAAGGGAAAACTTGGCGCAGCTCAAGCTCACCATCCTGGCCATACTGAGTGCCGTCAGTGGAGTCTCTTCTGAAGACCTCTGGCGCCGCATCGACTTCACGATGACGGATTCCACTGCCCACAACCTGATGGTTGATGACTTGGTGTCAGCTGCTCTGGAGACTGATCATACCCCCTCGCATCTCATCTGCCAAGTCCATCCCGCCTGTATGTTCAATAGGTGTCTCCAGAAGTTCTGTAAGCAGATAGACATCACGATTGGCCCCAGCAAGATCTTCTCTGTCTTCGCTGTGTCACTCTCCGACGTCCAGGAGTCAGTCGTGGAGCAGTGGATGAACTGTCTGATGAGGCTCGTCACGCACGACTTTGACCATAAATCCTGGAACTACGCCAAAGAGTTCGACATCTTCATCTTCCCTCTCAAAAACCCTGCCAAGAGACTCCAGAAGGAGCGGTTCAATAGCCTCGTATACACTGCCCTCATCGCCCTGTTCCTGGACAAACACGTATCAGACTTCCTCTCCAAATTCAGTAACATCTCAAACAGCCTGGCCTGCATCATCCGCAGCTTCGAGGGCCTGGAGTACCTGAGAGTACTGGCTGCCGTGATTGTCATCATCGGGGTGCACCTGGTGGAGCCCTACCTGAGCCTGACAACCTCCTCCTCCACAACCTGGGAGACTCTGGTAGAGGCTTTCCCCACCCTCTACATGGACCTCATGACGACCAAGCCTGAGGTTCTCATCGACTTCGCCTCTCCAGCGTTTTCATTCATCTCCAAAGCAAGGTTCAACCACTGCCTGTACTCACCCTCCCTCCTGGAACCGACCATCCAGATCATCGAACAGTACAGACAGGAAATCTGCAAGACCCTGGAGCTCCTCCTCCCAAAGCTGGCCGCGGGCTGGAAGCACCAGCGTGGCGAGATGTTTGGCTTTGGGGAGGCGGAGAATGACGAGGACAACAACACGAACATCAGGAGTTTGGACCAAGATAAGCTCAAGAAGGCGCCGGTGCACAACCTTGATGCCGAGAGAGCCGTCGGCTCCGTGAACTATGGGCTGAAGGTCAGAGGAGCTAAAGAAATCAGGTCAGTTAGCTCTTCCTTGATCAAAGCCAAAGCTGCTGAACTGCTGGAGGGAAGCGAAGTCACCGGCACGTTCAAGAAAATGACCAAGAGGGGTGGAGCCGTACCAGCTATCCTTGAAGCATGGGAAGAAAAACAGGCAAAGCTCAAGAAGGAAGGAATGGAGGACAGGGAACTCGCAAGCATCGCCCAGGACAAGCAGAGAAACTGTGACCTGGCTTACCTCACCGAGTTAGGAGGCCCATTTACGAGACCAGAGCAAGTGGAGGAGTTCCTGAAGAACCCTGACCTAGAGGACATCACCAAGAACAAGAGGCTCTACGTGGAAGTCAGACATGCCAAGAACTCTTCGCTGTCCTTCCCGAAGGCCAGCGACGTATTCCGTCTCAAGAAGAATGGAAGAAATCTAACCTCAGCCGAGTATGCTGTGAACCTCACCACCTATCTCAGTAAGATCAGCTGCAAGGTCAACATGGACATAAACGACTTCAAGGATGCACTTAGCAGAATCGGGATGGAATAGAGTAGATACGAGTAGTTATTCGTAAGAAATATATCTGAAGACGTCAGAACACGGTCGTTTTCTCACGCTAGTATAATGTACACTGTACGCCGCACGGCATACCTATAGGTAAAAGTCAAATGCTTCGTGTGGAGGGTTAAAACAAGGTAAAATCACGAAATAAAGACCAGAATCATAATCAGAATACATAACCACATTAGAATCAGCTTGTAGAAGATAAAAATTGATTTTAGTCCCCCCTCTACTCTCATGTCGGTGCCGTCTACCGTCCTCTCGGTGGAGTGTCGGCCCCAGTCATCGATGATCTCCAGGATCAGGTGGCATGCATCATGTCACGGCGGAAGCCAAGCTATTTTCTACGCGATACAAACCTCGATATTCTACGTTCAAATAAACCCTGGGTAGCATCCTACATTCAGCTGTTTAGTGGCCTCTTACTGAGTCAACTCACCTCACCGCCTCAACCTGGATCCAATACAACCCTGATTGATCATATCATCACCAACAAACCGGAACTATCATCCGATGTGCGAGTGCAAGCATGCAACATCAATGACCCCGATCTGATGTCAGTGACTGCTGCCAGAGCCCGACCAGAGCTGAAGGAAATTCCGTCCGGTCCACACGGCGCCTCAACCGTGATGCCCTGCGTCTAGACCTTCCCAGGCCAGTCCGTTAGGCAGGATCCACTACTGAGAAGTGGGACGCTTGGCTGTCTGTTTGGAACCCAATCATCAGTCTTCATATGCCACTAAGCAGGATAAAGCTCAAGTTCCTGTCCTACCCGTGGCTTCAAGACGACGATGTCAGAGCTGCCATGGCGGCCCGTGATCAGGTACGCATCGACAAGGAACAACCACCATGTGAGGAGACCGAGCGCGAGTTTAGTCTTCCCGGAACGCTCTCAAAACCATCTTAAACCACACATGCTCTTCGTACTTCCTGACCTTAGAGAACTCCAGATCTACAACATGGAAAGACATCCGTCGATTTCTGGTTTCGTCCAAGAAACAACAACCGAAGACGACCAATCCGGCTGACGAAGATTTACGCTGGGCCAACAAACTCAACCAGTTCTTTGCATCAGTGGGCCCGAGCTTGGCGGACGCCCTTTGAGGAGCCTCTCTCGCCGCGCCCGCCGCGCATGTGCAACGGCGCGTTCGCCCTGCGCCCGGCTACGTTCCCCGAACTGTTTGCGGCGCTACGGCGGATGGGCTCATCCCTCGCTGGTGGAGCGGACCGCATCGGCGTGAGCGGTGGGGCCTCACCCCCTCCGAGTGGTCAACAGCTCAACTGTGAGCCGTGACATGCCGCAGCAATGGAAGGCTGCTATTGTTACTCCATTGTACAAGAAAGGCGATCCTAGCGACCCCAACAACTACCGACCGATTTCTGTCTCATCGGTAGTGGCCAAGCTTTGCAAATGTGTAGTGTGCAATCAGCTGATGGACTACTTAACATCCTACAATATCCTGTGCCCTCAGCAGTATGGCTTTCGCCCCGAACTCTGGACCGAGATGGCGTTGCTCGACGCTGTCAGGTACGCTACTGACAATATCGACAAAGGCATGGTGACGCTACTTGTCACGGCCGACACGTCGAAGGCGTTTGACAGCGTCGAGCATGACCGCCTCCTGGAGAAGCTGGGGTGGTACGGTATGGATGCCGAGTGGTTTGGTGCGTAGCTCCAGGATCACACACAGTTAATACGCGGCGGAAGCAGCGTCCTCGATGTCACGCACGGAGTGGTCCAGGGCTCAGTCTTGGGTCTAGTCTTGTTTTTTATCTTTACCAACGATCTGACGCCACATAAACCATACGGGAAGATCATCATGTACGCTGATGACACCCAGTTTCTTGACGCTGACTTATCCTCAAAACTTTCGGAGCTCAAAAGTCGATGGTGAAAAATTTGACCTTGGCTAGTAAATGATTCTCAGAAAAGCTTGAAAATAAATCCATTTAACACAGAAATGGTGCTCGTCCAATCTCGCCATCAAAACGCTGATCTGCAGTTTTCCATGACTTTGGACGAAAATGAAATTAAGCATTCACATAGCGTCGGGATTCTGGGTTCTGGGTTCTGGATGTCACCATAGACTCTTGCCTCACATGGGAGAAGCACATCTCGACCATAGTGCGCCGCTGGTGTGGGACGCTCAGGGCTCGCTAGATGAGAAACCGTCTACTGAAAGTAACCAAACGTCTGCCGATCGAGGCACTGGTTATTCCCCATGGCATTACTGCATGCCAGTATGGGACAGCTGCACTGCGGCACAAAGGCAAAGTCTTGTCATAACTCATATAACTGTCATAACTCATAACTGTCAAAGTCGAAGTCATAAACTTCGATGTGGTATTGTCAACAGTTTGAGTAGCCACGATCGAATAACACCAGCACTGTTAGCTCGAGGATGGCAGAGAATTGAAGACATGATTACTGAGCGGGACATCAAAATCTTGCGGGGCCTTCTGCCAGCCACCAACGCTCCTGACATGTCACGCGGGCGTCCAGTTCGTCGATCTGAGGTGTCTGTCCGCACCACAGCGGACAGTCAGCTGTTGCCCGCACCACGCAGGCAACAGTTGACGAAACTGCTGCAGCTGCCGCGAGTTCGCGCTGAGATTGCGCGGCGTTCATGTGTGTTCCGCGTTTGTACACAAATGGAACACGCTGCCTTCAGACGTCCAAATGTCAGGCACTGCCAGCAACGCGACTTTCAAGGTCAGCCTAGCTTCATGTATGTCTGAAAAATGAATGTCAATTGCAATATGCGGCTTCTTAATACCCATGTTTTTAATCTTCCGTGACTCCTGTAAGTCGACGTGGATACCTGGAAACCCATCATATGGAGCAGGGGCGTCAGTTTCTGTAAATGATTGGATGGGCCCAGCCGTCGACCAGACAACCCAAACTCCCCCCAAATGTGGGTTTCTCAACGGATTTAGCGCACTTTATTCTGATCAATGAAAATTTTTGAGTTTTTTGTTACTATTTTTCAAATAAAAATGTATATACCCTATGTATATAGGTATATATCTACATATATATATCTAAGATATCTACATATATATATCTAAGATAGATGGATAGATACATCACCTTGTGCCTTATTCTATACTTTATGTCTATCTTTTATCTATTGCAACCGTTTCTTTCGTTATTTTTGCCCAATCGCCTTTAAAACTGGCAGAAAAATATTGGAGGGACCCAAACCAACATTGGAGGGGCCCAAATCAACATTGGGTGGGTCAGAGCCCCTTTGAAAGATCACAAATTGACACCCCTAACATTGAGAATTCGAAATAAATGCATACATACATGCATACATCGACATGAAAACGCCCTCTTCCTTTATCGCTATCGTGCATAGTTGTTTCAAAACTGACGATACTACGATCGCTGTGAATGCCTGACTATATCTCAGTACATTCCAGCACATGACAACGAATTGAATTTTCACTCGTTACAGCGCAACCAATGCTAGACTGCTGAGTCCGGCTGAGCATGCGCCATGTGTACCGTCGTTTCATTTTGTAATTATCGCTCCAAACATCGTCCAATTTCAAATCGATTAACAATTCTGATATTGCTTGGGCAACCTGCGTTCAACGTAACTTGCAGTTGTGCACATCTAGATCGGACAAATGCAAGTTAAAATCACCACATGGGGTTCATGATAGATGAGGTAGATGGGGTTCATCGTTCATCGACAAAGTACCCAGTACTTCTCTCAACGTGTTCAAGAATGCCACTTGATGCTGCTCGTGACTATGAGTTGGAGCACAAGCAGCACATAACGATAGTTTAAACTGACTATAACCTAATGCTAGGATTAGCAATTGTCCAGTACCATTGTTATGCAGAATCGTCAAATCACATACTCCAAGCAGTGGCCGAGGCATCAACACGGCAACATTACACTGGTACTCGGCCCGTGCGCAAACATAATGAAGTTGCCCCACTCCGCCTGCCAAAGCTCGTTGTCCCGCGGGGCTAATTGCGTCTCTTGTAACACATTACGTCTCTTGTAACACAATGCGTCTCTTGTAACACAAGGCGTCTCTTGTAACACATTGCGCCTCTTGTAACACATTACGTCTCTTGTAACACATTGCGCCTCTTGTAACACAATGCGTCTCTTGTAACACATTGCGTCTCTCGTAACACATTACGTCTCTTGTAACACACTGCGTCTCGTGTAACACATGCGTAGGATAACGCTGATGTACGAACCGAAGTAATATTTTTTTAACACCATCCTCAGCCCTGTTGCATTAAGCGTGATAATATTTACATCAGGCATTAGCATTTTCAGCGCCACCAACTTAACGGACAACCAAAACGACATTCGATCGATAATGACGTCATACGTTCGGGTTCAGACCGCCAGTTCCCTACTTCCCGCTTACCTACACAAGGTGAGCTGTCAGCTGACGAGTGTGACGCCGCTATGTCCGAGCGCCCTGTAATGACGTCAGCGGACGACCACGCGACTGGGCGGGGCAGGGACGACTGCAGCACCACGCACCGAGGGTCGTGCTGCTCAACACTCATCTCGGAGCACGCGCTCACGTGCAACACGATTTGAAACCTGAATTTTAGCCCCATGCCGGCTCATACGGACGTCGATGAGACCATACTTCGTGCACACGCCGTGAATGCGGCCACGTTTCTTCTCTCCGCATTACCAGAAATAGGCTGCGAAAGCAGCCGGCGTCAGCTTTTCGCTGACAGAGGTCTGATCACTGGCATCACGCGACTGCCCGTGCTCATCCCTCAGCAGAGGCCTCCTGCCGTCGCAGATGCTGTTGCGAACACTCGCCGGCGCACTTCGCGAGAACCCGCACGCAGTCTTCTTTCCCTTCCCTACCCGATAGCTCTGAACAATGTCCTCCTCCTTCACCTCCGTCGTCGGCATGTAATTGTTGAGCACGGATCTTGTAGCTGTCGCCATTTCCTCTTTCCAGGGCTCCTCCTTTGGCGCTGCACGAACGCCGGGTCCAATATGAGATATGGGATATTGTTCTCCCTCCGCACATCTTCCACCCCACCCTTTCAATGTCCCGATGCGCCTGTCCCGCGGGCCCATTGCGTCATGGAGTTGCTGTATCGTTCCACCCTGATAGTTAACGTGCTGCCCGAGGCCGGCGATCCTCAGCTGAATGCGACGTAGCTCCGTTTTCAAGGTGTCTGGTGTTCTCTCAAACTGCTGCGTCAACAGGGGCGTCTACTTCTACAGCTCGCGCTGCGGCATAAGCTAGAAGGCAGTCAGCTGCTCATCACTACCAGGCTTGCCCCCCCCCCCCCGACGTTGCCATCGATCTCCCACCGGCGCTGGCGGCGCGGTACCTCTTTGTGGGGCTGCCGTCTCGGTTTAACCGGCCGATCATGTTACGGACGTCGACCTGCCCTTGTGTCTGGCCGAGTCCGCCACAGGCACGAGCCTGAGGGGCGAGCGGCGGCCGGCCGACCGGTGACCGGGCGAGCGCGCCCGCCCGCCGGCGCCGAGCCACGCGCTGGGGCTACCGCCGCCCTGTCGCCACAGCCACGCGGCTTCTTTGACGGCGTGACCTATCTGCGAGCCGGTTACTGTCCATCACAGCGCTACCTGATGAAACGGCCCCCACCCCGCACAAGGCTCTTCGCCGCTGCGAAGTGAAACTGGCACATCAAAATCTAGTCACTGATGCTGATGATCTGCTTGAGGTCTAGTTGCCAATTTTTTGTTAGCTTGATATACTGGCTCAGTATTGCGGAAGCACACTCCAAACTCTGGGACACTCCCTGGGCGGACCGGCGGGCCGGATGGTTGGCCGGCGGCGCGCAGCTGACGCGCGCGCGTCAGATCCAGGCCTCGGCCTGGCGTCGACTCGTGTTTTACTGATTTCGGTTTGCTGGCATGCGAGGATATTGTAACTCTCCCGCATTGCAGTCCGCTTCAGAAACCATGAGTAAGATTAATATATGTTTTCACTATATCGGACTGATGTAGTGAAATATTAGTATATTTCACTATACCAATATATTCCACTAATCACTATACCAGACAGATATGACAGCTAGGTTCGAAAACGACTTCCGTCACTAATCTGATATGGAACTAATCTGATATGAACCTTCCGCTCACATGCATTTAAATTACTGATCAATATTTTCGACTCCTCTTTCCTCCCCGTGCTTCCTGCCTGGCCACCTTTATGCTTTGCAACCGAATTTCACCAGTTAGCATCTTATGCTTAAACCCCCGCAGTGGAAGGGGGTTTCGCACTAACGCGCATTGGAAGGGGGGTCTGAAAGTGCCCTCCCTTCATCTCGGAAACGGAATAAGCTAGAGATATGAATTGTTTGGACAGGGTGGGGCTATAACGCTTTACACTGTGTGCAATTTTCATGACCATAGGTTGATATTTTTAAGGTCAAATGGAGTTGAAAAGGTCAACCTTGGTCCCTTTCTCGACCCGTACAGGCCTTTCCGTAAAACTTTTCGAACGAAACGGGAAAAGGGTGTTCGTTTGGTCGTTGAAACGTGGAATACGACAACTTCCACTCATTTGGCGTCTTGACTGAGGATTTTGGGTCGAGGTCATGTCAGGTCATTGACCTATGGCGTCATTTTTTCGTCTTTTGCAGATCAGATTTCGAACAACACGGGACAGCACATAGAGTAAATGTGGCCCAACATGTACCTTTTGGCGTATTTGCAGGGAAGGTTGCCAACATCGGTACATTTAGTCACTTCCAGCGTTTATATTTACGTATATATGTATATGTATATATGTATATACATGTATCAATGTGCCAAACGTGTTTTAATAGGGTCTTGGAATGCATATTTCATACAAATCGACATATTGCAAAGCAAATCTGAACCAGGCCACAAAAAGTTGCCCTTGATCTTTGATGACCTTGACCTGAAGTGACTCTGGTATATGTGTGCGCGTGTCCATGTGCGCACACGTGTTTTTATTAGGGCCTATGAATGCATATTTCATACAAATCGACATGCCGCAGAACAAATATGGGCCATTTCAAATCTGGGAATTTGGCCTTGACCTTTAATGACTTTGACCTTTACTGACCTTGGCATATGTAAGCGTATCATTGTGCACACGCTTGCTTTTATTAGGGTCTCTGAATGCATATTTCATACACACTGACATGTTGGAAAGCAAAACTGGATCACGTCACAAGCTGTTTGGTCTTGACGTTAGATGACCTTGACCCTTATTGACCCTGGCTATGGTCTTGGTACATCTATCACTTATGCCCGCATGACATCGCCTGATTGTGTTCATACGGTAGTCTAAAGTAGAACGCTGGTTCTTTCACAAAGCTCCCATTCGTCAGTGACAACCGTCGCTTTCGTCATGTTTGCCTGACTTCAAATGCTTGAAACTTCAAAAATTTCCGGCCGATTTCCGATTTTTTTGCGTCATTCGACGAATTATTCAATTGCCATAAATGTTAAAAAGTAGCAACAACCAGCTCCGATCCGTTGTCGAGATCTTCAGGAAAAAACATGTGGGGGGGGGGACAAAAAACCCTTCCAGTGCGAGGGTTGAGCCAAGACCATACTCATTCGTGTACATACCTTTACCACGTTTTGGCTCCCCTATTTTAAGCCGTACGCCCTCTACAAAGATCAAATCATTTAAAAGTGTGTTATCGAAATGAAACAGTCTTCTTCCTCCATCACTGGCATACATAGTTACTTGAAAATTGACGAGACTGCGGTCAGTGTGACTGCCTGCCTACATCTCTCCGTATGGCTATATTGCGAATCATCGGTCTAACCCGACAGCCAACAGAAATGTGACCATCATGCGAACGGCGATACGCGACGCAGTAATAATGCGATCAAATGCGTAACGGCGGTTTCCAACTCGCCGCCAACCAGATATGCAGGGACAAGACAAAGGTGCGTCTCAGAGTATGCCTCTGAGTAGTGGGAGCGATGGTTAAGCATCAGCAGTACGTCTCAGGAAATAGCTCTAGGCGGTCGGGCACGGGGTGCATCAGATGTCATTTTCCACCCAAAATAGCGAACCTAGCCACACTGAAATGCCTGAAGACAACATGTGGAGGAGTGCCAATTCAGCACGTACAGCCAGTGGCGTGTGAAGTAAAGTGAACAGCCAGCACGCCCACCGCTTGCTAATCTTTTACTGGGGTCAGCTCGGGGTCACAAAGGGAAACGTCAGCCGAAACTGAAAGACAAGGGAAACGGTGGGAATAATGGAGCGTTTAAAACTAACAGTATCCGGTGCAAGGGCCGGAAATCGGACCTGGCTTACTCTCCAGTCTCTCAAACATCATTCCACTCAGCTATCTTTTCGCGCGTGGGCGTGTGTGAAACCGCGGAAAAATAACAATGCGCTAACTATATTTCACCTATTGTACTTTTTTAATTTTTTGGGGAGGTAAGAACCTGGCCCTGTTGCACTTTAGGAGCCCTTGAAAATAAAGCGGGTAAAATCTGGGAAGTTTTCGTAATTTTAAGTTGGATGAAGGCCGTAAGTTTGAGTTCGCCCTCTCCTGGACCGAATCCTGGCCACGCGACTGGCTGTGCTCAAGGACAGACTTCTCTCACTTCCCTGGTTCCCTTTGTTCCCGAATGACGTGCGGCAGAAAGTCCATTTTGGACCAAGGAGAGGGTAAAGCAGCGTTACTGTCGAATGCCAATCGGGTGTAAGACGTCGTGGGGTAGTTGTAGAAGTACGCTCTGGAATGGAATTCAGACAATGATTTCCAGCGGCGACGAAGTCACGTGGCGGTGTACGACGCCAACTTACCAAACCATTTTTTTTTTTTTTTGCTATTGCTCGCTCTCGAAGAACAGCATGTTTTGTATTTTTCAGGACATTCAGCCTCTTGGTTTCACGCCGTTCCCTACGATTTGGTTTCTCTGCTGACTGTCAGCCGTTTTCCCGGTGCATGTAGGTCATACAGGCCGTACAGTGCCGTCGTGCCTCGGGCTGCACGCCCTCAGAAGATGGTGGCGCACCGTGGACCGTTCGCCAACCGTCGTTTTCCCAGCGCCGAGAGCTTTGTGTGAGTTTGCGCTTCGCTCTGGGTTCCAGGAAGCGGCCAGTTTCCGGCGTCAGGTGAGGGATCACCTGCAGCACTACTCCGCCCACCTGCGGAACGCCCTGGAGCAGCAGATGACCTGCCGGCCCGTCTGGGAGGCCTTCAGGTGAGAGAGGACGAGTTTCAGACCGTCCTCGTCTCAGGCCGGAAGGACTTTGGTGTTCGGATGTGCACCATGGTATGCCCCGCCTGGGAGGTCCCCAGGTGGGAGAAGTTCTCAACTGCGATTACCTGGCCCCAGTGCAGTTGCCAGGGGGTCGCTTGGACCCCATGCTGCGACCCTGTGAAATGGAATAGGACATGCACGACTCACGTGACGAAATCTTCCCGGAAAGGAACTCGGAAATGCGAACACTTCCTCATGTTTCGCTCATTTTGATGGCGTATCATGCTACCTAGATATGAATGCTTTTATCTGGGAATTTTCCGGGCAGCGCATCTGGCAACCACGCGACCCACCTGCCGCACAAAAAACTGCAGCCGGCGGTCACTTCACAGCGTTCGAAGCCGAAATCGCATGTCAGGATCACAGAATCCAACAAGCGCAATCCACGGCTTGAAACTCTTGCTTATATTGGAGAAACAGACCCACGATATTTCTGAACGGAATGGCTTTTTTAAATCCTGAATGAAGAAGAAATGCATCGAAAATAAAAACTGTAATGATTTTAAACATAGTGTTCTGCTGAACAAGCGCATGGTTTTTAAAACTTCCTGCATTTTCTGCTTGTCAGAAGAAGCGGTAAACACTTCGATGCTGGTCGTGTCCGAGGGCATGCCAGCCAAAACGCAAATAAGAAGTATCTAATCACTGGAGATTACGGACCTACCTTTGGTTCCGCATTTTCTAGCCTTTGCAGTCGTTCGTCTGCGGCTGACGTCCGACAGGGGGCGGATACATCATTCTCCCGAGGCGAGCATTGGCAGGATTACTTTCTGAAATCGGGGGTCTTTTCTCTTCCTTTTGACACTGTCTCCAGATATTCTGTCTTATTTTATTATATTTTCGCACGCATCGGAGAACCCTGTGGCTCCTGTTGGCTACCTCTCCATTTGAATTCGTGACTATCGTTCCAGTAGGTCTTGATTGGCTCCTATGCCTGGTTCGATACCGGGCGGGATCGAACACGGATGCGCGTCGGAGATACCTCCAAAAATCTGCCACTACAAGTATGTGGGAGATTCAGTTGTTGGAAGGCGCAGAGTAACCGAGCTCTATTAAGGCATACTCTACTAAAATTAGGATATACGACATATTCTTGCGATATTTTGGGCTGTTCCGGACCTTGAGAGGATGACGGGGCAACACGTTCAAATAGCTCACGTGCAATCAACTTGAAGCGAGTTTCGAGTTACTTTACAAAACTTTAAAACTGCTCCTGCGCGATAATATTAACACACGCGCAACCGGGGGACAGGGGTGGGTGTTTCTCGAGAATTCCACTTAGGTTTTGTAAACATAACACAACAACGCAGAAAGCTAGAAACGTGCAATTTTAAGTAGCTATTAGGGTACCATTTTTACATTCTGTGACAAAATTTCAGGGTCAGGTCAGGCCAACGATCTATTTTAACTTTAGGCAAGGCATGTCAAAAAGCTTAAGCTTGTGCCAGTAATTGCCAAAAAGGGATTTTCCATTTTGACAAATGGAAAACGCTGCTCTAATTCCCAACTAATTCTCTAAAAAAGTATATTTTCAGTATTTCAGAAAACCGTTTGATCTGACCTCAAGTCTACCGTACTGAAATGTTTTTGATCTTTAAGCCAGAAGGTACCCTGTTTAGGAGACTTTTTTGCGTAAGAAACAGGAAAAGGGATGCAAATCGTCTGGTACACTTTTTCAGTGATGCAACATACCGTTCATGAGGGGTCACTGAACCGAGGTAAGGCCTGTTGCTTAATGGATCGAATGTACAACAAAATATGCATGAAATGCATTTGCCATTCACTTCTGGTGAGGCATGAGAGGTGTAATTTCAGTTTATGATCGTGAAGACTTTGAAATACCATGACGTTACGTGGCCTGCATAACCTGACGATATTATTTCAAAGGTCACTTGTCATTTGAGACGCCACAGAATTTCATGAAATGTTTCGAGACAGTGTATAGATTTATTATTATATATTATACAGATATATTAGTTTCACTACGCTTTTATCTCAGACGTGTTCCAATACTTCGTTTTGTTACGTGGTTCCGTGATTTTTGTAACCATACAGACACTTTTACCTGTTATCGTCCTTGACCTGAACTGACCCAACCTGAACTGTTTTTGACTTCCATGTCATTCAGGAACAGATAAGCACGATAATAGCAATCACACTGCGTTTGTTTGACATTCGTACCTTTACCCAGTCACGAGATACGAATGTTATAAGATCTCATGTTATAATGCTATAAGATCTCAACTCAGTTGACCTGATATGACCTTACATGACCTATACAAGCCTTCGTTGGGCGGGAGGGATTTCCATTCTGAAGACGGAAAGGGGTAGGCACCCCCTCGCCATTTGGCCCCTAATTGAACTAGCGCCTCGGCACAAAAAGCAATCGATAGCTGTGTACCCAAGGAATCCAACGGTACTCGTGTGGACTCCGTCAGGTCAATCATTAACCTCCAAGATCAAGTCAGACCTTATGCTTGAGAACTATAAATCGATTTGCCGCAATTAAAAATGACACACTTTGGGCTCAGTAGGTCTGAAATCGTCCCATGTATTATATGCAGTGTCATAAATTAATCTAGACAACTTGTAAGGTCAAAAAGGCCATATTAGGCCACTGACCTCGTTTGACCTTGAAAAGGTTATTGACCCATTTAAAGTGACCTGTTCGCATGTGAACTACCATTTTGAACCAATTTCATGCCGTCATCTGCCGTTTATGCATACCTATTGCCCTAAAACAGCAACATACCGAACTTTGGCGCAAAATCGCTCTGCAAACCCTCAGTAATGACGCCATAGCTCGGTGGCCTGAGATGACCTGAAGTCATTCTTTCTCAAAACACATGCAATGGATTTGTCGCCAGCTGTACCAAAACCCACGGCACTGTCGTGCACCGTTTTTACCGCGGTCCCGGAAACAATGCATGGGGGAAGGATACCTACCCCATCGTCAGGCGAAGGTGGAACCTTTCTCTAATAAAGGTTGCCATATCTGACCAAATATTCGCAATGGTGGTTCCAAAACGTTTGCTTGACTTGAGTGCCAGTTTCAGCATAAATCACTGTATTATCCCAATGGCTGTTGACCTGACCTGACATGACTTGAAGAGTAGCAAATTATGTTTTGACAATGGGAAACGTTTCTGCTCCTTTTTGGGCTGTTTGGTTTTGAGTATCAGCTTAAAGGACTGACGTGTTTGTTTTACTGCCCAGATATTTCGCACTTTGTTACGTGACCTTTTTTGATTTTTTAACCCGAAAATAATAACTAAGAGGCAATAAACATGCCTTCTTACTTCATATGACGAGCTTTCTTTTGGTGAAGCTCTCACCTCCGTAGCTCTTTTAGTTCTCGAGATCATGGGGTTCTCGAGAACCCCAACCCCCGTCAGCAAAGGGCGATTCAGGATTACTAGGCAAAAGATCTCATGGCAAAATACCGCATGGAAAAAGTTCATGCACAAAAGATCGCAAGGAAAAGTTTGTTTGGGGTAAAAGATCGCATGGCGAAAGATCGCTCGTAAACGTTCGCATCGTAAAGGTTGTAAAAAGGCAATAATATCTAACCTAACCTAACCTCATCTAGCCTAACCTTGCCTAGCCTAACCTAACCTAACCTAGCCTAACCTAACCTAACCTAACCTAACCTAACCTAACCGAACTAAAGCTAACCTAACTCTTAGGGTAAACCGATTATTATGACCACGTCAAACCCATTACTATGTTCACGGAAAACCGGTAACTACGTCTACGACAAACTGATTTCTACGCCTACGGCAAACCGATTACTGTACCCGCGGCAAACCGATTACTACGCCAACGGTAAACCGGCATTTGCCTGACGATATTTTATCTTTACGATCCTTATCATGTACGATCTTTATCACTTACGATCTTTGCCATACGATCTTTTGCTTCCAATATTCTGTCATACGATCTTTTGCTGCACAGTCTTTTACCGGTTGCTGCGATTCGGATACCCGGGAGTGCGCGAGTTAACGAAAGATCCGGGTGCAGTTTTCAGTGCAAACTAGCTTTAACCCCGGTGATCCTACACAAACCAACCCACAGCGCTGAGGGCAGCAGGTTTTCAGTTGTTTTGGACAGAACGTGTAGTGTTTGGTATAAAAATCTGGGGAGTAATATAAGCCCCCATGACTTCTGAGACCCCAGGTTTGTTGTGTTGGCCATGGCCGGCGGCCGCGGAAGGGGAGGGAGGAGAGGCGGTGGCGCATCAGTCCACGCCCCCCCCCTTCCCCCCCAGAGACGCCAGTACGTCTGACGGTCAGATTTCGTCCTGTGCGTCAGCATGTGTGAGCGTCAGACTCCGTCCGCAGATCTGCCACCGCTGTCACCTGCCGCCGCCTGCTGGGCGGCGTCAGCGCCTACTGGGTGGCCTGCCTGCTGACCAGCTGCCTACTGTTGGTACTGGCGCCGGCTGCGCTGGCGCTCTTGACCCAGCTGCACCAACACCAGCGCAGCTTCGCCCGGTGAGTGACAGCCGTCACCCGCCCAGTAGTCACCACCCAGCCCGCCCACCGCGGCGGCAGAGTGGAGCAGCGCTCTTTTCTGAACGGAGCAGGGTTCACTGGCCGCCAACAATTTGGCCTTGGTCCTCCTGAAGGCGGCCTCTGCCGTTTGGGCAGAAGGCTTGATTCATGAAACGCAGTATAGGTTTCAATTCATTTTGCACCTGGGGCATTCCATGACAGATCGACCAGCAAACACGAAAATTAACCCCATGCATCTCAGATTTCGATGAAAATGCGTTCACAGGGCACTCATATGCCCTGAATCTTGCTGTGTAAAGTTGGGCTCAATTGGAGCAACGGCAATTGAGTTATAGCCTACGGCGATTTCGTCTGGTCTGGATGCAAAGTATATTTGACGGCTGATAACTGCACAGAAAATGGTTTGTTGGAAAATCAGTTATCCTCTGTCGCGCAATGAACTAAGAAACATTTTGGCGGGCTCAGATTTTATTACTTTGGAACTCTGGCAAAGTAACCTCGTGACCTCAGTTGACCCAAAACGACCCAAACCTGAAAGAACTAAAAATCTATTTTTTTCAAAATTGACTTTGTTAAGTTGTTTTTGCATTGACATGTCTTGGAAGATAGAGGCCTATAAATATGTGATTTTTGGTATTATACCTATTTTCTGCATTAGCCCTATTCCGGCGGGAGGGGGCTGAATCCGCTCACCTCGGGTTTTTTGCTTGCCAATTCCGGGGTTTTTGACCCAGCTTTATTAAACTTAGTGACTTTCTTAGCTTTTCTTTCTACGTATTGTAACAAAATCTCGTAATTATATTTCGCCCAAGGGCGGGGCCAAGCAACGTTTTTGGGAGGCACCTCACGCAATTTTTGGCCCTGTTGAGGGCAAAAGGAAAATGACTGCCAAAAACAGCGTTTTTAAGATAAAACTTCAAACTTTATATGGATGTATAGGTAAATACCTGGGCAACATACGAAAACAATTTTGTTGGTCTTAGGTCACTTTGCAAGGTCAGGGCATGGTCAGAATTTCAAGTTTTGTTTCATAGTAACAATTTCGGCGCCATTTTTTTTAATGGCAAGCCCGCAATACATGTGACGTAGAACGCTGCCCTCTACTTGTCTAACAAGTTTCAGGTGATATCAGGTCGGGTCATGGAGCTATGACCAGTGCGCGCACCCGGCATCACAACAGTCGTAAAATGGAGTTTTAGAAACAGAGTGAATTCAAATGATTGGAAACGTTTTCAAAAAATGCCAAATGCACACAAGACCATTCCAAGCGGCCCTAAGGTCACTGGGGGTCATTTAAGGTCAAAGGCCGCAAGTTGACCTGAAGAACATGTGACCATGACAGTTCCCCTTTTTTCATGTGCCCGGCACCGCCTATGCTAACATTATACGAACATTGTAATACGATTTGTACTTCTTCAGCGTAACATGACTAGAAGAAGCTAAAAAAGTGTTTTCAATTTTGTTGTTAATTCAGTTTTCGAAAAACTAATTGTCCTATTTTTAAAACCCAGTGGACGTCCATGAACTTTCTTAAAATTTCAAGTATGTGGACCAGTGGTAAAAGTCCCTTCCATAATCCCTCGATTAATGCCGATTTCATCAGAATTGGTCCATAAACAGCAGCGTTATAACAGGTCCAAAAATATCCCCGTTTTGACCTTTTTTTGCCCCTTGTATCCACTCCTTTCAAAACTTTGAAAATTTTTTTTATAAAAAATACGGTTTACGTCATGGAAAATCGATTGCCGTTTGTTGCGATAAAATCGGATGAATAGTTCTCGAGATCTCAGGGGGGAGAATCCGCCCCCCCCTGCCGGGAATCGGCCATACCGTCTAGCCCCGGGGAATAGGGTTAGGCCCAAAAAACGGTTGCAATTTGATCAGTTGGAATTTCAGTTGGATTCAATCCATTTTCCAGCTGCAACCATGGCAGCTTGGCCACCTTGAATGCGTTTCAGGACTCAGAAGCTGGCTCAGTAGTTAACCCGCGCACGATCGTCGGTCCGTTTCGAACATGGGCGACTGGGGGGGGGGGGGCAGTTGAGCGGGTTAAGTTTAAGGATACAGACACCCGCGCAGCGGCACAACGTGGTTCGAATCGGCGCTAGGTTGTTTGCATAAGTAGTGTATATAGCTATACTTTGATACCAAGTTTAAACCTTTGAAGTCACAAAGTGGCCTTAGAGACGACGTGGAATGAGATCACGTCAGTTAGTTCTGATTTTTATTGGTTGCTATAGGATATATGTATATATATATATATATATATATATATATATATATATATATATATATATATATATACCTATGGGATGGTTATGATGGGCCAAAACAACTACTGACGATGAATAGGGATCCAAGCTCCTGTTATTATATAACACAGCTCTCCTAGCCATTCATGACCCTTCCAAGATCAGTAATGGTTAAAAAGGTCACCGACGTCTATTCATGGTTTTGAACTGGGATGGTCGTGGCCCAAATAAAGATCTCGGTGCGGAGGCGACTGACTTAACGTGACATCCCATGACCACTAGAGAGGTCACTTACCAGTGGTCTGTCAAGGCATTCAGTTCGAATTGTCAGGACGTACGTCAAAAGGTTCCAAATTCAGCTATGCACAGTTTCAGACAGGTTAAAACAGTTATGGTGGGTCAGTCTCCGAAAAACCTCAGGATGACCCCCGTGTACTGTCGCGTCGTAACCACAGAGGTTTTAATTCTCCTTGAAGTAATACCGTTAATTTTGCAGAGAATCTATTTCTGTGGACGACACGAAACTGTGGACGTCTTCATCGCCAGACACGGAAGAGTGAGTACAAGTTGTTCGGTTACTCGAATATGCCGTGCGACACTGCCGAGAAAAAAAACGAAGTAAAAGCCACGATGTATCGTACAACAGCTATAGGCAGCTTTTCGGTTTACAGTATGGCAGGAGAGCATAAACCTAGCCATTTCTACGGTATCCTGGAGATGCGCAGGGCAGCCCAGTGCGACCCGCCAATTCATAAACATCGCTACCCACTTAAGAATTGGGAAGGAAATCAACGAGCTACGCAATCACTTTCAGTGGCTGCTGTTTTTCTGGAAGTTTTGCTGAAAGGCAACGCTTGTGAATTTAATGCAGTCATACCGATAAGTTTTTTTTTCAGAAAGCAATTTCAGGGCAGAGGGAGTTTCACAAATACCATGAAAATGAAAGAGAAGTCCGTTCGGCCGGCGTGTTTTCGGAACGACATCCAGTCAGAAAGTCCGACGAACCATTGTCTTTAATTCTGGTAACCGTTCATCGCAAGAGCACGAGCGTCGTAACCTTTGATCTCTGTTAATCTTCCTTCTTCTTCTAATCTGTCTTAACAGAGTCGTTGAGAAATAAACCGTCGTCGAAGCCGTGCCATTCCGTCGGCTAAAGATCAGACGCCAGACGCTGATGGGATTACCTGGAGCCGGGGAGCGGCAGCCGGTATATCAGGACGGTATGTCTGTTGTTCCAGCAGGACTCAAGTGAAGAGCTGTGACGCGTCGCCGGTCCCGACGCCTGCAGACAGCCGATGGTGACGGCCTGGAGACACCAATTGTGTACCCAAGTCCCGGCAGCCCGCACTCTGCGTGTCAATCGCCAGCAGGATGTCTATCGTAACATTAGTCCGTGTCAGTCACCGGCAAGACGTCTGTCGTAACACTAGTCCGAGTCAATCGCCGGCAAGACGTCTGTCGTAACACTCGTCCGTGTCAATCTCCGAAAGGACATCTATCGTAGCCCGTGTCAGTCGTCCGTAGGACGTTTGTCGCAACACTAGTCCGTGTCAATGGCCGGCAAGACGCTTGTTGCAACACTAGGCAGTATCAATCGCCGACAGGACGTCTATCGTAACATCAGTTCGTGTCAGTCGCCGGCAAGACGTCTGCCGTAACAGTAGCCTGTGTCAACCACTGGCAAGACGTCTGTCGTAACACTGTTCCATGTCAATCGCCGGCAGGACGTCTATTGTAACACTTCTCCACAATATGGTGGGAATGATTTGACACTCTGGAACTAACCAAAGTGACTTGAAGGGCCATAAATTTGTTCGAGTCTCGACAGCAACAGTGTGAAAAACCTCCACAACTGTGTCTTTAGTGAGTCTGAAGGTTTTCATATTCCATGAGTTTGTATGCAGCATGTGGGCATTATCCGCAATAAACCGCCTTTCAGCCCAGTATTTTCTGGATATTTTTCGTCGATTTTCGGACGTTTTATTAAAACGCCTATGCCACTGAATTTTTAGACCGTCATACCAATAAGCGTTGTTCCAAACGAAATTTCAGAGTATGCACTTCGCACTTTGCACTCACGGATGCGAAGGAAGAGAAAGGGGAAGCCGACAAAAAATGATAAAAGATAAAAAAGGGAAAAGGAAAATAGAAAAGGGCAAGAGAAATAAAAAAGGAAAGATGTACACGATACACCACCCAAGTACAACCACTAGTATTGCAGATATTAAATAACAGTCATTTCTGGAAGGATGTATTATTCTTCACACGTAAACGCTCCGCATGAACGCTGAACATGTTTCTGAGTTAGATATGTCAACGAACATCTATGAACCTTCCGAAAGTTTTTACAGTTACGGTTACAACAGGAGTAATGGTATAAGTCTGACTTAATAAAGCAAAAACTGGTCTGTACCGTCTCTCGGGCTATAGGCATGGTTATGGAAGCATACATTACATCTGCATATTTTCATAATCATGCATCCTTAACCCTATTCCCGACGGGCTAGCGGTCTAGCCGATTCCCGGCAGGAGAGGGGGCGGATTCGGCCCCCCCCCGAGATCTCCAGAACTACTCGTTCGATTTCATCGCAACAAATGGCAATCGATTCGCCATGACGTAAACCGTACTTTTATAAAAATAAGATTTCAAAATGTTGAAAAGGGTGGATATAGGGGGACCAAAAGTCAAACTTGGGGATATTTTTTGAACTTCTTATAACTCCATTGTTTATGAACCGTTTCCGATGACACTGACATGAATCGAGAGTTTATGGATGGGACTTTTACCATTGGTCCATACATCAGAAATCTCGAGAATATTCATAGGCGTTCACAAGACTTCAAAAATAGCGGGATAGTTTTCAACAACTGAATGAACAAAAAATGCAAAAGCATTTTTTGGCTTCTGCTAGTCATGTTATGCTACAGAAGTACAAATCATATTACGATGTTTGTATAATGTCAGTACAGGCGGTGTCAGGGACAAGAAAAAGGAGGAACTGTCATGGCCACATGCTCTTCAGATCAACTCTTGACCTTCGACCTTAAATGACCCCCTGTGACCTTGGGTCACTTGGAATATCTTGCTTGCATTTAATATTACCTGTAAACGTTTTCAATCATTTGAATTCACTCTATTCCAAAAATTCCATTTTACGACTGTTGTGATATAGGGTACGCGCACTGCCATTTTAGGCCATAGCTCCGTGACCTGACCTGGTATCAAACTGAAACTTGATGCACAAGTAGAGGGCACCATTCTACGTCATATATATATTCCTTGTTTGGCATTTAACAAAATAGCGCCGAAATAATTACTATAAAACCAAATTCTGACTTTTGACCTTGACCTGACCTTGTAAAGTGACCTCAGATGAACAAAATTGTACTTGCGCGTTGCCCAACTATTTAGCTATACATTCATACAAAGTTTAAGTTCTATCTTAAAAACGCTACTTTTGGCAGTCACTTTCCTTTTACCCTCAACAGGGCCAAAAACGGCCTGAGGTGCTCCAAAAAACGTTGCCTGGCTCTGCGCCTGAGGAAAAAAATCAAAATTTTGCCAGGGTTCGTAGAAAAAATAGCTAGGAAAAACGATCAAGTGTCGTGAAACTGCGTCAAAAAATCTGGAATTGGCAAGCAAAAAATCCGAGGGGGTCCGATTCAGCCTCCCCCCCTGCCTGGAATAGGGTTAAGAGTCGTAGTTCTCCACATTAAATGTCAAGCCCTTGAGAAATAACTGGCACGGACGGCAGCGATTGCGGAGACGACGGTTACAGGGGTAACGTACCAACTACACAGGCTGTCCACAAAATGGCTCGTAAACCGTTCTTTGAGCTCCTTTCGTTCAATCGGTCCTTAGCTCCGAGGGAGCAATCGGTATGAGGCATGCTAAGCTTTCATACCTGCGCATCCAAGGCGGCACCCCTCTTTGTCGTCAAGGCCCGCTTCTCTCCGTCGTTTTGGATGCTGCGCCACCGGAGCTGACGGTCGATCGTTCAAATTTTCGTACTTTAGTCTACATCGACATGGATAACGGATATCACGCTACCCGACGCCGTGCCAACGGACACGCACTCCAACACCGTTTCACGGGTATTTATCAGAAACATTTAGAAAGAGACAGAGCTTAGCCGGAGGGCTCTGCAGGGGCCCGGTACTGGGCTCTGCCAGAATATTAATATTTCTTCAGAAGGCACTTGGTGTAATACGACTTCTCCGCAAAAAAAATGGAATGCTGACGTGGAAAAACGGTCGGGATTTCACTAGATGAGAATCTGCAAACAGAGTCGAGAGACATGAGCGAGAAAACATAGGTGGGACTCATGAAAAAACGCACAAAAAAGGATCCTTCCATTACGTCAGCGGCACGCGCCTGCCAGGACCCATCGCGACATCGAGTGAGGACTTGTGTGCTGCGAGAGAACGCAGCGCAGCGCCGACGGTCGTCAGTCATCGACCGAGACGCAGACCGTCCAGCAACGGAACATCGCCGGAGACGCCGCCGACGGCCGGAAATACCGTGAGAACCGGTGGATTGCGTAGAGGAAAGTGCACCGCGGTACGGCGGCGGCTTGAACTCGCGTGGAGTAAAACGTACAGCACGTAGGGACGAGGAAGGTGGCGATCGGAGACCGCTTTGCTATAACATTTTCATTTATCAGACTGTAACATTGCAAATCAACACACAGCGACAAAGACCGATCACTTACCAAAACTTATCAAATCCGAACACCATGTATTCTACGGTTCTACGATTGGATATTGTTGCCGGACGCCGAATCTGCCGGAGCTGATGGAATGGAATGACCGTCTGTTGGACACGCCCTGATGTAACGCCAATCACGTACTACTCCCTCAGTGAAACAGCTGTGGCCTTTTGACGAGGAGTTTTACGACATATACTCCTCTGCTGCGAGGCGTTCAATGGGAAAACCAGTTTTGCTTCTCACAAAACCTTTTATTACCATACCGCCAGGCAGCAGAGTGGCAACGTCAGGAAGAACCACGTCTGAAAGCCCACAAAGCACATTTGCCGAAGCGCTGCTGTACCGGGCCGCTGCAGTACGACTGGAGGCCCTTCCTATCGGACACGGAACATGGCGCTGAATAACTTGCACACCTCTAATCAAACGATCGTTTAATCACTACCTCAAGGTTTCAATGCCGATGCAATATAATGCACTGCCCGGGGGTATATGTGTTTTCTTCAAACCCATACAAGGTGAGTGCGTGGGCTGGTGCTAGGTAAGAGCCCAATGAAATTACTTGCGGGGTAGGTTAAGTAGGTAGGGTCGAAAACAAGCAGGTGCTTTTAGGGACGTCATCATTAATTTTGACTCTAAGAAAATGGCAAGGCATGGACAAACGGGAGAGAGAAGCTCAGAGATATCTCATCATTCGACAAAACCCTGCAGCGTAGCACCGTAAGAAAAACATTAAATCACAAGTGTTTGAACAAATGTCGACGTAGCCCGTTTAGCACAGGAAGCTTTCAACTAGTTCACATGCATTCGAATATGCGAAGGTTATTCATCGCGACGAACATTTTGGCTGTTTCCCATGTGGAAATGAGCAACAAAAAGCATAGGTATTATGCAAGATTCCCACTAGCGAATTTTGAGCATCGACCATACGACAGTTCATGACAGGAACCGCCTCAAACCGCCTCCAGATAAAGACACCAAGGAACAGGTAAAAGTGCGCAGATGCCGATACACGTCTAATTCTTTGATTTCTTTCATATTTACGCGGAAACGGTGAGTTAAGGACAGCGTAATTTTCGCAACGCTGCACGGCGGGCGCCACCGACAGGCGGTATGAAATAAACGGGACCTAATTTAAGCGTTGTTTTCTTCGCGAAATTTGTCTTTCCAGGTGTTGTTTCTTGATCACAGTGGTTCTTGCCATGGTTCCTCGTGTCTGAATGTTGAAAAATTCAGTAGTTATCAATCTACACATTTGGTGGAGTTTTATTCGCGAGAGCCTGTTTATTTCCAAAATATGCACTTCTTGAAACTATTTGAACTTCTTGGTATTATTCGCATCATTCGCTCGCATCGCGAGCCAGTTCTGCCATTTTCTACCCGATCTGAGTCATTCATGGCCGATTTTGATGGGAGTGCATTTTGACTCCTAATAGTTATTCGTGACCTGAACTCGGGTCAGTGGTCGGAGGTCACCGAAACTTTGCCCGTTGGCAGCGAATGGGGGTCCGGATCTCACGACACTTAAATTGTTATGAAAAAATCCGTCGATTTTCGAAAAAAACGACATGTGTTGAAACCGGCTTGACCTTGGGTCAATGAACCCGACATTTCCGGAAAATCCGAGATAGCAGATTTGTTGCACTTATCAAAATCTCTAACCTTTGAAAGTTTTATTGTGATATCGTGTTTTGCGAAAAAGTTACAGGGCGCTTGACTTTTTTGGACATAGGTCCACTTGACTTACGTCAGACACCTGAATTGACCTGAGGTCAACAATTTGGCACAGGGAGTAAAAATGATCGCGAAAAAGGTGCACAAAGTCTCTTGGTGCTGTGTTTGTCCGTTCTCTCGCAATCTTCGAAAAATCTCGGGGGGGGGGCGAACAACCCCAGTCGGGGCGGGATATATATATATATATATATATATATATATATTATTGGCGCTAATTATCACAAAAATATATAATATGTCACAATATACATATACATTTATATGTACGGACTTTCCACCTTGACATGGACTTGTGAAGTAACATGAGATCAGCAACCATATCATGTGCTTGCCCAATCACTGGCCTGAACACTCATATAGCGTTTTAAGTACTGTCTTAAAACACCCTATTTTTGGCAACCACTTTCCTCTTGCCTTCAACGGTGCGAAAAATTGCCTGACGTGTCTCCCGAAAACAGAAAAACTGGTTCCGTCCTGGGCAAACTTAAATTATGAAAATTTGACATAATCCGCAGGAAGAAAAATAGGGAGTGTGGCCCAGATTTGTGGAACTGCTCTGAAAACCCTGGAAATTGCAAGCAAAGGACAGGGGATTCCTGTATGGGGGGGGGGGGCTTGACGCATTCCCAATACAAACAAAAGAAAAAACGAAAGGATTTCATTCCCGCTCATCGCAAGCACAATACGTGTCATGTCCGCACAATTCATGAAGCATCGCAGCAACGAACTGTTATGCAGGGTCTTGGTGCGATGTCATCCTGGAGGTATTAACAACAGCTGTGCGTATTATATTATGTGCAACTGAAAATACATTCGAAAGGAAAGCCTGAACAAAATAACTTTATACTGGGCAAATTTCGTTTTGTTTTTAGCAAAATTTTCGGCAGACACCATGAACTTTTCAGACTAAAACTGCGATTTCAGATTAAAACATCTTGTGTCTTCTGAATCCTCGAACACAACATCCGTACCAGACACGCTAGGAATGTACTGTTGTTGAGGTATGCCATGACTGTCCCAACTTTTAGTTATCATGGTACTGCAGAGAAATGTCATCCTGGCAACGTGTTAATGGCACCAGCAAAATGGATCAAGGATAGCCCATCACACAAGTAAAACGTACAGCCGTATCCAAGACGACGCACGGGATAGGAAACGGTTTTATCTGAAGGGAAGGATATTGAAATTTCCAAGAGACCTTTGGCTCATTAATGTATTTCATGCTGGTATAAATGAGAGTGTTGCTCACGAATGGAGTGGCATATTAACTCACTTTTGGCCAACATGTTTTTTCAACGTCGTTGCAGTCTGGCGGTGATCACTTAATGCGGACATTTCTTTTTCTTGTTGCATGACACTTTGACACCTTGAGATCATCACACCATGACTATCGTGTCTGTTACTTCCGAGCTGTGCGATTCACACCCGCTCACCGTGTTCGTGACTTTCCGAAGGGAGTTGTGCACCAAAAAAAAAAAAACATCTACGTCAATGCAACAAAGCTCATCACGGCTATGTGTTAAATTTTGCGTAACTGGGTTAAACTTAGCTTCGATCCAAGTAGGCAAAGCCAGAAAGATTTTATTATCATTCTGAGACAACTGTGTCATATGAGCTAATATGGCGGTGCCGAAGCGCATTTGTTCCCCGTTAGTGCGTACGTTACTAACCTTTCAAACGCTTTTGATCGATTCATGACAAAGTGCTTTGCGCTTCGTCAGATAAATGGGCAGATATTTGACAGGAAATTGGCTCTAATGGCCAAAAATAATGCAGATGCACAGAAACAAATGTGTTTCGGGTTTCCCGTGGAACTGTACATCAGAAACGCGCAAAACGCGTAAGACTGTGCCACAACTTTATTTGACTTCGTCCTCTCAGCTGGCCTCGGGCCACAGCAAAAACACGATCTCTTGCTGCAAATTCGATCTCACACCTTATTAATGAGCTTGTAACGAGGTCCGCGAATTACCGTCACTTCAGGAATTTTGGGCTGGTCCATGCCATAATTCATCTTTAGCGCCTCAGGGTGAAAGACGGCTGTTTGAATCCGTCAAAAAGGAGCGTGTGCCACACGTTGAATACTCTTCATCAGGCTTCTGCATTTGAAACACGGTCTTCGTGGCCAAGCTTGATTTAAAACCCAAACCGGTTCCATCGTCTCAAAGTCGAGCACTTCTCCGCATCTAGCAAGGTTGGACGAATCGGACGCCGTTTTATCAGGCACGTCAGTCGGCACAAAGCCGATAACTTTGAAGTTCAAACGTACTGCTTTCCGCATTGTCGTCTGCTCCAGAAGGCTCAGTGCGGCTCAATGCCGGCCGAGAGACGACTGCCAGCGGGCATATTCGAGGAGAGCGGCGCAGTTCCCTCTCGGCCTGAAAGTTAAGCTGCTTGCAGGCTCGAAATCCTCCGCGTGAATCCTAGGACTGTGGCTCCCCGCCAATTTGAACATGGTTCGCAATGATGCACTGAACACAAAAAAGTCGCAGTAAAATTAGGCGATAATGAGATCAAAGCAAATAATACTTTCTTCACAGCATTAACCGTATTCCCGCACCCATAACATTACGGCACATTTCCGCACGGGGATTATCCTTTCCCCCGAGGCCTCGAGAACAATCTGTTTGATTTCATCGCAGCAAACGACAATTGCAACGAACGACGCCGACGCCATGATATAAACTACATTTTGTAAAAAGAAGTTTTAAAAACTTTTGAAGGGTTGGATACCGGGACAAAAAGTCAGACAGGGGGATATTTTTTGTCATAACTCTGATGTCTGTGGACCCACTACAATGTAATCGGCGGAAATCAAGAGCTAAGGAACTTGTCCCGATGGCCCATGTTTGGAATTCTGGAAAATTCATGTGCGTTCATAGGGCTTAGGAGATGAGAGGATTTTTTAGAAAACTGCTCTGACATAAAAAAATTTAAGAATCTTTAAAGGGGTGGATTTCGGGAGTAAAAGTCAGAAAGAAGGATATTTTTTCCTGTTATAACTCCGAGCTGTATGAACCGATTTTGATGCAACTGGCCTAAAGCGAAACTTGATCGAAGGGCTTTTCCCATTAAGCCAAATGTTTGGAATTTTGAAAAATTCAGAGACGTTCATGGCCTGAAAAGCAGATTTTTCAACTGAACTAACATAAAAGTTAAAAATATATCTTTTGCTTTATCTGGTCATGTTTTACTTAGAAATACAAACCGATTTACATGGTTTGTATGATGTGGGCATAGATGGAGCCAGGGACATGAACAGGGAGTACTGTCATGGTCGCAAGTTCATCAGGTCCACTTACGACCCCAGACCCTAAACTGGCACTGCCTAGGGGTGTCAAATAGGGCACCCCCGCGGTTTTTCGTGAATTTCTTCTGAACCAGTAAAGCCAGCCTAACCAAATTTCCCGTGGCTCTTTATTAATCAATTCTACATGTTTTGACATAAAAACCATTTCCACGTCAGGTCAGTTCGTAGAGATATGACGCCATAAGTAAACCCTCGGAAACATGTTTTCGCCTCTTCGGGCGGTGGCGCAAACATGCCTCGATTTTTTTAATAATATTTGGGAATATGTCGTATGAACTATTTGGATTTACACAGGACATGGTCCCCGAAAGGACCGAACGGATATACAGCCGTGACACGTCAACATTAGAGGTCATGCTAGGTCACATGCATGGTGACAATTGGGCTGATTCCCATTGTGGGTGATAGAAGTGGATGCCGCTGACCTTCCCCATAATTAAAGCCAGACAAGCGAGCATTATACGCCTCTTAGTAATGCTCACTAAATGCAACGCGAGGTCACGTCAGGTCACGTCATAGGCTGATGTCAAAACGAATGACATACATCGTTGTCTGTGGAGGATCGTTCAGTAGGAGCAGTGAGCAACTATTGCTCCTACTCAGAAAAAGAAAAATGATTTCCCAATCTGACCTGGTTTGACCTTGACCCGATAAGGAGCATAGAAAACAGATTTAGTCAAAACAAGATGTCATTTCAGTTCTGTACTTACGCAGTTAAGAATCCCAGCGAGTAATTATTGCTCTTTATCAGGAAGAGTAATGCAACCTTATCCCACCTGACCTGTAATGACCTTCACCAGATGAAAAGTAAGTAATGCGAACATGATAATCAGAAAGTTTCACTTCTGTCCTTTGTGCCACGTGGATAAAAAAACAGAGTTAGTGGCGATCTTTGACATGGAAAGTATGACCAATGCTTCATTCGGCCTGGCCTTGACCTTGACCCGGCATTTTTGTTACATTTTGGTATGCTTCTGATGTAAGAGGTCGTAAGCTTCCGTTCGATACCCAGCTGAAGGTTCTAAGACCAGATTTGCCGATGATATGATGCACGAACCTGTGTCAGTTTTCCCGACGTCGTATTACGCGTCTGGCGTGGCCTGTGACGCCATCACTCACGTGACCACGGATTACATAGTATTTTTTGAACTGTAAGACTTCGGGCAATCGATTGGTGGTAGACCGGTCCAGATCCGACAGTTAGATCCTGAAATAGCAGGAGGTGCCGTTTTTTGACATCCCCAGACGGTCGCAGGTATAAAAACACGCCAGGTGGTGCCGGGTTAAAGGACTTCAAACTACTTTAGTCATACGAAATGGGCTTAAGGTCGTAAAAATGAGGTCACTTTGCAATCTTCGAAAACGTTTCCAATCACCTGAATGGACTATTTTCCAAAAGTGCTGTTTATATGATACCACACGGGGCTCGTAAAATAATTTTTCATTGCCGAGGTCGTTGTTGCATTTTCCGCCCGAGACCAGAGGTCGAGGCCGAAAAATTCAACGACGACCGGGGTCCTGAAGCATTATGCCGGCCTAAGTGTGCTATGATTTTTACCGTATGTCACTTGGTTGCATGGAATAGCAAAGGCCGTATTTACCATATTGTCTGGGTCATGACATCGGTGACCAGGAAGGTGACGATATCAACGATTTCATGCTTGCTGGAAGTGATTTCACCCAGAGAAAAACTGGCTACTGGGTTACAAATCTGACGGACTTCGCGGCGACGACCGACACTGGAGACCCAAAGTACTTGGATAAAGGGGGACTCGACAAGTTGCCCTGTTCATATGTGATGCAACTGAAAAAAGGCGATAGTGGCGATTGAGAAAAGCTCTATGCATTCAACGGTCTAAATCCTTGGTCGGTGTGTTAAGGAGATCGGCAAGAGTGCGTTGAGAAAGATGCACATTGCCGAGGACCGAGAGATGTAAAAAAGCTAAACTTAAGCTCCTGAAGTCTGAGGGGAAGGGCAATCGCCCACATCAAGCGCTCGTCGTCAGCAAAGACGAAGAGCAGATGCTGTATAACGCAGGTCAGTTTGGGCCGAGCAGCCCCGAGGCCCTTCAGCGCAGTCTGGTGGCACATGACGATGCCTTTCGGACCCCACGAGCACTGAGTATATACAATTAAACGAGTTGTTAACCAAGACGCACGACGGGGAATCGGCCTCTGGTAGCTGGGTATTGAAGCCAAAGGTCTTTGCGAGTAATAAAAACCGCGGCAAGAAAACCCTGGTACATGCGTGCAAGCCGTTCGCCGCACACCACCCGATCAAGATGCTGCAGGACAGTCCTTTCTTCCTAACTGCAAATCACTCCTGGTCGCCTGCGAGAAATAAGGACAGTATGTGGAGGCGCTGGCATCGTAGGTAAAAGAAGCAACCACTCGGCGCGCAAAACCTACGTCAAAAGAGCACTTGACACGGGCTGCCCCAGGGAGTGTGTATGACCCCAGGCTGGCCACAAGTCTGGATCAGTCTGATCAGCCTGGAAAATTACAATTACGCAGTAGCTGACACGAGCATACAGAAGGCATTCTGCACGAGCGTAAGGACTAGGGTTCGCTTCAGTGGGACCACAAGCGACGGAGCAGCATCGTCGTGGACAACGGCGGTCGCAGCCAGAGTGACTCTGGTGTTCCGTATCACCGGCTGTCAGAAGGTGAATGCGTCAAGCAAATAGACTCATGAATGCAGGAAGTTACTGCAGTATCCTTGCGAAAGTTGATAATACACTTCGCATTTAATTGGCATTTCAGTTTTGTTTGCTACACTGGTTACACTTGGCCGTTGGTTTTCGAGGTCGTTGACCTATGTGCACTAAATGCTTCATAGGTTACGGGCACCTCTTTGTGGTAGATTTATGAGAAAGTGCTTTGGTAAAATATAAATGCTCGGCGGGCCGAAAGCTTCGACCAACTTAACATTGTATCTCAGCGGGCCGAAAACTTTTTACCACACATTCGCGCTAATGTTAAAAACGTACTACGACGTGTGGCCGTAGTACGTTTTTCAAACGTCGTCGCAATGTACCGTATGCCCGCGGACATTTTAGGTCATGGTGTCGGGACGCGACCTGAAACTGGAGACATAAATAGAGGACAGTGCTGAGTCATACCTGTTCCTGATTTCGTATGTTGAAAATAAGAATGAGGAATATTCAATTAAAATCAAGTTTTGGTTTTTGACTTTGGTCAGACTTAGCGAAGTGACCTCAGTCTAACAAAAATGTTCTGCCTGTTTTCTGAGTTATTCATTAATACATTCATAGGTTTGAAATTCCATCTTAAAATTCTATTTTTGACAGCCATGTTATTTTACCTTCTGCAATGCCGAAATTGGCCCGAGGTGCCCTCGAAAAACTTGGTCTAGCTACCCTCTGGGGAAACGAAATAATAAAAATCCGACGTAATGTGCACGAATAAAACATAGGACATGTCACCAAGCTTCGTGAAGATGCTTAAAAAACTCTGGAAAATGACTTGTAAAAGCTGGAATTTCTGAACCCCCCTTATGGGAATAGGGTTGAGGAATAGTTGACGTGAGTGCAACGGGTTCCTTTTTGATAAGTGCGCACAAGCGAACACTTACATTGAAACGAAAGGTATTGCATACTTACTTTGGTCTGCTCTTGTCATGTCGACATCGTAAAAATGTGTCATCTCAACAGTGAGGCAACGCCATATAATAAGGATAAGCCCGACAGTCAGCTCAGCAACAACACACGCATTGCTGTTGTAATTCGCGATTAAATGCTGTTTCAGTTCGTAATTACATACACAATAAGGGCCGAACACTCGAAGCTTTTAATGCAGTGCACTGGATGAACAGCACATTGATGCCGCGTCTTTATGCAACAGCCAAATGCCAGGATGAACTGTAGTTTGCATGGATTTGTGCCCAGCATGTCCGTCATTGACGCACCATACGCCAGCTGAGTGAGCTCAGTTTGAACAGGCGGCCCGTCACACCTCGGCTCGCATTAAAGCCCAGTGTCCTAATCCATCCACTGGAATAGCATTAATTAAACATGATAATACAGAGACGCCGGTACTCTACAATTACAGCCAAAACCCGGAAGGACAACGAACACCTGACGTTATCGTCCGACTCAAGCGCTTCAGATTTGCAGCTGGGAGAATACGCTGGATGAAAAAAAGTTTTACGCCCGTCTCAATTTCCGGGCACCGACGACTTCTAACCTTTTCCCGGCGCGCAATGTTCTGTATTACTCAAAGACAAGCAAAACGACGGAGCCAGAATTACCGGTATGGTGACGCACCTCTCAGTCGCTGTCAATGTCATGAGGTGGCGGTCACCAGGAGCGGGGCCACCAACAGGTGGGGCTCTGCGTTTATCAGCAGCGCGTTCCGAGGACGCCGAGTACCGATCGGACAGCTGACGCTCAGCACCAGCGCGTGGTAAGGCCGGTGGCAATGACGTGGCCCCAGTTGTCGTTGAATACCAGCAGGCCACCTCAGCGCACGGCACGAGCAGGACCCTGCCTTGAGAGACCAGGCGACCGTTCGTCGACGTCGGCCGAAGTGCGGCGATTGGTCGCGGCCGGCCGGCCGGCGCTGTGTCCGTGCCGCCCAGGTCGGTGGCTCCGGCCGCTGTCTGCCGTCCTCCACTTCTGCTTCCGGGCGCCAGGCGCATTAGTAAACGTCGCCAGTGGTTTTCTACTTGTATTGTTTAAATCCCGACACGTGAGCGGCCTCAACTGCACTACAGGGTTCCGCGGCGGCGGCGGCGGCGGCGCCTCGGCTCACCCGGCGGCACGCCTTGACGGCACTCCAGTCCAGTCCACAGCTCGGCAAATGGCCGCGGTCAGCACCCGGGCTCCCGGCATCATGTCCCGCTTGGTAACAGCGAAGCCAGTTAACAAATCGTGGCAAACAACCGATTCCGAAATCGGAACAGTTTGAACAAGCCGCCCACCTTTCCGGCGGCATGATTACGTTACGTCTCGCGTCTTCTGGGACGCGATCCACCGCAAACGTTATTTTGGTATTTGCTAAACGTTACAACACGAGATATCTTGATTTCGGAGCTAAATGAAAGGGAAACGACAAAGCCTTTTTAACAGCAGAACAACCGAGGACACGGGATATTTGAACGCAGCCAATACGGTTACCAAAGCCGTTCCCCGGAGCCACGCAAGAAAACAATGGCACCGCACAGCTAAACGCGGATAGCAGCCAACACGTCCGACGCCTCAGCGGCGCGCCACTGAAGGGAAGACCATGCACAACACGCAACAAACATCATCAAAATAGGCCATGGGTATCAAGACGTACCAGCGGCATTGGTTCCAGACTTTTGTACTCCTTCCAACTACCAGGGACATAAGGCACTGATTAAGGCAACCGTTGGCTTGAGCCGCGTCCGTGGAGACATACGACGCCACCTGTCACCACCAATCTTTGATGACGACTAGCTGATTATAATAGCGCATGGCAGGCCAAATCATAAATCACTAAACAAAGCATACGAGGGGAGACGAGCAGCAAAACGACCGTGGGACAGCAGCATTACGGACAATGACACAAAGCCGGCGGGAAAAGAGGCGAGGTAAGTGAAAGCATGGAACTAACGTGTTAAATGAATTCAAACATGGATCATAGGACAGGGTTTCCAGAACAGCGGGTAGAGATCACACTTGCAAACGTAAACCTGCCTAACATTCTAGGCAATGATAAACTTTCACGCACTTACATATTTAAAAGCTTCAAACAATTACGATGACTAGACGGACAACACAGCAAAACTCAGCACACAGCACGTAATAGCCCCTAGCTACGTGCTATCCTTGAGACCGATGTCCAACCCCATGCGGCTGGCGCCTCAGTGGCAAAATCACAAAAATCCCCCACACAACTCGTCCAAGCTCGAGAAGTAATTCATCTAGGGGTAGCGGCAGGTGCGGTACACAATCAAACAATACAAACGCCAGTGCGTTACAAATAAAAATCAATGTGCGTGTTTATCAGCAAACCATGCAAAAACGATAACCATGCAACAATCAACGACGATCGACCTAAACGGGCTGTCTTTTGATTGCATATGGACTAGAGCAAATCACACAATTCCCCGATGTAAAACAGCAAATCAAAACCGTATGTACACGATCCTGCTACGACTGCATATCAAATGATCGCACAGGGTATCAATAAATACAGTGGACCGTCACCAAGACAACGCAGCCGCCGAGGGCGGCCTACGGGCGGCATTGAGCGGGTTCTCTGGGAAGACTGCGTCTCAGATTGCTACGCTACGGCTACAGGAGCTACGTCAGGTTCCCAGGGGAATGGGTTCAGGTTCGCTGCAGGAATGGTCACGCGGGCTCTAGGGAATGTCGGGGCGCGCCGGTGGCCGGGCCGGGCCGGGCCGCGCGGCCGCCGCCGCCCGGCCGCCCAGCACGCGGAAGACTAGGAATGTATCGTGACTAGGGAGGGCTGGGGTGCCGCTACCGGTGCCGCTACAAGGCTCTGCGGGCGGGGCGGGGCGGGGCGGTCGGAGGGGTCTGCGGCCGTCCTGCCGGCTGCCCGCTCAACAGTTGGTGACGGCCGCTGGCGGGGCCGGTTCGGCGTCCAGCGGCGGCGGCGAGGCTCGCCCGCCCTCCTCCGCTGCCGGCTCCTCCTCCTTAGCCTCCTCCTTGATCTCGTCGGCGGCGGCGGCCGGCTGGCCGGGCGCCTCGGCCGACACGATGCCGTGGTCCAGCATCTCGCGCAGCGCCTCGCCCTTCACCTTGTGGATGTTGGTAATGTGTTTGCGCAACGTGTCGCGCGAGCGCGTCGGCGTCGAGCAGATAGAGCAGATGTACGTCAGGTGTTTGTGCAGGTCCATGTGCACGCGGAGGTTGTACGCGTTGCTGATGAGCTTGCTGCACTCGGGGCACTTGACGGGTAGCATGCGCCGGTTCGGCTTGGGCAGCAGGCTCTTCCAGACGGGACCTCCCTCGGCGCCAGCCGCATCTGGAAGCAGGCGGCGCCAGCAGCTGGTTACTGGCGGACCGACACCGACACACACTCCAGTAAATGCCATCAAATGTGTGTGGCGCGTGACATTCAGAAAAAGACGAATTTTCGTCAGGCGTGTATTCGGGCGAAAAAGTAGTGCAGTTAGACACAGGAATACACCGCAGGCAAGTATGCACAAAAGGTGAGGCGCGAAGTGGCGTGGCAAGTTGCATAGAGCAAGCCCTGCAAAGAAAAAATCGCGAGTGTTAGTTGCAAATAGGTTTCGTATGTGCGGTCATGCAAAGCAAGAAATCGTTGAGTTTGGCAGTTAGTGCTGCAGCCGCGTTCATGTGAAGCCAGTAAGTTAGTGAAAGTATTTATGCAGTGAAGACGCTCCGCCGGTGAACAACGTTTCAACGCAAAAAGCACAGTCTCATTCTGCCCTCAGCTGTAAGGATAACCAAAAGCATTTGTTGCGCGGTATGCGTGAGCGCGGTGCGGTTTGTGCACCAATGACGGCCTCAATGCGAAGAACATGCACGATCCGAGGCATGAGAAGTGACCTTCTTACCTTGCGGACAACGATGATAGTTTTTTTTTTCTGACGGCATCCAGCGACTCCGTCTTCAATGTACTTCGTCACCGTCACGAACGTCCGCGGAAATTCCAACAATCACAGGCTTCGTGTTGGGTGGAAGAGAACGACACTCACCTGTCATTACCATGCCCATACGTTATACGCCATTAAATGGAGGGTTAAATGTCACCGAAGACCGGTACATACCCTGGAAACGCGTTTGCATGTCTTAAAACCAGGAAGTAATCCGGGTTTATGATGGCAAGCTTACAATTTACGGCCGCAAATAATGGTCATTACAGGCGAACACTGTCCAGACAGGTTCGCTGCTACCTTGCAAGTCATTCGAGCTGTTCGAGTCTATCTTCCATGCCAAACAGGACACAACCTCAAATCGTCAATAAAAAGACAGCAGAGTTCCGCCATCTTACGCCGAGCCAAAACGGCAATTCGACTGCTCCTACTGCTCCCGAATCCAAGGAAATGCATGTGCCACACTTGCACCACATAAACCTAAGCTACAGAGCCACTTCTATAAGCTGGCAAGAGCCCAAACACGCCAGAATTATACATCTAATGACCTCGAAAAACAGAACTAACGCCACTAGCGATTTTGAACACAGAACCACGCTAACCTTTCAAAAAAGGTATCCTACAGACAATCACTTGCCAACATTTAATGAAAGGAAATAAAACAATCACCGTTAATAAAAAATTTCAACAAACACACCAAAAAGGCCAGTCCGAAATCCGAAGACGGGGCACGACAAAACCGCTGGAACTTCGTTTTACGTACGAAACCAGCGAAAAAAGTCCTGCTGTAGGAGTTTTCTGCTTGGGGTGACAGTATGACCATTGGCGACCTCGTTTGTGATTACTTCTCTTCTTCAGCACTTTTCTTTTTGCAATTTCGCCTTGCCAATGAGTTCTTCGTTCATTAGCCAGACACAGAACTTCCACTTTCACCATCTATATTCTTGACGTCAAACAATGACCACTCATAGCACTTGCACTTCACTACGTGAAGAGTGGCACGAGGTCCACCACATGTTGAGCCGATAGATAGATAGATAGATAGATAGATAGATAGATAGATAGATAGATAGATAGATAGATAGATAGATAGATAGATAGACAGACAGACAAATAGATAGATAGATAGCTAGATATATAGATACACAGACAGACCGACAGACAGATAGATAGATAGATAGATAGATAGATAGATAGATAGATAGATAGATAGATAGATAGACAGACAGATAGATAGATAGATAGATAGATAGATAGATAGATAGATAGATAGATAGATAGATAGATAGATAGATAGACAGATAGATAGATAGATATATGTAGGGATAGATATAGACAGACAGATGTAGGTATACATATAGATGGATAGATGTAGGTGTAGATATAGATAGATACAGATAGATAGACAGATAGATAGATAGATAGATAGATAGATAGATAGATAGATAGATAGATAGATAGATAGATAGATAGATAGATAGATAGACAGGTAGATAGATGGATAGGTAGATACTAAGCGAAAACGTGACCTGCTTACATACCACCAACAAACGAAAATGACGAAAGGGAATGGTGCAATTACGAATCACATAAAACCAATTAGGAGACGTTTTGCAATACGAATATTCTGGAGACTAAGGCTTTCACCAATCAACGGGCGTGAGAACGCACAGAACTCCAAGAACTGGCTGATGTAAGGCGGATGCAGGAGCTCAGAAACTGCCACGGTGTAAGGTATTTTAAGGTCAAAAAAAGGAAGTACAGTTTAACATTACGGATATGATTCACTTAGCGGCACTGCGGCACGACTAATGTACCTGAGGCGTTCATGGGCTCTAAGACGTCTTTGTCTGATTCCCTTCGGTGCCGACTCTGGGAACCACAGCTGAAAGCATCTGGTAGCCTCAAACAGGGTCCATAAACCGAAGACTTTTAAGGGAAAATCTCTAAGATTTAGAGAAATTTAGAAAACAATGAAATCTGGAGGCTTTCGGATACGGGAACTCTAAAGACATGACGTGAACTTTCTTCCACTCGCTCTTCGAAGTGGAAACAGCTGACACAATAAACGGGGTTAAAATATCAACCACACAAATCCAAGACATATCCCGTGTATCGTTCATTCAGACCGTGGGACAAGACCGCCGCCGTGCACTGATGGATAAGGTGCCGGACAACAGAAACCGGTGCATGGCAGACACTGTGTTCCAATCCCAGGATCGGCGCCTGTACCTGGCCCCATACCGAAAACGTCCGCCGGTCACGGTGCGACCGTGCCGTGAGTTGCGCGCCACGATAAGGATTCTCCAGCGCCGTCTGGTTCGGCGCCTCCATATTTGGAAAGGTTCAGAGCGCTGGGTCAGGGCACGATATCGCGCTCCGCTTAGTACGGACTCGCGATCCCAAGGCTACTCACTTCAGGAAGTTTGCGCGAAAGAAAAAAGACATGATAACCTACACGAAACCCATCTGAAAACGGGAACCCCGAGTCACAGTCATGAACAGAAGTCATCGGTGTGGGCACGGATAAAGTAAGAAAAGCTCCGAGTAATTGTAAATAAAACACTCGATGGAGAAGCACGGAATGGTTTACGGTATTCGTAAACTGACGCTTATTTTAATTTAACTGCGCATTTAACTATTTAGCGACAATGCCGATTTAGCTGAATAGTACTTATTTGCCGTCGCTAATCATGAAGCGAAGGAAGCCTCGCTACAACACCTCGAAATAAGGACTGCAGATTCAAAACAATGTCCTGGATCGGAAATGCACGAGCGAAATTATTCCAGCTGGAGTGCTTATCTGTCGTCCCTGAACAGGAGGCGAAGGAAGCCTAGATGCAACACCGCCGAGATGTGAACTGCACGTTCAAAATAATGTCTTGGGTCGAAAATGCACATGTAGAATTATCTGAGACATGTAGTCGTCGGACAGTGTCAGGTTTCGGACATTCCGTAAGAAACTGTGCAGCACATGCCCACTAAACGCAAAGGTCTTCGGTGACGATGTTAGGGGTCAATAATGTAGGTAAATCACCACACGTAAGGTACGGTTTCATAGATCGAGTTACCAGTAGAATAGGGTAATATTAACCGTGAGTATGCATGAATATATCAGCTGTCCTCTGTAAGTTGATTGGTAAGTTTCCCACTCTGTAAACTCCTTTTAGTGCGTTGCTTGCAGATATGCCGTGGGTTATTGCAAGCATGAGTGGAACAGACTGGTCTTATCATTGTTCACATGTTTTTCAAACAGCTGGGCGCGAAATGTGTGCGCTATGAAAAACCGTTTGAATCAGTTCTCTTTTTCTCGTCGGTCATTTCATAATAAAGGGGAAAAGCAAGGACTTCCAACGGCCCTCAGTTCGGTTAATGAACGCTCAGCGAGCTGCCGCCGCCATTCACCCACCTCCAATCCGAGCTGAAAGGCACCATTTACCCGCTCACCACCCGGGAACGCAAACCACTGCCAACGATATCCCTTTCCTGTTGCGCCGAGTTCTCCGCATGGAAAGTGACACCCCGCGTCGCGGGCGCGGCAAAAGGTCTGCAGAACTCGGGCCGCTCGGCGCACAGAGCCTGACCCCTGGCCGGCCGCGTCCATCAAACGAGCGCCGGCCGCCGTCCGGCAGAGGCCAGGGCGGCAGCAGACGGCCAGCACCATCAGCCGTGCATGACTCGAACCCGGGTCGCTGATGGTGGCGTGGATGCCGGCTGGCGTTACCAGGAGAGCGACACACTCTGGCCCGCCCGCCGCACTCGGGGCCGACGCTGTGCGTCGGACTGAATCTGCACAGCCGGGACCGCGCGACCGCGGCACGCCGGCTCTCACACTCCACAAACGTGGCCAGCGTCCATACGTGCCGCGGCACGGTACAGGGGAGTGGCGGAACGCGTCGGCTATGTCCCTCTTGCTTTACCAGGGAGATGTACCAGTCCAGGAGAGCACGGAGACAACTGAAACCACTGCAATTGGCGGCTCTAACGCCCCAATGTAGTCTGCCGAGCATTCGGCCAAGCAATGACACCCGAACAACATAGCACTTCCGCTCTCCGGTTACCCATCACCAGCGTAATGAACGCAATGTTTCCCCAGGGGAAGGTACGGAGACAATGTAGCCCGCCGAGCGCGTCCGTCTCCCGGCGTCTCCGGCTATGCAGTACGGTGGGCCGCCAGGGGAAGGCGCCATCATTCTTGATCAGCGTTATCTGCGGCAACACGCGGCGCCGGACACACGGAACCCCGTTACGACAGCGCAAAAAGCAGGCTAAGGATTACCGATGACCGCGAAGGAGAGCGTCACGTCTATCCAGTGCGGTACCTTTAATGACCGCGGCCCTGATCGCACTCCCCCACCCCCGCTCCCGCTGGGCATTGTCCCCCCTCCGCTCCCGCTGGGCATTGTTTCAGCGAGGCCGACGTTTTCCTACACAGCCCTAGGGCAGTCGACAACAACGCCAGTCCCGACAAACAACGAACTCTCAAACTTCTGAGTTGTATCGGGACAAAACATGACGTGCCTTTTCTGCTGCTTTATAACCCAGCGTAACACGAGGAGAGCCTATTTCAACTCTCAGGGCGCTGACACACCGCCCGGGACCGACGGCAAACAAGGCGAAATTGAGCAAACTTATCGATCAGGCCAGAACACGACGTCACGTTCATAAAACAAGAGTACATACGGCTTCACAGCTCTGACTTCAGGGGATCAAAATATTCAACGCTTTTACGAGATTAAAGCAATGAGTGTATGCAGTTTTAATATTCAATGAGGTGTTAAATAATCGCAAAACATCGACTACTTTAACGTAAAAATACGCCAAATCCCAGCTACTGACAATGGTTAAAAAGTGCGGATAACGTTCTGGAGTCTAACCATAATGATATAAATCAGGACCTGCAACAATAGCAGCACAATAGTAATATCATGAATACAAAAGCATTAACGCTAGTTGTGATTTCATCCCGACGAAACGACACAGCCTGCAAGTGTTGGGGAGCCTAAGGCACTTGCAGGTCTGTGTGCCTGCAAGTACCGTTCTAGCCATATGCAGAATACCTAGAAGGGAACGTTGTTCAGTTGTTGTTCGGAGCAAATACCTGCATCGGTGACATGCACTACAACTGAAACGTTGCTCTTTATAATGGGCCATGATCAAGAGTTTTGTCGCTTGAAAACAGCTTTAAAACACGCACAAAACGTGCATGATCAAATAAAAAGGTCTGCCTCTTGAAAAAAATTAAGAGCAAGGATATAGAGTGCATGATCAAAATCTTCGCTGATCGTTCCAGAAACACCAAAATAAAGTGGAACTGCGGCCACAGTGTCGATACAAAAACGACAGATAACCAGACAATATCAGTCGCGCTTCACGGAAGTCACCACAACCTTCACTGCCACGAACACAAAGAAAACATCCCACTGAACGGCCGAGTGTGAACTTGGACAAGCTTCCAGATGACCACAACGCGTCGGAACTGATCTGGCAAGCCGACTGGCAAGGGTCGGAGGCCAGTCGGAACGGGCAGCCCGGCAACAGACTGCCGCAGACAGCCCGGGAGGGCGCCAAAGGGAGGCGGCTCCTACCTGGCGGTGAGACGCTGGCGGCAGCCGACGGCGGGCTGGCCGGCTTACTGCGACTCTCCTTCAGTTCCCATTCGAGCCACGAGCCTGGGGACGCAGCCAGCGACGGCCCATCAGACAACGGCGCCTGCCCACACACACCGCCGGCATCCCCGCACACCGGAGGCCGACACATCGCCACACTCGCCAGCTCCACGCTTCCCACGATCCGACGAAACATCAGTCTAACTCGGCCAGACAATATCGGAGGTTTAATCGAAAGACGTCTTGTTCCGCAGGATGTTGTCCACCATGAAACACCAGGACGAAGCAGCAATCGCCAATGACGTCATACGGCGGCATAAATCGCATCAAATTATTAATTTCAGAGAGATAGTATGCGGGATGAAAACATCATCGTAAAGAAGGACTCGATGGCTCATTTCACCACAAAAATTTCAAAAAAACACACTCCGAGTAATCTGTTCACTGACATAAATCTGTTCGTTGACATAAAAACAGCGTCCGAAGCAAACACGATTAATTCAAACCACATTACGATGCATCTGCAATAACAAGTTCCCTAAAACACGGGCAAACAACATGCCGGTATGGGACCAAATGAGACACTCATTACTGTTTACGTGGCAGTCTGGCTTTGAGTTATTCAACCACATTACGGCATTAACGTCAAGCTCTTGACAGCTTCCCGTGCAGTAGGATTTACGCGGGGAGGGGCAAGTAAATTAACCCTCGCCGGGCCGGACTCAAGATCCACCTTCGCCGGGCCCAGGGGAAGCGGTTCACGAGAAACCACCCTAAAAGAGTTCGAGAGCTGTAAGTCCCATCGAAAAAGTAAAACACGACCGGAAGGCCTTTGGCGAGACTAGAAGAGCAATCAGATCTATTGTCAATGAGATCAATAGCCCTGTTAACAACGAAAACGACTGGATACCCTGCTAACCTGTTGATCATTTTTCTGGTCCTACTGGATTGTCCCCAGATGACTGTATATAATGTGGAACAGATAGAGTGCAATACAAGGTATCAACAGAGCAGAACTTTGAAAAAATGTAACCAGGAAATGGTATCAGCGGAATCTTGCACGATTTTTGCTTGTAACGTTCCAGCTACTAAACAAAACTCCAACTATGCCGCGTGGCGATGATGATTCTTTGCGTAGGTTAAGGGCTCAAATTATTATCAGTTTGGCATTCGTGGTGAACGCAAACTTTTGCCGGCATTTGCTAAAAGCGTCATTGGGATAAACTAAACCCGTCTAACCTCAAAATGTGCTACCTGAGAAATGTTTTGTGTACCTGACTGCACCTACCGTAACATCTTTTGGCACTGGCTTATTGCGCAAGGGCAGTTTCATCTCGGAATCAACTGTTCCTTATGTCCGCTGAATGAACGTTATTCTTGCGCTTTTACGGCGTTTTTCTTGAGTCGTATTCACGGCATCTTTCGGAGACCACAGACGACTGACTGATGCACCACTACACACAAGACTTGACTCAAGACACGGACGTCTGAGTCCAAGAGGGCGTGCGTCCTGACCCGCAACAAACAAACAGTCCTCTTTCGTAGACAGACGACTGGCTGACAGCTGACGAGACACAGGACTAGACAGAAGACTTTGGACACCTGAGTCCAAGACGCTGCATGTCCTAATCCCGAAAACAAACAAGCTTTTTCGGACAGCAGTCTGACAAGTGTGAGGAAGGAAACTGTATCTAAGTTATTTAAAGCCAGGTGCTGACGGTAATCTGTACTTAGTTTATCTGACTCTCCATGCGCCAAGGTTCTCGGAAAGACTCTACGCTGGCAGATTTTCCATCGCTGGATCCATTCCGTAATCGATGGAACTAGTTCAAAATCGAAGAAGCTGAAAGCGTACTTTGCATGCTTTCAGCGAGAGAGATTTCATACATGGCGGTCGCCCCGAAAAGTTCTGATCGAGGTGTTTGTCAATCAGTCAGTGTATCCCAGCTTCCGAACGTCTAGCGCCCGAAAACGCCAGCCGATTGCGACACAAGAGGCACCAACCGGGTGTGCCGACTCGCCGTACAGATTGTGATGCAGGTTTCGAAACGATTCGTGACGTTTGGCATGTGTCGCAATGAGCAAATCTGACCTCTGCAGAATCCATTAATGACGGGTACAGGTTGAACGTGGGTGGTTAAAAACGGGTACAGGTAATGGGTGCTGACTCAAGACATGGTGACAACATGGCCCCCATTTGCGGATACTCGCTTTTGTAGTGGGCACCCACGCGCGATCCACGTGGCGATCCACAGGCACGTGTTTCGATTAAGACTCGAGAGCTCGAGGACCTTTTCTGTGTCAGGAGCGTGCCTAACACACTCGGGGCCCTCTGGTCGTCCAGGGCCCCCACGCTGTCGTAAAGGTCTTCATCGTTTTTGCCCTCGAAGGGACCCCTCTGGCTTTTTTGGCAGTCTCAGGGGCCCTCTGTCTTCCAGGGGCCCATCTTGCCGTCTCAGGGCCCACCCCTTCTTGACTGTATCAAGAACCTCACAGGTTTTCAAGCAGACCAATGTACGCGATTTGGGGTCCCTCTTGAGGTTGAAACGGTCACCGATAAATTCCCCTTCAGGGGTCGCTCTAGCTGGCCACGGAAGTCATGCCGTCCAAAGCACCCCTTTAAGGTCTTGCCGTCTCATGGGCCCCTCTGGCACTTTTTGCGGCCACAAGGACCCTTGGCCTACGCAGTCGGGCCGCTCTGGCAATCTTCGGCGAGAGTGGCCCGGGGAATTACGCAGGGGCGGAAGCAGACAAAGTTTACTACGAAAGTGGGCGTAAAGTAACTTTTCGATACTAATCGTGCTGGAACACCAAAAATTATTCACAATCTAACCATTTACCATGCTTATATGCCAAAACCAAGTGCTTTATCGCCTTCCTCCATTTCCCTGTAACGCATTTCTGGTATCGCGTCTGCTAGCTACCTAGGAGAGCGAGTTGTGCGTTGTCAATGTTGCAATATTAAGGCCACTACGAGTCATCTTAGATCAAATTACCCTTTACATGTCGGCTAAAGAAACTTCGATAACCAAAGCCTGTACGTGGCTCCAACACGTTAGCAGTAAAAAGAAGGCCTGATCCGCTTATGTGGGGCGGAAAATGGTATTTAAGACAAAAACTGAATATTTTACACAGAGCTGAAAATGGACGAAAAAAACACCTTTTTGTAACGCCAGAAGTGAGGCATGGGTATGGATCGTACACATGTGGTTATACACAGTGCGTTCGAATTGCAAACAAGAATAATATTTCAAAAGATCAAATCAGGTCAGCCTGGGTCAAATGGGACATGATTATCATTGGCAAGTAAATTCTTGCCTTATATAAGTGGTTCTGAGGGACATATGACTACCAATGAATGATGCGTGACTGTAAAATGATAATCATTTTCGGCTGTGGGTCCAAAAAATCGGCAATACGCCTGACCTAGAACAAGGTCACAGGTCAAAAGGTACAATTAAGTGTGCAAAGAGCGTGTGAAGCATCAGGACGCACAGCAAAACTTCAAAACCGCCGAACCAGGCCGACAATTTAAACAGCACATATGAAAAAAGCCGAAAGATTAGCTGGTCCAAGGTCAATGACCTGGACAATTCCGAAAAAATTCGAGATACTAGAATTGGTCCACTTATTCCACGAACCTAAATTTCATGTCAATCGACACAGTTCACAAAAAGTCAGACCAATCTCATTTTTTTCGAGCATGGCTGTACCTGACCTGACCTAGGCCAATGACCTTAGGTAACACATTTTAACTGACCTAGGTCAATGACCAGAGGTAACCTGAGGTTTCAAAACTGACAAGAAATAAAAATGATGGATGAAACGATACGCTAAGTTTTATGTCTGGCTAGTCTACGGAAACCGGAAGGGGTTCTCATCAACCCCCTCGGCCCAACGGAGGTTAGGTCAAAACTGTAACAAAGACCAGCCCGTTAACCCGCGCACGACCGTCGGTCCGTTACGATCATGCCCGACTGGGGGGGGGGGACAGATGGCTGCCCCCCTCTAATTCACGAACGGTTGATCGCACAATAAAAATAAGCACACCGTTGGAAAGCCTGTGACGAGTCGAAACTGGTCTCATTTTTAGTTTCAGATAATATGTAAGCAATTTACGTCCTATATATGTTTTCTCATAGCCGACTGCATGAGACCGAGAAACGGCCTAAATCTCAAGGGCTGTGACTAATAACGCAGAGTTAACGGCACCGGGGCACAAGTAAAGGTCCGCAATTCCGATACACATCTAATTTCTCGGCTTTGTTCAATATATACGCCGAAACGCTGAGTTAAAGACACAGCAATTTTCGCGCCGGCTGTCGGCGTGCAGCGCAGCCGTACGCAGTAAGAAACTGACGGGAACTAATTTTAGCGTTGCTTTATTTTGGCGAGAAAAGCCTATCCATGTAAATTTATTGATCTTAGTGGTTCTTGTGATGGTTTTTCATGCTTAAATTATGGAAAAAATCCTTTAGTTACCAATGTACACAATTGGCGGGGCTGTATTCTGGACAGGCTGCTTGTTTCCAAAATACGTAATTTTTGTAAAAGTTTTCCTGGTGTTACTTACGTCTGTACAAGCCAGTTCTGCCATTTTCTACCCATTCTGAGTAATTCATTGCTGATTTTGACGGTGGTGCATTTTGGCTCACAAAAGTTATTCGTGACCTGACCTCAGGTCAATGGCTGGAAGTCATTGATACTTTTCCCAATGACGGTAACTAAATGTCTGCTTCACACCACACTAAAAATGATATGAAATATTCCGTCAGTTTCCGAAAAAAACGACATGTGTTGAAAATGGGCTTGATCTTAGGTCAATGACCCGGAAAATTCCGAAAAATCTGAGATAGCAGATTTGTTGCATCTATCGAGATCACTAATCCCTGAAACTATTATTGTGATATCTTGTTTTGCGAAAAAGTTACAGGGCGCTAACCTTTTCTGACATAGTTCTGTTTGACCTGACCTAGGCCAAGCACCTGACCTGACCTGAGGTGAAAACTTTGACACAAGGTGTAAAAATGATTAAGCAAAAGGTACACAAAGTTTCGTGATTCTGTGTTTCTTCGTTCTCTCGCAATCCCAGAAAAACCTCTGGGGGGGGGGGGCGGCCAACTGCTCCCCCAGTCGGGGGCGGGTTAAGAAGGTCATATGATTATTCCCTCGGTCACTACGACCATGCGCAGCGCTCGGGCTGCATGCCGATGCGGACTGATTTCCCCGACGCATTCACTATCTGCCTGACCCACAGGGAGGCGCCCGTCTGACCACGGGCTCGCCGTCTGGCCGTCTCACGCAAGATCACACAGTCTCCTCCCACACGCCTAACCAGTCCCTCACAACCACCGCATCACACACTGGCAACCGGCAACCGGCCACCACCGGAGCCGGACAGCATCCCAGCAGCGGGCGCCGAGCTGCGCCGGGCGCCGCCGGGTGTCCCGCGACGCTCTCAGCCGCCGCCGCGGGCCATTAGAGCGCGGCACGGCGCCACTCGGCGACGGCGGAACGCGCGACGGCGGCGTCCGGTCGGCGCCATTTCGGCGCACAGGCCCCGACTCACCGTCATCAGACTCGAGCCGCGGCGAGCCGTCGGCGCCGTTGTCTTCGGTCGGCGCCGGCGCGCCCGGCACACTCGGAATCTTGAGCGTGAAGCGGCCGGCGGCCGGCGGCGGCGGCGCGGCCGGCGCGCACGACAGATTCAGTGGCGTGGGCGGCGCCGGCTCGGCGGATGCGGCGGCGCCACGCGACGCTGCCGCCTCGGTCATTTTGGCGCGCTTCGGTGGCGACTCGCCGCCGGCCGGCCGCGGCCGTGCCGCCGCCGTCGGCGGAAACGGGTCACCCCAGCTCGGCTGGGGACAGAGGGATGGCTGTCAGCAGGGCGCCGGGCCGACCTCGGCGTAAATTCGGCCGGCGGCGACACGGGCGACGTGGCCGGCCGTTTGTCGCCGGCCGATCCGGCATCGACGGCCACCGGGTCACGCTTGGCGCCTCCCCCAACAGCTGCTGACATCACTCAACTCAAAAGGCCGGCCAACTGCCACGGCCGGCCGGCGCCATCTGGCTTCTTGTCAGGCAAGCGACATGACTCAGACTGATCACATAACGCCACTCTAGTGCTGGTATGCCAGTGCTCACTATCTGGCCACATTCGACAGTGCAGGGAAGAGGTCGGTACGCCTCCCCCAGCAATTTCCAAGCCTGACATGATACAGCAATGAAATCAAAACAAGCGTAAAGCTTGGTCGTTTGGCTACACGACTATACACGGTTTGCTCCTTGTAAGCCACAGTGACCTTGCAGATGATCTCTAGAGGTCAAGCCACTGATTCTGGTTTCGACTGGATCTCATATGGCACTACTTTTAGTACTACTTTTATTTATGTTGTTTTATTACTACTTTTAGTACTACTTTTATTATGTATGTATGTAAATGTAAGGCAGCCCCTACGATCACTTCATGACCCCAATGAGGTCAATAAAAAGACATTAAGCTCAATTCATGGTGCTGACCAAAACGACCTTGACCCAAATAACGGCAGAAGTGAAACCACTGACACCATACATGATACCCATGCATAAGACTGAGAAAGTGCGACCACCGTAAAACACTTAAAAATGTTTGCTATTCCACAGCGGCCCTTGCCGTATCATATTTCTCCATTGCATGACCTTCGGAAGGATGTCATAGGCCACTGACCTGTCAAGCTATTGGCCTCAAATTTCAGGGAATACGCAGAAAGGTTCGAGACCGTTATGAAAAATCCCTGAGCGATCGCAGCAGCCATTAAGCGTTAACTTGCGAGAAAACTCACGGGGTTGTCCCCTCGACGTCCTAGCGAGGTACACAGCTTCCTTCAAAATTTGCACGCGCAGTTTTTGACGCGTCACACGTCACTCGTGGTGCATATCGTGACAGAAAGTTCTGCACCAACAAATCTACAAATAGCACATGTCTCCACCGCAGTTCGAATAACAAAAACAAACAAGGCAACTCCATAGATGTCATTGCAATTTACACGCCTTGATGGCACATAACTGGCTTTCCCAGCGCGGTTAACACGTGACCCCTTTCGCTTTTCTTTTTTTTTATTTCCGCTCTGATCCCAGTTTTCTCCGCCGAGACAACTGTTCCACCGACATCGCGGCAGGTTGCGCTGACTGGCGCCCGTCCCAGCAGTCCATAATCATCGCGTCGCCGAACACTAAGCTCTAGCGGCGCACAGTGCGCCGTTTTATCCCCCTCCCCCCGCCCCGGACGCGGGGGCGTGGCCGTGCGAGGCGGCCGGAGGGAGGGGGGAGCTGAACGGTCGGCAGGGCCGACGGAAGGGGGGGGGGGCAGGCGCCCGAGTCGTCTACCCGCTGACTAACGATGGGATAGGCTTTCTCACATACGACGGCACAGGCTTCCTCACTTAATGATATCCGGGTGCATCGGCCGCATGACCTCTTACGGAATTGTCGTCGTGAGGATGAGACCCCGGTCACGTGGAAGAACAAACAGCGCAGGGAGAGATACGCCTCCCATAACAAGCTGCACCGACAGGCCTTGCAGGCCACCGGCGGGGAAACGGTCAGCCCATGAAAACATTTCACACCTTATCACTCGCTCAAATAGGACTGCTCGGATAGTGCCGCATGCCCTCCAGTGTACCAGAAACAAAAGCATCACATCCTGTTACAGGCAAACTGACATGTTCAACATTAACTCCTCTTACAGGAATGCTGATGATGAAATAACCTACACTATGCCCATAAACTCTCACGCCATCTTAGTAACAAGCTCGAAATCGTCTCATTTTTAGATGCAAATTCTGCAACGAAAACCCCTCAAAAGCGTATAGTCGTTCAAACCCCGTTCCATCTGAACACAAGCACACATACGGTGACATCCTGGATCCCAGCCAGATGATGCACCTCAGCCTTTAAAAGCGAAGGGATGGTTGGTGTCCTCATGAACTTAGAGCGTTAAAAAAAAAACTATATTATTACCCAGTGGCTCAATCATTCGAGACGACCCTGTCGACGGTTCACAAAGGCAATATGTAGGCTTTGTTGGATCTTAACTCACGCAACAGAAACTGAACAAACCTTCACGACAGCCCATTTACACCAGCTATTCCTTCTTTTCACACAGAAGAACGTTAACATGACATATCAATTCCAGCTGTGCGGACGGCCTCTTGTTCTGCAAGTTCTCATCTGTGCACGGATTAGGGTGGGATTTCCAGTGACGTCCGTAGGAAATGACAGCCGGAGAACCTGAAAGCTGCAGCATCAAAAGCGCTCCGCGTCGGAAGATTCCAGTTCCCGAGCAGATGCCGGACGGCCCCGGCCGAGGCGGTGGCGTCTGCGGCACTAGACGGCCCGGCCGAGGCGGTGGCGTCTGCGGCACTAGACGGCCCGGCCGGGGTGGCGGCGTCTGCGGCACTAGACGGCCCGGCCGAGGCGGTGGCGTCTGCGGCACTAGACGGCCCGGCCGGGGTGGCGGCGTCTGCGGCACTAGACAGCCCGGCCGGGGTGGCGGCGCCCCTCGTCGGCTGGAGGCCGCGGCAGATCCGGACCACGCTGGTCCGGCATCTGACCTCGTCACGGCCGCACTCCCCTGCCTGGCACCACAATCAGGCCGAACCCGCGCCGCTCCGGCCTGGACGGACCGTACGGCGGCAGCCAGACAGCTGGGTTAGGGCCACCGGAGCGCACACTGGCCACGGATCTCACGCACAGGTCAGAGCCCTGATCCGGGGCCGTGCAGACGGCCCCAAACAATGCAAACGAAAAGGCACGGAGGACTGAAATTCCCTGGGTTTCACAGCCATGATCAATAGCGTGATTCAATAAAAGGTCCACGGTACGACCTGACCTGATGTAGGATCGTGGCCTGACTTGGAAAACGGCTGGGTTTCATCTTTTTTATAACTAGATCCGCCATTGATTCATGAGATACGCTTGAGAGATTAAGCCGGACATATGGACATGAACAAAGCTTCTACCACGGTGGCCTCGCATGACCTCAGGCAACCCAACGTCATTTCACAGCGAGGAAGCGTCTTCGTGCCAATTTGGACTGCAAAATCGACTTCATTAACTACTTTTACCCAAGGTGGCATCAAAGCTGAGTTTTAGACTCCTTTTTGCTAGCTTACGCTAAATGTGACCTCACCTGACCTCGAGATCTTTCATGTGGATCAACACAACTTGTCGTGTTTAGTGACTCATTTGGCCCAGGAATGCGTTTCAGGTACCAGCAAGCCGACAAAATGATTGGAAACCATTAGAAATAGGGGAATACGGCGAAAATCGAGCTGACCTCATGTCAATGACCTGACCTCTAATTCGTGATAACGCAATTCTTAAAAATGTTCTCGACTACTATCCCTGGAAGTTTCAGGCCGATCAACTGCAGGGATGCTTGTTGAAGGATCTAAACACAATCAGAGGTTGATCTTTTAATTGGCGTAGGTCAGTGACCTGACACGACCGGAAGTTGAAAATTCTACAGGGCAGAAAATTCTAAAAAGAAAAATTCAGCAATTCAGAAAAATCTACAAAGGATTTCTGCTACTACCAAAAGTCATGGCGGATTGATACGCCTCCCCCTTCGACGAGAGTTAATGTGATAGTTGCAGACTTGAAACGTGTGTCAGGCACATCTGTGAGGTATTCAAAACAAAACATATTCGGATGCATTTAGAAGAAAAAAACGCGACTCCTCTTGCAAAATGGTGGCTTTCCCTTCATTTCCAGCGTTGTTTTAAATGTTCAATTTTGACCTCAAATTACCATTCCGTCCCAAACAGACAAATCAGACCTTTTTAGCGTTAACCTGTTTGGAGTTACGTCTAACCTTTGGTTATCAAGTTTCTTTTTTACAAAATGTCAAAATGCAGATCTCACCTAAGATGACACCTGGCGACCTTAATACTAACGTTACCGAACAAAATCTGATGGTTTTCTCCTAGTTTTCCCAAGGACTTTCCAACGGTGTTGTTTACGTTTACCGGTGGGAGTTCTAGTTCTCGAGATCTTCGGGCGGGGTTCTCGAGAGCCCCCCGCCCGGCGAAGGTGGATCCGGAGGCCGGCGAGGTTTAAAATACGTGATTCATTTCTATTTACGGTAAGGAGCAAAATTACTAGTTCTAGTCATATTCAGATTTCACGAGAAATGGATATGTAGGGTGTCTCGCTTGATAATCGTACTTTGTAATTACGGCCGTAGCAATCACCACTTTGGGACGTTAGTCCCCGGCAGGTGGTGACAAAGACATACAACTGCACATTAGCAAAAACAATACCCAAAAAAAAGAAAAAAAAACGGAGATGGCCTGATACTGTTGATTCGAAGGCTATTTATCTGCTCCTAGCTCGCCGTTAACAGACGCGAGAGCTTACGACGTAATATTAACTTACGTGATGGCATAACCGCTTAAGGGTGTAGTATCGTCACTATAATCACATTACAAACCCTTTAATACAAAATTGCCGGCCATTTTATAACCTCAGTCCGCTATGCCCACAAAAACGTGGTCGTTTAGAAATGGGACAACGTATTGCCTGTCGCACCATAAACCACCCCACAGGATGGGATTTATGATTGAGGACGGTCTGGATCACATGGCCCATTGTTACCAGTCAGCCCATAATTCAGGAGCAGCGGATGCCAGTCCCTCTCAGGCTTTAATGTAATTGCGAACTCGATGACCAAGAACACAGCGTCGGTCCAAAACGTTAAGAGTTTCTTGTCACACTGATTCGAAAGAGGCAGGAAAGAAAACTCTACATGCAATGTCAGGGATTTTGTGGTATCTTTTTTCTTGCGTGTTTTTCCCACAACTAGGGACATGAGGGCTGGAAGACTGACAAAAAAGCTTACGCCATGCCTCTACAGATTACCAATCTATCCAAAGGACGCCTTCACCAGGCTTCGAAGGGTCAAGGACATCTGTCACCTGACAAAAGCACATGGGCATGAATCATAGCAAGCAGAGCCTTTGATCATGTAACGACACCACAATTTAGACTCAGTTTGACCAGTCAACACAGAAGAAAATTTGATCACAAAGGAGTCGAGAAGGAGGCCACAAATCGGCTCTCATAAGCCACGTACCTCTTTGGAATTAACTATGGTTTCCGACTCACATGGAAGAACGCAACGGTTGACAATACCTTGTTCATTCTGCCTTTTAGGATTAATATCTGTCATTCGGACCGTGTACCCGTGGCAGTCGCTCACGCATGCAAGCCTCAGTGGGCTACATGGAAAAACACAGGACCTTGTTAAGTTTACAACGCAGCGTTAACAATAAAATAAAAACCACGCCGACAGTGAGCAAACTTGCGGGAGGTACGTCACCTACAATGCTGAATTTTCGCGTGACAAGCCACCAAATTTACACAGTCTTATCCTGAACTCTCGAGCCCCATCCACTCAACCCCAATTTCCCAATCATGCCCAGTATACCGGGCGGCCCCAGATGCCCGAGTTGGCGGCACCAGCGAGGCAGGTGAGCAGCTGGGCTGACAGCGCGCCCCGGGGGCACACGGCCGTCACGGCCCCGTCCGGCCGGCTCTGAGCGCCGTTCACAATCGATCGGTCGCAGCGCGCCAAACGGCCGCCGGCCGGGCGCAGCTGGTGCCGGACCGGGCCGCAAGTGGCCGCCCGGCCGGCTCCAGGGCGCCGTCGGCGACCGACAGTCCCGGCCGGGCCCGGCCTCAGTGCCACCGTGAGCAGGAGGCCGCTGGTCGACATTTCAGGTGCTCGTCCCGGCTCTGTTTGATATCCGCATGGCCGGGCAGGGTAAACAGCAGGAGCTCGCCGTCCCATAACCAGGCGCGCACCGACAAAATCTCGCCCTACCCAACGAAGGTTGCCAATGGCCTCGCATACTGGAGACAGTACAACACGATGCAAAATCTCTCTGCCGTACTTCTGTTTCAAAACGTCATCCCTTTCGAAAAACACCTATCGCTTCCTCCCACCCCGTGGTTCCTGAACGCGTGCGGCGTCCCTACCATGGTGTCGGCCGGCGGCGGCTGCCCCTCGCGCAGGTGAGACGGTGTCAGGCCCTTGATGCTCAGCACCTCTGCCGTCTTCAGCAGCGACGGCAGCGCGCTGTTGGACACCTGCGGACATGGACAAACGGAACTATGTCAGCGGCCGCCAGCGCCGCTCGGCCACCACAGTAGGCAGGAGGGAGACGTGAAGAGAGTTAATGGTGCGAAACGCTTGCTCCTGATACGGTTCAAGACTCTACGTCTTGTGATTCGGAACTACGTGTTCTGCTGGTCTCTGCCATTTTCGGGAGAAGCATCTGACACAGAGGTAGGCATTGCTACCAGCACAACATACGCAAAACATGGCACGCAAAATGACTTCACTGAATGAGAATGCCCAGTTTTCGAGGCATGACCACCGCATGGGCCAGAGTAAACAGCGCCGTCATAGCTGCCTGTAGTCGACACGTGAACAGTGCGAAGCATTCCCACATGAACAGGTTGGCGCAAAACTCGGTCGCACGGCCTGAGACCGTGCCGCGACTGTATCGCGTGGAAGCGCCTTTCCGCCGAAGCCGGGCTGAACGCGGCCACACTGGACGGTGGCCGCCGGCCGTCGGACGCGCTGACCAGCGATACGTCAGCCGTCGGCCCCGACACTGGCCGATCCAATCGCAGCTCGGTCACGTCCCAGCCACTGTTGCCGAGCACGCCCAGATTACAGCGACGGCTTAAATGGGCCGGCCGGAACGCGGCATCAGCGGCGCGCGCGGCACATCTGCCGCCGCCGGGTGTTCGCCGGTTGATATTGAGCCCGCGCTGAGGCTCCGGTATCGAGCAATGGACGCCGATCAGGGACGCTCGACAACGCACAGCATACTGGCGGGTAAGTGCTTGACAGGAACCAAACAGAACGACATGCACGCGAATATAAAATGTCCCATTCGCCTCCTGATCCAGTTTAGGTTCAAGTGCGCCTGTCGCACGAATTGTCGAATTTCAGGTCACACGAATTGCCAAGCAGACTGCTACCAAGTCAAAGCTGGCAAGCTCCGTACTTCCGAGACTGGAGGAAATTAATTTTCCGACAATCGACAGCGGTAATCGTTGGGCCGTCAACACTCTAGAAGGCGGTCACAGCACATCTAGGCGGCCCCTCGATGCTGTAAATCACAACTCCCCGCTGACTTCACCACGCCGGCCTCGTGTTACCAGTGCGCCCTTCCCCACCCGACCGCTTCCAGCGAGAACGAAGTTTCGGCTCTTCCGGGCGAGACCCACATCACAGACCGGACGTGTCGGCTGCCGCGGCTGACAAGTTTGGCAAGCCGGGAGCGGCAGCCGGCGTCCAAGCCCGGCTCTCAGTCGTGAGGTCAGATCTACACGCCCACACAGCTTAAAGCCCCAGCCCAGACGTCTGAGACTGACTCTAGACAGCTACACGACCTGATGCCCCGGCTGAGGAAAATAGAGTTGATGTCTCCTGTAGTAAGGTCTTGTAAGTAGGAAATATGCTCACACCACTGTTGTTTCTGAGTCACAAAATTTCGCACGTTCCAGTCCAGCCTCTCGCACCAGTTGCCACGGGGAAGACAAGACCTTGCTACTAATCGGGCCCTAGCGACCAGCGAAGACGCAGCGTAGCCCGTACAGCGCCAAGTTCGGGCCGACTGGTCGTCGTTCCACACGGCGGCCTCAGGCGGACAGTCTGGTCTGGAGCGGCGACCCCGGAGTGGCGGCCGGTCGCGTGCCGGTCGTCACGGTCCGACGGCGCGCCAAGCAATGGCCGAGACCCAGTCTGCATCCCAACGACGTCCGGAACACGCTAGTTAGTGCCACCTTAGATAGCAGCGCCCGGCACGCATCCCAACGATGGCCCGCGCCATGACCGTATTTTCCACTCTGTCTGCAGGGCAGAGAAATGTGAATGTGGAAAACAATGGCAAGTGCAAGAGAAAAGACACATGAAGACTTTAATGACTCAAGGCACAAAGCCAGCTGCCGATCTCACATCTTGTCCGTCGCCCCTTCGTCCGAGGAAAAACATACTACTGATCATGGATGTTCTGGACGACCTTCGAGAGTGATTACTTGCCAGCTAGTTATCTGAACAGCGTGGATCTACTTGGGCTTAGGAACTGCGGAGCGCTCCTATCGTCGCGCATCGCTCCACATCGTTGCTGTAGAGCGATGACTTATCCATGTGTGTAAGTACTGACAGCCGTGGGAGACAACAAGCACATTCTATCGCAAACGAACCAATTAGCCGTAAACAGCCGACCAATCAGCCATAAACAATCCGCTCCAGATCCCAAGAAAAAATGGCATGGTCCACGAGAGTTGGGACCATGTCCCTCACGGCCGGACATTGTTCAATAGTGGTGGCTAGTGTCGACCCCATCTCTCCCATTCACATTTACCAAGCCAATCTCAGACCAAACAGCCAGTGGTTTTACCCGGCGAAGAGCTGTCATCATCATCAGGTTTGCAAAATGGCTGGAACATAATCAGCACAATCCGATAAGAAATCCTGCGCGGCATGCGCAAACGAACGGAAAGGGGGCAGGGCGCCATGCCTCCACTTTTCAAGGTGGGGCAAGGTGGGGGCCAGCGATGCTAAATGCCCACCACTTTTCAGAATTAATTTTGGTCTAGTTTACTTTTGTGCTATCCTCAACATATATGGCTTTACCCAGTCCACCAGTAATCCATCTCAATATCTACCGGAAAAAACTGCTTCAGATCATAAAAGAACACTGTAACTGATTACACGGAAAAAGTGATATTGCAGCACGCTACCATATTCAGCGGGAATCAGACATTCTAGCGCAAACTGTAGAGAGCTCTAACACCTAGGCCGCATATTTTTAACCCAGCTAATAGTGTTGCCGGCAGCTCTCTTGGGCTAATGAGAGGGTGAGCAGTCGTTAGTGGAGCAGATACCGTCAGAGCCAATAGGAGGGCGGAGGGCGGTTGAAGGCGTTGACGGCAACATTATACACTAGGACCGAACGAAGCCCAAGGCGGGCTCCATTCCCAGATACAACAGTGGGATTTTAATTCAAGATTTCGTGGCGTTTGCAAAGATTCGTGGCAGCCAGTTCGCCACACAGAGGTAGAAACGGGGGGAGGGGATGGCCCCCACTTTTCCAAGTGGGAGGGCCAGCAATGGTACCTGCCCCCCCCCCCACTTCTCTAGGATTGAAAAACATCGCAACAAGTGAAATAAAATATGACAACAGAAATGCCCAATTTTCAACAATAAATTGGTTAAAATAGGAAGTAAATGCAAAACATCACACCAATAAGTGCTTCGACAGCAACATAGATAGTAGGCATATTTCCAACGTCCATTTACCTTGTGAACGTCCAGGCCGTACCTTGCCCAAACCAAGGATGAAAATCAAATCACATTTGCTGCACATCTGTATTCTACATTATGGGCAGAAACGCTCCGAGATTTTTTTTTTTTGTTTGTTTTACTATATTTTACATGTACATTTAACTAATGGTAGTCACGAAGTTACACTACCCATGCTACGGATGATATCATATTTGCCGGGCAGTTGTATTATGTAAATCTAGCAGGGCAGCATCTTCAATTTTACTCTGCTTTCCTCACAAATCATAGTTACAATGACGTTTGGGCAACCTTATAGCGTCAAAAAGGCCGTCAAAATATAGTTCTTCCAAGGAGTGGTTCATGCCCACTGACGAAAACGTCTTTTTGTTTGCTCAAATACATCGTTAACGCACTCTCCCACCACCACCACCATTTGCAAAATACACAAAACAACCTAGTGTTATAAAAAAGCATGATCCCACCACGCATTCACGCGCGTGCTGGCACGTTTGTTTCTTTGTTTGTGAGTTAGGACAAACGGCCTCTTGGGCTCAGGCGCCCAGAATGTTAAGTCAAGTCTTGTGTCTGGTCGGGCGTCAGTCAGTCGTCTGTGCTAACACGACTGACACAATCTTTTTTTCAAGTACGCCGAAACTGCACACAAAACAATGCCGAAAGAAAATCGGCAATGAACATATGTGTGGTATGAATCCGTACGTTGTTGTCCCCTCGAAGTTATGGCATAAATTAAAGTTAATGGAAAACAGAATGAAACCCAAATAAATCACACGTTTTTGGCACATGCATACTCCGCATTTTAGATGTTTTTTTTACAACTTGCTTTTTTAATATGCACCGAAAAACGTTACTCCATGGGAATAACACAGGCTTATACGCTAATTCTTCAACGGAATGAGTGTTTCGCTAAACACTGGGTTAAAATATTTTTCTTTTTCTTTTTCTCTGGTCGCACATCCCATCCGGTTAGCTAAAACAATTTGGCCCCTGAACCCCACACTTTTTGAAACGTTCTTACGTACATGCTGCACGGCACGCACTGATCATTTTCTGATACTTGGCACGCACCCGTAGTGGACTTCGATGTGCTAACATCACAGCTGAACTTCAGGAGGGCTATTGGGAAACCAAAGGACTTCGATGCAGCAGTGCAGCAGAGAGCACGTTTTTCAGCAGGATTAATCAAAAATTTCTCAAGCGGAAGGGATCTTTCGTCATGAAAACTATATTTTGTAAAAAAAAACCTTACTGACTTCTTAGCCATAGCCCCACGTGGGGCCTCTCGACCTCCCAAAGATGTCTTGGCGATAACAAAAAAAGAAAAAGAGCGCGCGGAGCGCCCTGAATTTTTTTTGTACATTTTCTTATATTCTTGCGCATGTCCTGGGGAATTTTCAACTTCCGGTCGCAAGGTTCGAAAATATGTTGTCGCTTTTTTGACGTTGAAGAACACCACAAACCATGTACTTCAAAAACATTTTATACTCCAAGGTTTGATCTTGTGTTCCCAACAAAACGATATACTGTAACTATATTGACAAATTCCTAACGCTGCAAGCGAATGACTGTCTCCATTCAGTAAGCAGCAGGTATGATGTCATAACTGACTTCCACCAAAAACGCCAACTGAAACCAATATTACTCTTTGGAAAAGTTTGCACTCCATAGCAAAAATTATGCCCGAAACCAAAAACAAAGAACAAATTTCCAACTTGTCCGACCGTGTCAGTTCAATGACCTAGGTCACGTAAAAGAGGTCAACCTCCGACTTTTTTAAGTCTTCCACAAACCATGCCGTGCGGTCGATCGGCCTCAAAATTTCCGGGATTGCAATCGAGGGCATCCCTGAGAATCTCATTATCTCGACTTTGTTGTCAAGGTCAAGGTCAATGAAAATTTACTTTTTAGTAAAAACTTCTGTAACTACTACTGAGGTTAGCTCAATTTTAGCGACATTTCTTTACTTCTCATGAATCTGAGCAACTTCTTCGGGTTATCAGAGCATGAAACACATTCCCGGGCAAAGGAAGTCACTAAATACGACAAACAGTGATAACCCACATGAAAAGTCCTGAGGTCAGGTCAGGCCACATTTGGAGTGCAATACCAATCAGGAGTCTAGAACCCCGTTTTAATGATCCCTGAGGATGAAAATGGGCAATTAAGTCGATTTTTTCAGTCAAAAGTTGCACCAAGACGCTTCCATGCTGTAATATGACTTTACATCATCTGAGGTAATTTCAGGTCACTGTGGTAGGAGCTGATTTCATACCCAGATGTCCAGCTTTATCTCTCTGATTATTTCATGACCCAATGGCAGATCTAGACATCGAAAGATCAAACCCAGGCTTGATTCGAATCAGGTCATGATCCTTTACCAGGTCAGGTTCCATGATCGATCTTGTATGACACCCACGTTTGATCACGATTGTGGAACCCAAGGAGTTCAATCCAAAGGTACTCCTTGCCCTTTTGCTTTTGTTTGCATTGTTATTCATTCTCGACAGAATATGAAATAAAGGAAAGAAAACGACCGAATGTCCAGTCAGGTCACAACGTCAGGTCAGGTCACGTCGGATCAATGACGTTCTAGTCTGTAGGTATTTAAAAAAATGTTAGCAAAAACCATTTCTACTGTTTTGAAATCATACATGAACAACTCAACAGCGACGTTGAAAAACCTCACAAATATAGCGAAATGAAAAATGACATCAGGTTATCTCTCCTCATGTGATGTGATTACATGGATGTTATGAATTATGTTATTGTGCTGTAAATTTATTACCTTTCCATTGGCATGGTCAGGATTGCTCTGAATTTATTACGGGCGGAGCTAGAGCTTTCTAAATATTCCCTTTTAATATATGCGCTAAAAAATTGCATCACTTTTCAAATTTTTCAACGATTTCCAGTGCTTTGGAACGTACTAGTGGCAAGTTTTCCAATGATGAGTCTCATCTTTCTCAGATGTTCCGTTCCCCAGACAGAGGAGAGCAATCGAAACGTCCCCCCCCCCGGCTCCGGCCGCCCATGTCAGGGTGCCCACTGGACACGGATTAGGGGACTCGCACTTTTCCTCCAATGGCAAATACGATGCCAGCAATAGCATCGAGACGGAACGTGGAGTTCACTCATATACCGGGATCTCGAGCCCCAACAGCTGCGGGCAGCGCGGGCCGCGAGCCGCGCGCCGGTACTGGTCGACCTGGAACGCCCAGGGGACGCCACTCGCGGCTGGACGGCGGCCGGCGGCCACGGCGGACGGACGAAGCCGCCGCTGCGGCCGCCAGCCGCCAGGCTAAATTAAGACCAGGCCGCCGCCGTCTCCGGCAGTGCAGGGGCTACCGCTGGCGGCGGCGCGGGGGCCGGCTCGGCTTACCTGCACCTCGCCCTGGTAAATGAAGGCCAGAAGGGTCTGAATGTCGGAGAACTTGGAGTCTCGTATGACGATGACCGGATGCTGCTGAGACGGCAGCGTCTGCGTTCCAAATGACGATTAGCAGAGAGTGGGGGGTCCTGGACTCTCCCAGCTTCCAGTTTGAACAAGAATTCAAAACTTATCACAATTAAAAGCTTACTAAAAAATTGAGCATACTAAACAGTTCAACCACACCAGAGCAAGAACAGTATGACGGGTTCCTAACATGCAGTAATGACGTATGAGCCAGATTAAAAACATATTGAGCGTGCATGGTCGTTACAAGATACTGCAAACACAAGTGACACATACGACAGCTTAGAGGTTGCCTGGAACGGAATGATCTCACTTCAAACACTTCCACAATGCCACTAGATCCATCTCCTGCAATGGCATCAAACTGTGACCACGAACCCTCAATCAGCGGGCCCTACACTAACCCCAGTTCACCTTGAAGAGCTGTTTGAAGTAGGGGCTACAGGCCGAAAGGACCACTCTGTGGGCTCCCACGGTGCGGCCCTCTGCTGACAAGGTCACGTCCACGAGTTCCTCTCCCATCAACTGTTCGTGAAGCGCCGACGATATGGAAGACTGGAAGTTGTTCCAACGCAGGTTGAACATTTGCTGGCCGGTAGAACACATCCTGGTAGCCCGCCTGTCAGCGAAGTCCCCATTACTAGAGACAAACCAACGCATTTCACGGTTGGTTTGCGATCGGCTGGCGCGTAAGGGTGCTGGAAACTCAGAAGCCTCAGCGCACAAGCACAAGCGCAAACGCGCGCGCGCACACACACACACACACACATACACATCTGATCTGAACTTTTCCGAGCGACTGCCATGTATGAAATCTCGCTTGCAAAGCACGATTTTGAGTTAAAGAATCTCCACTTCTACCGTGTTGAGTTGCAATAGCCAAGCTGCACCCAGCAATGACAGAATTCAGTTTGAAACATACATTACATCGTAAAACTTGCCATTTACAGAGTTCCAATTCTTTTTCAATGGTTTCCCTACGTGTTCCATTCAGGCATATCTTAATCTCAGCTGTTGCACGACACCATAAGATAGACACAGAGCCATGAACATTCACAGAAATGCCATATTGTGTGATATCAATAGATATGCCTATGCAATGTAGTTTGTAAACAACTGCATTTATATTTTTCTTGATAGTTCTCACAAGCTTGGTGACTGAAAACATGATAAACAACATTTACCAGAAGAATAAGGCATGCCTATGAAAAGTCAAATAAGGTGGAACATTCCATTTAACTGGTGGAAAATAATAACCATTCAAAATACAAAATGGTAGTTTTGTCCAAACCCATGCCACAAGGTTTCAGAAGTGCCAAGATGCCCAAGAGTCCAAGAGCCTGAGCCAAGTGTCCCAGTGACCCCTTTTTGTGATGCAAGATGGTATGATTCAATATGTTGGAAATGCCTTCGGGTGCTTATCAGCATGCTGACAATAATATTTCAATAAAACACTGCAAGAATTACTGATCCATATCAGATCAATTAGCATCAACATATATATACCAAGCAAATACAGCACAAGCCAAAAGACCCAAACAGTATCTTTATTATGGCACACCAAGTGTGCAATTAGGAAAGGGTTTGATATCAAGTTTGGCAAACAAAACATTAACACAAGTTGAACTGAATGACTTCAAGAATAATTCAAATTAGGAAAGGAACTGAACAGAACACACAGGGAAATATATGAAAAGGACAATGAGAGCACAAAGGAATTAGTGGGTTTTTCCATTGCCACACTATTATATTAGATTTATGTTTTCATCAGTATCATAAAAGGCAACATAAAGGATCACAAAAACATGGAGAATATGTCTACAAACAATGCAATGAAGTACATGCATATCACTTGTTGCTACAACCTATGTATTACCATATTACCATATTACCATATCCTGTTACAAGGCTGGATAACTAGTTAGTTTGTTGGCTGGTTATTAGGGGGTTCAGGTACATGATGTCTTGGATATACTGTGGGCTCCTGCTATTCATGGCTTTGCATTTGTCAGTTCATGCATTCACAGATTTTTGGGGAAATCAATTCAAAAATTCACAGGATGTCTCATGCATTTTTTTGCAGCAGAAGCTTTTCATAGTAGGTTATAGTGCTGTTACTGCATGCTACTGGTGAAAAAATGTTGTTTCATATGGTTATGCTGTGCATTTACTATACGTATGTGCTTTGCAGCATACTGCACACAGTAACCAGTAAGACTTCCACAGTACTGTATTTACGAATCTGTGCAATTTTTATGGAGGAAGTATCAATGCATAAATGCTCTTTAAAACACATTTACTGGTTTCATGCAGGGTCTGTAGTTAACAGGAATAACAGAACTTCACTTTGGAGATATGTTCAGTGCATACCCAAGTCTGCCTTGTTGGGCAAATCTGTAGGTAACACAAATAACATAATCAGAAAAAATTGTGGTTTTGGGGGTAGGTTCAGTCTATCTGCATGTTCATTTTATTGAAATGGATTCAGTACATAACCCCATTGAATAGCGGGGTCCACCGTACACCACACAACAAATTTCCTATCACGACCCACCACTGGCGAGGAATGGGGTCACTAGGATTTTATGACACTTGTATTCATGTGATGAACATACATGGATCCTTAAAAAATGCTAAAATATTTGGAAAAAGTTTCAAAAATGGCATTTATCTGTTCCCTAGTGTACGAAACAGTGTCAACAGTACAATTCTGACCGAGTGATTACAATGAGGGAAAGCCATTGTAATACTGTTTGTATAGCACTTTAAACACAATACTGATATGTACCACTTACAATTTCAGCTGAAAAACTGAAACATGCATTACTTTCCCCTGACACAAATTGTGTTGTCACTGTGCACCAGCTGCCAGATGCTCACATAGCTATTTTTGATGTTTCTGCATTACATGGTTTGTTAATGTGGCATCTTGAAGCTGACGGGTTGTTGGACCCAAGGTCTGATCAAGAGTAACAAAAAAGGTTTGGAAATAAATCATGTGTAGTATACAATACCTTTAAAGCAAAAATGTTAGTAATAATGTTATAATTTATATCAAAAATATGGGATGGTGCAACTTGACATTCAAAGGAATACATAAATGAAATAATTAAAAAGGTGAAATAAAATATCTAAGAAAGAAATCTCAATACATAACTGAGCAATATGACCAAACTAATGAAACAATAAAAATTGCCTAAACTACAATAGTAACCTAGCATAACCTAACCCAGCATACCCTAACCTAACCTAACCTAACCAGCACACACCCAATATTTACATATTACCTTATACCACACTTTGCTCAACCTCTTTAATGGACAGAGCGAAGTCCAATCGCACCCTTTATCGGCCTGTGGCCTCTAGTACCCTATACCGTGCCTGCAAAACAACATTTCTGTCTGTCATTTCCAGGTACATCCAGGATGAAACAACCCCCATCCTGGGAGCATACCGCATAATAACTGTACTGGGTATTGCAATGATATAATGCAATATTGCAAGATCACAACAGTAATCATATAAGACATTGTAACAATTGTAGAAGAGCATTATATAATAACACCACCACCCAAAACTCCCTATCTCCAACAACATCCCTCTATTAGACATACCTAGTAGCCGCAGAGCATAAAATGGCATACTGTTATAAGACTGGAGGTATCCCAACAATCATCTAATACAATAATGTAATGCTGTAATAATTTAGCAATTGCTCTAAATTTAATTTGTGGCAACAAAACAAAATTTCCAGATATGTCATTAACCACTTGAAGATTCTGCTGGGTCTTCACACATTGTTCATGTCAATAATCTTATCCTTGGAGCCACTACATTTTGTACTGTAAAATACTGTTATTCTCCTTCTGCCAATCCCAGCATGGTAGTGCTGCATGGCATGTTACTGCTGTGATTCTATTGTTGTCACTTTTTAGAAACTCAGGTGGTTGGAAGTATGAAAAGAAACAGGGTGATATGTTCTTTACAATGGTGGCATTCATAAAGAGGATTCTTTGGAATTTGGCCAGTCAAAAACTTACTTGTAGCCAGAAAAAGAAATAAATTGCTGAAACTAGGTCTCTTTTTAGGGGAAAATTAGGTACTCTATTCAACAATACACAACAGAATCCAAAACTATGAATCTCAATGCAACATCCATTGTTCTCTCATGCTGTTGTGTTGTAGTCATGTGGCAAGATCTCATAAATGACAGTGTGCAATCATGCATAACTTCCAGACAGAAAAAACATAAAATACAGCAATATCATGGGTCACATTTCTATATAAAGAAAACAATGCATATGTTGGATCCAAAATTAATTTCATAGCCATGAAGGCAAGCTTGAAGCCTACAAGCAAATTACAAACATAACAGGAACTGGGCCACAATTATGCATCTCCAGAACATGCATCTGAATTACAGTTCAATAAAAGAAATTGGTATTACAAAATGCTTTCTTTAATAATGCTAATGGGCATAATAGAAAAATGTCATCAAATACACAGAACCAGGATAGTGGCTCATTTATACAGCTCAGTAGTTGGTGATTTACACACCATCAACTTTATACAATGTGAAGTGGCAGTATGGCATGTCATTGCTATAAAAATGTGATCACATGTACCCTGAACAAGAAATAGGTTAACAAAAAAACAGTATTACATCAATGGTGACAAAGGGACTGGAAATGTGCCATCTATCTTCTGGAAAAACATGCATTTAACTTTTAGGTTTTCAAAATGCATATGTGACCAGTAAGCCCTTAAGCTTCTGTTGGCTATAACAAATGTTGGCCATTTTTTTCTAAAAACAATACCTCATGGCATAAATAAAACTCTTGTCTGATAGTAAAGACTTAACATGTGCTCTTTCATAAGCATAAAAATCTATTTTCCCTATCAATAAACTATATAAACACACCCCTGAGGCCACACACCTTGCCTGGGTGGGGCAGGACTGATATTTTTGGGGCAGTGCAAGCAACAGGTGTCAACTGGCCCAGGTCAACATGCGGTTTGAACTGACGTAACACATCTACAGAAATGATGTGAGAAGGGACAAAGTCGAAACGAAAACATCAAGGCGCAACTTTTTCCCGAAAAAACGTCGACAAAGGGCTCCATACTACGAAAACCCAGGGCTGAGCTCATCCAGTACGCGGGATAGACAAATGCGCCGCAGCAATGAAAGCCTGGAATCAGAAGCTTGACGGCCCTCATGTGTGATAACACGTTAGTTCATCTTATACTAAACGATTTCCGTTCAATACTACGAGAAAACGCCATCCAAACATTACTCACTGCCTCCAGGGCCGATGACGGCAGCGTTTCCAGCAGGGCAGGGAAATATAGAGCAGAGTAACTTGAGTTGTGCAAATCGAAACAGGGTTATCGATTAACCGGAAACTAACGATAGCATTTCACATGTTTCTCTATCAATCGATCAACGTTAACCAGTGCAACGAACTGATAGCCTCAGAAGGGGCGTCAGTTTCGGTAAATGATTGGGTGAGCCGAACCGTCGGCCCGACAGCCTTACCTCCCCCCCCCCGCCAAATATGGGTTTCTGAATGGATTTAGCCCACTTTATTTTGATCAATGGATTTTTTTGTTCCTTTTTTTAAATAAAAATTGTGTATGTCTCATGCATGTACGCACATATATATAGAAGGTACAAAGACAAGTAGATACATCACTTCATGCCCTATTCTATACCTTTTACCGTTATGTTTTATCCCGCTTCCGACTGGGGGGGGGGCAGTTGACTGCCCCCCTGAGGTTTTCCTGGGATTGCGAGAGAACCAACAAACACAGAGTCACGAAACTTTGTGTACCTTTTGCTTCATCATTCTTACAACTTGTGTCAAAGTTATGACCTTAGGTCAGGTCAGATACCTGACCTAGGTCAGGTCAAACGTACCTATGTCCAAAAAAGTTTAGCGCCCTGTAACTTTTTCGCAAAACAAGATATCACAATAATACTTTCAGGGATTAGTGATCTCGATAGATGCAACAAATCTGCTATCTCAGATTTTTCGGAATTTTCGGGGTCATTGACCTAAGATTAAGCCCATTTTCAACACGTCATTTTTTTCGGAAATTGACGGAATATTTCATATCATTTTTAGTGTGGAGTAAAGCAGACATTTAGTTGCCGTCATTGAGCAAAGTATCAATGACTTCCAGCCATTGACCTGAGGTCAGGTCACGAATAACTTTTGTGAGCCAAAATGTACCACCGTCAAAATCAGCAATGAATTACTCAGAATGGGTAGAAAATGGCAGAACTGGCTGGTACAGACGTAAATCATACCAGGAACCTCAAAAACTTTTTAAAAAAATTGCATATTTTGGAAATAAACAGCCTCTCCAGAACACAGCCCCGCAAGTTGTGTACATTGGTAACTAAAGGATTTTTTTCCAAAATTTAAGCATGAAAAACCATCACAGGAACCACTAAGATCAATAAAATTTACATGGATGGGCTTTTCTTGCAAAAATGAAGGAACGCTAAAATTAGTTCCCGTTAATTTCTTTCCGCGTACAGCTACGGCGCACGCCGACAGCCGGCGCGAAAATTGCCGTGTCTTAGCGTATGCCTATGCGTACTGCCAGGGGCATTTCCAGGCATCGTTTTAGAATGCACATTCCGTGCAGTAACATGTTCAGTGGGAATAACAGACATTTGGATCAGTGTGATTCATTTTTTTTTGTTCTTCACAAATAACGATCAAATGCCTTAACTTCCAGGGAAAATATAAATCGGAGGCGGCTCTAGGATTATGTATAAAGAGGTATTTTATTTCTTCTTGTTTCTGAAAAAATTATGACTGGATTTACGGAAGAAAACGCGCCATGTAGTTACTTACCGCTCTTTTCCTGCTACCTGGATCCACCTATGAGCACTTGCAGTGTGCACGTAATATGGAATGTGACAAGTATGGAAATGTTTTCTTGACGACCATTATCTCACCAGACTAAAAACGTATGACAAAAAACATCACATTGCCCAAAAATGCCCCATTTTACGTGTTCTGGTTGCACCTATGATATGATATGATGCCAGCCGAGTTCTTTAAGGCTTTCTGAGCCGATATGAAGTGCATCTGTTTTCCTAAAATGCAGAACATTCGAATTGGCAGTAGCCCGGAACTGTGATGGAAGGCATACTTACTCTTGTACCAAAACCAAATAAGCCAAAGGATGAAATAAATTCGTATCGACAGATTTGTCCTCAGAATGCTAGTTGTGAAATCTTGTCATCTGCCGTTGGAAGCAGATTCCGAACAATAATAGCCTCCATTGTTGGTCAGGATCAAAATGGTTTCATACCGGATAGGTTCATCGGAGACAATACTCGTTTAACTTATGATCTCATCCACCACTTGAAACGTCCGCAAAAGATGGGTCAGTTTGTAAGCGTCGATTCTGAAGCGCCTTTCAGTGCTGTAAGTCGGCAGTTCGCTATGTCTGTGTTGAAGGTTAGAAAATTCCATATTCAATTATTAACCAATTCAATGATTTTTTTAATCAGATCAAATCAAATCAATTAACCAAATCAATTAATTTTCTTGATGATGGTTTAATTTTCAGACTAGTATATAATGGCAATATCTCGGATAAGATTGCGCTTGAACGTTCCTGTAGGAAAGGCGATCCCTTCAGCTGTCACATGTTCCTCGTTGTCACTGAGTGTCTCTTGGAAAAGATTGGATAAAACCAGGCTGTCAAAGGAGTTGAATCATGAAATCGAATGCAAACAATCTGCATATGCAGATGATGCCCTTTTTGTTGATGGTAGTATTAATAACTGTAGGTAGTTTTTTCATAAACTTGGAGGATTCGCTAAATTTTCGGGCCTTAACCCTATTCCCGGAGGGCTAGACGGTATGGTCGATTCCCGGCAGGGGGGCAGATTTGGCCCCCCCCCCGAGATCTCGAGAACTACACATCCGATTTCATCGCAACAAAGGGCAATCGATTTGCCATGACGTAAACTACATTTTTATAAAAAGAAACTTCCAAAATTTTGAAAGGTGTGGATACAGGGGCAAAAATGTCGAAATCAAGGGTATTTTTGGACTTCTTATAACTCCGTTGTTTATCGTCCGATGTTGATGAAACTGGCATGAATCGAGAGATTATGGATAGCACTTTTACCATTGGTACACACATCTGAAATTTTGAGAAAATTCATGGGCGTTCACAGGGTTTCAAAAATAGGAGGATTAGTTTTCCAAAAACTGAATGAACAAAAAAGACAAAAACGCTTTTTGGCTTCTGCTAGTCGTGTTATGCTAAAGAAGTACAAATTGCATTACAATGTTTGTATAATGTTAGCATAGGCGGTGCCAGGGACATGAAAAAGGAAAAACTGTTATGGTCACACGTTCTTCAGATCAACTTGTGACCTTTGACCTTAAATGACTTCCAGTGACCTTGGAGTCACTTTAAATGACCTCGTGTGCATTGAATATTGTCCGAAAACGCTTTCAATCATTTGAATTCACTCTATTTAAAAAAAATCATTTTATGGCTATTGGGATATAAGGTACGAGCACTGACATTTTAGGTCATAGCTCCGTGACCCGACCTGATATCAAGCTGAAACTTGATACACAGGTAGGAGACACCGTTCTTCGTCGTATATATTCCGGGTTTGGCATTAAAAAAAAGGACGCCGAAATTATTGTAATAAAACCAAATTTTGGATTTCGACCTTGACCTGACCTTGTAAAGTGACCTCAGATCAATAAGATTATATCTGCACATTTCCCAACTGTTTCGCTATACATCCATGTAAAGTTTTAAGTTCTATCTTAAAAACGCTGTTTTTGGCAGACATTTTCCTTTTACCCTCAACATGGCCAAAAATGGCCTGAGGTGCCTCCCAAAAACGTTGCCTCGCTCCGCCCCTGGGGAAAATAGAATTTTGAAATTTTGTAACGGCACGTAGAACGAATAGCTAGGAAAAGTCACCAAGTTTCGTGAAGCTGGTTAAAAAGCCTGGAATCGGCAAGCAAAAAAACCGAGTGGGGGGCGGATTCAACCCCCCTGCCGGGAATAGGGTTGAGCCAAATGTATGGAAAACTAAATCTTTCTGGGCATGCCGCAAAGGTGCTGAAAACCAGATGACATTTTGACATTTCGGCCTCAAAAGCGTCAAGAAATTGGAAGTTTTGGGAGCGCCATTTGCCGACGACGAGAATGAGACGGTAGAAAAAAACTTCACTTGTAAGATGAGAGAAATCAAGGCTTTGATGGATAGATGGAGAAGCAATAATTAACCACTAAAGGAAAAATTATCATCATTAAGACACTTTTGATGCCCAGACTAATTCATACTTTCATGGCTCTTTCAAATCCCGTGATGGCAGTCATTGAGGATCTGAAAAAAGAGCTATATCGACTTTTCTGGGGAGGAGCTATTGATAGAACAATAACAAGCATATTATGCCAGCCTTACGCATGAGAGGTCAAAACATGATGCGTCTACGTGAGTTTATTAGAAGTCTCAAGACAAGCTGAGTCAGATGGGAGGTGAGATGCCTTCATAGCTGGACCAACACTTTTGAGCATGAAATCTCTAATGGCGAATTTCTGTGGAGTAAAAATCACCACACTCTCCGCAATATTGTTCGGAAAGCAACAAACAGATTCTGGCGCAGTCATTGCAAATGTAGCTACGTTTAATGAGGCTTTTGTATGTTGTTGCTGTCGATGTTGCTGAGATGGGCGATTCTCCACTGTCATGCTCGAACATAACAAGTCTTCACAGTCACGGTGTCGATAGATGGGTTAAGAGGGGGCTAAGGTTTTCAACGATTTAATGGGTATAGACTTTGAATGGGTATTTGACGTAGAATGGGTGGGAACATTTTCTCATGGGATCAAGTTAGGGCGCTGTATGGTATGTGTGGAACATATCTTGATTATTATGGTTTGATTTCGACCCTGCCCCTGGAATGGAAAAGGGAGACAAAAGCAAGCTACCTGGTCCACTAATAGCTCCACATGTGGCCTACATACCTCGTAAGAGAGGTTGGGGGAAACATGTTTACTTTGGGCTTAAGAATGCAAAATATGCGCGAGCTTAAATTCTGTGGGAACCAGGATGGGAAAGGGAACTGGGTGGAAACATTGAATGAACTAATGTGTATACTTACACCCATCGCACCACCTTGGAACAAAGTTCGCGTCATGGCCATAGAGTTCTCGTATCAAAAGACCTTCAAATTTCAATGTTTTGGAAATTTCTCTAAGTCTTAGAAGTTTTCCTTCAAAAGTCTTTGGTTTATGAAGACTGCATTAGGCTACCAGATGTCTTCAGCTCTAGGTCCTAGAGTCAGCACCGAAGAGAATCAGAAAAAAGACATCTGAGAACGCATTAACGCCTCAAGTTCATCAATCGTGCCGCAGTGCCGCTAGGTGAATCATATCCGTAATGTTAAACGACACTTCCTCTTTTAACCTTAAAATAGCTTACACCCGCGGAAACGTCTGAACTCTTGCATCCGCCTTACATCAGCCAGTTCTTTGAATTCCGTGCGTTCTTACGCTCATTCATTGGCTAAAGCCTAGTCCTTCCAGAACATTCGGATTGACAAACGCCTCCTGTTTGGCTGTATATGGTATCATAATTGCACCATCCCCTTCCATCATTTCCGTTCGTAGGCAATATAGAAGCAGGATCAGTTTTCGCTCAGTGTCTGTCTACCAGTCTATCGAGATCTCTGTCGGCTAAACATGTGGTGGGCCTTGTGAAGCTAGTGACGTAGTGAAGTGCTACTGCTGTGAGTGGTCAATGTTTGATGTCAAAAATATAGGTGATGAAAGTGGAAGCTCTTTGTGTCTGACGAATGAACGAAGAATTGGCAAGAACTTGTGAAAAGAGAAATACTGAAGAAGAGCAATATTGGCACAAACTAGGTCGCCAATAGCCAAACTATCACGTCAAGCAGAAAACACCGCTACACACTTCATGAACACCTTGCAGAGCATTGCACTACAAAATAGTATCGAGAACAGTGGCAATCAACACCTTTTTTACCGCAGTGGCGCAAAAGACGCTGACATCTGCTCTAGATGCTGTGACGCCAGGCCGACAATTATGTATAAGTTTTAGAGATGCTCCATCGTGCAGGCTTTTTGGCGAATGATCATTCGTAGAGAGTTATGCCAGCCCGGATGGGCGCTGAATATAAGGGACGCACTCCTTGGTATCGTCCAGCCTCGGGTGGTAAATCATATCGTAATTGTTAAAACGATCATATATAAAAACTCGGTTCTCAGTGTTTCTCATCTTCTTACAGGGGTTGAAATCGATATGAAGCATGAGACAAGTGTTGCGCTAAAAGAGTGTAACACTGCTTGGTTTGCATCAAAATGGAAGGCGTTCGCGGACACTTGAGACAAATAAGGAACAGTCCGCCTTTACTTGATTGACACCTTCAATCTGTCTGCTTTTTTATACGCGGTGGTCGAGTGGTAGCGTGAACTGTGGAGCGTATTGTCTACGATGTGTTAATCACATGTCTGATGATAAGCGCTTGAATTTAGAACTGAACCAGTGCCAGCTAAACCAGTGACAACTGGGCCAGTGACAACTAAATCAGGGACACTTCTGTCGATTTTTTGCCGCCCGTAGGTACCACACTGCAAGTGACGCCAAAGATGTGTCGGCTTATGCTTTCACGGGTGTCGTTCTGCATTATCGAGCGTACCGCATGGCCGAGGTCGCGATCCCCGGCCGCCCGACGACTAGAGAGCCTGAGGGCTTGGTGTCGGCGGCACATTAGCCCTCGCCATTCGATCTGGGGACAGGGGCGGGGGAAAGCCGTTTCATCGCTTGAAACATCACCCGTACCTCGGCGACTAAGCTGAACAACATTTTATTACCGTCACTGTGACGAATGACGTATGCATGTCAAATGCTGCTGGTGCCAAAAACGATTCAGGGAACGACTACGGCTAAACGAAACGTTTTGCTCACGTTTGGTTACAAACGAGGCGACTGACACCATGGGTGTATCCACCACTGGAGACATTGGGGGATGCCATTCCGCACTACCCCGGCGTATGCCTTATTGGGCTTAAGTTATTTTTCCGGCTGGGCGCTGGTTCAGCTGTCACTGGTTCAGTTGTCACTGGCTCAGTTGCCCCTGGCTAAGTTGTCACGGGTTCAGTTGCCACTGGGCCAGTTGTCCCTGGGTCAGCTCTTACTGGCTCTGCGGTCACTGGTTCAGTTGTCATGGGCTCATTTGTCACTGGCTCAGTTTAAATGGTTCAGTTGCCATTAGCCCAGTCGTCCCTGGTTCAGTTGTCTGGTTACCGTCACACCGTTAGAAGATGTCCTTGACCGATCAGCCCCCTATCGATTTAAAGGATTTGAGCCTCAGTGGGAACACACAGGGGCTGAAAGAAGATGCCAGCAGTCTGCTGACTTTTACAGGTGACATCATTTGGAACTTGATAATGATAAGTAAGTTTAACACAAGAGGAATAATTATCTTTTTGCAGTCATTTAGGAGCCTCTCTCGAGAGAGAGAGCGTACGCATGTCCCTGGGGCAGGCTATCCAACCGCACTGGCCCCTAGAGATCTACTGAGAATTTTTCTACGCGTTGGATTCAATATGTCAGAAGCACTGAGAGGCCAAGATTCACGTCACCTGCCGGTACATATCACGCAAAGCAGACAAATCTGTTTAAGGGTGGGATTCAGAAGCCCGCCGTGACCTCTTCGTACCCTTGTTAACCCGCGCACGACCGTCGGTCCGTCCCGAACACCGGCGACTGGGGGGGCAGTTGACTGCCCCCCCCCCTCTAACTCACGAACGGTTAGTCGCACGATAAAAATAAGCAAACCGTTGGAAAGCCCGTCACGAGTAGAGCTCGAAACTGGTCTCATTTTTAGTTTTAGATAATATGTAAGCCAATTTACGCCCTATATATGTTTTCTCATAGCCGACTGCATGAGACCGAGAAATGGCCTGAATCTCAAGGGCTGTAACTAATAACGCATAGGTAAAGGCACCAGCGCACAAGTAAATGTCCGCGGATGCCGATACACGTCTAATTTCCTCGGATTTGTTCAATATATACGCCGAAACGTTGAGTTAAAGACACCGTAATTCTCCCGTCAGGCGTCACTGTGCGCCGCTGCCGTATGCGGTACCAAATTGACGGGACTAATTTTAGCGTTCCTTTATTTTCGCGAAAAAAGACAATCTATGTCAATTTCAGCGATCTTTGTGGTTCTTGTGATGGTTTCTCATGCTTAAATTTTGGGAAAAATTGATTAGTTGCCAATCTACAAAGTTGGAGGAGCTTTATTCGCGAGAGCCTGTTTATTTCCAAAATATGCTACTTTTTCAAACTTTTTGAGGTTCCTGGTATTACTTACGTCTGTGCAAGCTAGTTGTGCCATTTTCTACCCATTCTGAGTAATTCATCGTCGATTTTGGCGGTGGTACATTTTGGCCCACTTCAGTTATTCGTGACCTGACCTCAGGTCAATGGCTGGAAGTCACTGATACTTTGCCCAATGACGGTAACTAGATGTCTGCTTCACTCCACACTAAAAATGTGATGAAATATTCCGTCAATTTCCGAAAAAACGGCGATATGTCTTAAAAATAGGCTTGACCTTAGGTCAATGACCCGGAACATTCCGAAAAATCCGAGATAACAGATTTGTTGCATCTATCACGGTCACTAATCCCTGAAAGTATTATTGAGATATCTTGTTTTGCGAAAAAGTTATACGGCGCTAAACTTTTTTGGACTTAGGTCTGTTTGACCTGGTCTAGGTCAGGCACCTGACCTGACCTGGGGTCAAAATTTTGTCACGAGACGTAAAATTGATGGAGCAAAAGGTACACAAAGTTTTGTGACTCTGTGCTAGTTTGTTCTCTCGCAATCCCAGAAAAACCTCAGGGGGGGCAGTCAACTGCCCCCCCAGTCGGGGACGGGTTAAACCCTCACCATACACACACGCTTTTCACTGGCTAACGAACACGAGGAAGTCTGACGGTAACTCCGACATAGGTTAGCCACAATTGGTAATTAATCATCTAAACCAAACCTTTTGCAGCGTTCTGTGGTGCTGATGCGTGAATGGCTCGTTATGAGACTGTGTTTGTATCTCAGATGGTTGGGTGGGAAATCTCTCCTAACGTTTTTTTCTAAAGTTAGCATGACCGATCTGGAAAGGAGTACTTGTTTCGTAACAATCGGCAAAACTAGCGACTTAATGCTCGATGAAGAACAAGGCGACGGACGGTAGAGCAGAATGAGATGTCGCCTGTGAGGCAGTGGGAAGGAAGCTGCCCCACCCAGAGTCGTTGGCCGCCACTGTACCATACTCCGCTCTTTTTTAACGCCGTTCGACTCTCGACCTCCGGATCCTCGTCGTCAAAAGCATTGAGACAACTTTTGTTACCAAGCGGAGAACATAACTAGAGCTCCGCATAATCCGCTTCTTGGCAGTGAAGTGAGAAAAAGTTGTTTAGCGGTATCTACCTTTCCTATATCCATTTTTTATATTCACAGGTGTGTAAGTTCATAGTTTTGCATTATGTTGTTATTGTTATATGTTGTTATATGTTATATGTTGTTATATGTTGTTCGCAGTATATCACAAAACCTAGGAAACCGAGGTTTTGGAATGTATTTGCATATAGGTATTTGCAAATGCTTATACCTTTAAATATAAGCGTATTTAAATATTTCTGACACGTGACTTTTTTCTTCGACAACTGAATAGTCAACGAGTGCAGATATTTTACGTTGGTCATTTACTTACGGACAATTATTTGCCAACTCTGGTACTGCATAACATTTTTATGCATGGGCATAAAGAACTGTGACCAAATTAAATTTCCACTGGGCGTCAAGATGCAAAAAGTTGTTATATGTAAATGCGTTGACGTCTATGGTCAAAGGTGAGAGGGAAAAATGTGCACCAGCGATCACCCTCAAATAAAGCTTCTCACGTCTGTGTTGACCAGAAACTCACAATAGCATAGGAAGTATTCCATTTTCCACTGTATCACAACTGGAATCTTAATTTCTTATGCTCATTAGTCATCTGCTCTCAATGCTGATGGACCTCATTTTCTTCTCATAAACAGTGGTAAAAAATTGTCTCATTTATTAGCCAAGCAAAGCATGCATTCAGCTCAATCACGATTTGTGCCTTGAATCGATCCCCAACAACTTTGTGAATCTGTTCCGTTCTCATTCTTGAGCTAAAAGGTAATTTGATTCTGATTCTGATTCACAGTTGTTGAAAAGCAAATCGATTCTGATTCCGATTCACATGAAAAGTCGGTGAATGAGAATCGATTGTGATTCGATTTTGAATCGCTGACAAGTCTGATCACGACAAACGACAATCGATTCGCCATGACGCGAACCACGTTTTTATAAAAAGGCGTCCCGAATACCTTGAAAGGCGTGGATACAGGGCAAAAAAAGTCAGGAGGTGGGAATATTTTTGACTTGTTATAACTCCGCTGTTTACGGACCGATTTTGATGTGATTAACATGAATTGAGAGACAACCAATCGGACGTTTTCCATTAACCCACACGTTTGGAATGTTGACAAATTCGTAGGCGTTCACAGGGCTTGGAAAATGGGAGAAATGTTTTTTGCAACTGAGTTACTATGAAAGTCAGATGTGTCCATTTAGCTTTTAGAGATCATGTATTACTTAGAAATACAAATCACATCACATTGTTTATATAACGTCTGCCTAGGCGGCACGATGGATATTAAAAGGGAACTGTCATGGTCGCATGTTTATCACGTCGGCTTACGACCTTTTACCTTAAATGACCTGAAAGAACCCCAGAGACGCAGAAGACACCTTGAGTTTACTTTTTTTAATGTTCTCAACAATTCGAATTGACTACACTTCTTTAAGTCCTGTTTATGGCAGTCGTGATATAGTGTCTGCGAACTGACATTTTAGGTTATAGCTCTGTGAGCCGACCTGATATCGACCTGAAACGTGGGACATAAGTTGAGGGGCCGTGTGGAGTCGCACTTTTTCCGGATTTTATATTTAAAAGATACGTTTAAAAATACTTAGTTTAAACCAAGTGATCACTTTGACCTTAGCCTGACCTTGCGAATCACCTTAAATAAAAAACGCTTGTTTTGTTGCCCAAGTTTATCTATACAATTGTATTGAAAGGCTACGTCCTATTTTGGAAGCTATTTTTAACAGCCATTATTCCTTTATCTGTAGTTGTGCCAAAATGGCCTGAGATTCCTCGCAAAAACTTGGTTTGACTCCGCTCCTGGGCAAAAAAAACCTGCCGTTTTGGCATAATGCGCAGAAAGAATAGGTAGGGAAAACTTCGAAGCTTGGTCTAGCTGCTTAAAAAAAACTGGAAATAAGAGCCAAAAAAAAAAAACGGTGGGACTTCTCAAGGTCCCCGCCTCGTATGGGAATAGAGTTAAACATTTGTTAGTCAGCCATTTCAGCCGTCGAGAGAAAGCAATCATCATGCACTGCAGATGTAGCGACTTATGACGATTTTGGAGGAGACAAAAGTTTACAATAGTGCAATACGCAGTACACTGAAATCTCAGCCACATGTCAATAAGTAAATCATACACGACAGCCGTTTTTACTATAACGAGAAAGGAACGCCAGAAATGCAATGCTACATTAAAAGACATGGCACATCCAATCTGATACACAAATGCTTAGCACAGACATCACACACATCGATTCGGAGCATGTAACAACACTCAACATTTTGATGTTTAGCAGAACCGGGGTCCGACTGTCATCCAGTGGGAGTCGTGGGGTGAGACATCCCATATTGCCCAGGTTAGGCAGCGAACTAGAGAACAATCTCAATGTGGGAGCTGCCGCAGATTTTGAGGCAGTTATTTTCCAGTGTCAATTGATCCCTGGATAAAAACTGAACTCGGGTTTTACCCTTCCCCTATTCAACACATGCTTCCTGGCGAGAGGGCTGGTAAACTTTGAGACCTGATACTTCTGGAGCTGCACGCCCGTCATAGCTGCGGTCACGACGCATACCAGAATATATACACACATTTTGCGCTTGAATAAGCATTCAGCCACGAAAGACGTAATGACGTGCCACGCAAAATCGAAATGCATTTGAGTTTCATTGACGCTCAGTAACCTCATTTTGTTCTCACTTCTCTGCAAATGCCTCTTGGTTCGTCACGTGCACGGCATGGCGTACATAGAATTATACAGCAAGTTTAGACATTACATCACACGGTAGGCTAATGGGAAAATGATTCACATGCTTTGTGCATCATTCGCACGCAGTGGCAAGATATCCTAACATTTTTGTTTTATTTTTGGGCTTGGTAGCGTCCTGCGTTTTGTAACAAATTGCACTACTTTGACATCAAACTTCGAACACCGTCACCAATGCCAACATGGCAACATGTCAAACAATATAAACATCGTCACATTTTTTTCACATCAAATCCCATACACCGTCACACGGATTACATTGTCACATTTCTTGACATCACATTCCACTGACCGTGACACACAGTAAACTTCACATTTCGTGCGGCGAAATAGACCCAAGCATGGCATCAACGCCGGAGAAAAGCCACCACAACACTGGCCAGATGGAACACGGTAAGGCCTTTCAAGCCGGCAGGGGGCGCCCGAGACGGGACCGACGCGCTCCCAGCCTGTCCGTCGCGTAGGACCGGCGCTCAGAACGCCTCTGAGAGCAATCGCAGGAGCCGCGACTCGCGCGCCACGACTGTCGCCATCCCGCGCCGGCGCCACCAGACGACCGAACATGTCGGTCTTACGACCAAACAGAATAGTCCTGCGGCCTATCCCAGGGGGCAGGCGGACGGGGAAAAACAGCAAACGGTGACTTGAGGCGCCGCGGGACCGTCTCAGGCGCCGCAGGATTCATTCAGTCGCGGAGATACGGCATCAGGCGGCGCGGGACCGGCTCGGGCCTGTCGAATCGGACAGATCTGCGGGGCTCGCAGCAGATCTGTCTGGATGAGAAGCTCCGAGCAGCGACCGGCCGGCCGCCATCAACTGATGATGGTGGCGTCACGTCAGCTCAGAAGACGGACTCAGAGACCGCGGCGCGTGACTGTACAGCTGTAAATGTCGGGTTTGGCTGCTGACTCTTCAAGACACGATGCTAAGAAATGCAGTAAAGCAGATGAATAAAACGAAAGGCATGGAGATGGAAACGAAATACTTCTTGGATTTCCAAGCGAAGCCTTCGTGAACAAGCATGTCATTTATTGGGGAGGATAGACACAGCAGTTCCTTTGAATTCACTAATGTCGGATGCCCAGTAAAAATTGTCATTGCTGACAATGCTGAACCGGCGTGAAGCCAACCAATCAGCTGATGCTGACCCGCCGCCGCCGTCCGCGCGGCAACTGCAGCAAACACGATACCGCTTCCGCCACCATCAGCGCCGCCCTTTGGCCGTCGCCGAGTTTCCACGAGGCTAGCCGCGCTCGACGACGACGAGCGCCGACGACGTCACGTGACCGTCCGCCGGGCGTCGCCGCCGGTCCGACAAGGTGGACGCAGTTGGACGGCTGTCGGCGCTCTCCGCGTCGGGTTCGACCGGTCGGTGGCGGCTGTGGCAGAGAGATGCTCACATCAGGACCATAACTGACAATAAGTGGACATGACAGTGATTGCCTCAGGGACTTGATCTCTCGGCATATCGATGGAAGTCGATGTTGGGTAGCTTGAACAACCAACCAATGTGGAGACTGGCAAAATGGAGTCAACGTGGACAAATGGCCATTTCCATAACCGGAAATACGTAACACCTCAAAAACGGATGGGCTAATTTGTCCTTTTCTTGGTTTCGTTTGGTTTTCCGTAAAAATATCCCTTAATGGTTCTGTTTGCCAAAAAGTATTGAATAATGCCTGTCTACGCGCTGTTGTTACGAATATTTAGGCTTTAGTATTGCCAAATATCAACTAAAGAATGCGGAAAGACAAAAAATGATGAACTTCCTGTGTATTTCTTGCACCAGAACCACTGCGGATTAAGATATGAGAGAACAAGTGAACACCAGTTTCCAGTGTCAGTTGCTATTCACAGACGTTGCGAATTTTGTTAATGGGTGTCGGATCGCCTGCTGTCACTGCGTTGGAGCTCGAAGGACTGCCCCTGTGCATCGGACCACACAATCCAGCTAGCAAACTGAAGTCGTCCAACGCAGAAAGTCCGACTGCTTGCAATACTCCAATCGGACGGGTCTAGAAAACAAACGAGAAAATAGCAAATTCATTTCCAGAATACGAGGCGCTGAACACAACGGTGCGCTGCTTTTCTTCACTTGTCTCCAAATTCGCCTGTGCAAAACACTTTCTATCTGATGTTTCGATTAAGTCACCGTTGCCAACATGGTCCATGTCTAAACACTATGTTATGATCCCATCTTTTGCTTAGATATTAGAGACATAGATCTACGACTATCCAAGGCATAAGTTTGGTGCGTCTTACTACAACACCGTTCATTTAACACTCATTATTAGAAAAGGGTTTTGGGCCATCGTCATGGCCAATGTTTTCCCGTTACGCGTAACAGATAAAAATTAAGAACGTAGCTGGTTTCGAATGTAACCGTGAGCAATACAGACGTAAACATAAGAACAACACGCGAAGAAATGTTACGTCGGCGGAAAAATGTCTATTTCTTCTATATTTCTACCTGCTCGTAAGAACTATTATATGAGGCACAACAACCTCATGTAGCAAAAATAAAAAAGGAAACCAGGAGAGCTAACCCTCGCCGGCCGAGGGGGTGGATGCTATCCCCAGTGTCTCCGGGACTACGGCAATACAACGCACGATTACACCGTGAAATTTAGCGCAGCTGACGATACATTCAACACGCATGGTTTCTTTTTACATAGCCTTTTTACATGTCCCAGGACATCTGAGGTCACCGAGCTGCAATGTCACTAATGACGGGTTGCAGAGTGATTTTCGCGCCAAATGTCGGTTTTCTTTCTTACTGTTTTACGGCAATAGACATGCATAAACGGCAGATGACGGGCATGAAATCTATTCAAAATGGTAGTTCATATGCGAGCCGGTGCCTTTAGATAAGGCAATGACCCTTTCAAGGTCAAGTGAGGTCAATGCCCTACGATGACCTTTTTGATCTTAGAAAGTTCATATACTATTTTTTTGGCGCGGAATATGATAAATGAGACGACTTTGGGCCTGTATCGCCCCAAATGCCTCGTTCTTGACTCCGGGAAATCGACTTACAGTTCCCAAGCATAACGTTTGTTCTGACCTGACGGGTCAAACGGGATGTCACTGGATTCCTTGGGAGCATAGTTATCAATTATTTTCTTGGCCCCTGGCGCTAGCTCAATTACGGGTCAAGTGGCGAGGGGGCGCGTATCACCCCCTCTCCCGTCATCGGTGCGAATAAAAATCCCTCCCGTCCGGCGAGGTTCTAGAGGCAAGACAGTAACAATGACATGGCTGGCCTTTGCAAGGTGACACTCCCAAGGTTAAATGGGGACAATGGCCTTAGCTGACCTCAAACCAAACTTGGAGAAATGATCGCTTCACGTGAGCTTGATTTCGTTTATGACCATTAAAATACCGTTCGTAAGCGACAAAATCACTGAGATCGCTTTGACTGAATTCTGAAAATCATTGATACCAAAGAAGGTGCGCCAGTCCTCCAGTAAAATATTTTCTCTTTAAACCGTGAGATGCAGTATGCAGTAACACAGTGTGCCCCGACGACGAAAAGGACTCACATGAATTCGCATCAGGCAGAAAAAACAAAACATAAAGAAGTAAGCGTATTTTGATGGGCACCGCTAGAGTATCAGGATGCCATAAAACACAACAAAAGTATGGCAGCAATCTCCTCTAGTAGCATATTAACGCTGCTGGCCGTTTTGGGTAAATCAACAAACATAAAGAACTTCGTCTGATGTATCCAGCCTAGGCTTAAGCTGAATGATCCACGGTTTTCAGTTACAAAAAAGTCCCTACACGGTCTGAATACCAGGGGAAACATTAGATAACGAGCCACGAACCCTGACTGAAAGAACTGATTGCCTCTGACGACCTGTCAATGAAAATGTTTGCTCAAAGTCCTCCCCACCATTTGATGCCCATTTATGTGAGTCAAGAATTTCTGCGCAAAATAATTGTGTGGTGTCTGGTATCTGCTGTGATTACCAAGAATTGTTTTTTTTGTATTTTCGCCTAGAGAATGCGTTGCTTGGTAATTCGGCGAATCCTCCACATACCGGCTGTCAGCTTATGTGATGAAGGGGCATTTGCGCGTTTTCGAGTCTGTGACATGCAAATTTGAAAGAATATGTTGCATGAGAAGTTCAGTGTATGCCCTAAACGTCAAAGCAAAATATAATAAATAGAACTTACCTCAAGATGGAAAATATTGGAAGAATAAAAGTGAAGATGTTTCACAAAATCGCAATCTGTTGAAGTACGTTTTGGCACACATGGTAGCATCCAGCCCAGAACTTTGGAACATTGTTCTCAAACCGTCCTACGTGACTAGCTTCCATGTGCGTTTAACCTTTGTCTTCAGTAGCCGCGGCTCCATGTATTTCCCAATGCCACGTCACCAAGTCGAGACTTAAGCCCGACGTATTCGTTATTCATTGAATCCAAGATTCTAGCCAGGGCAATAATCCTTCGAAAACCTACGTTTTGCCTTGAATTCTGACCTTGCGCTACAACTCTCCGTCACAAAAGCAAGCCACCACCTTGGTTTTCAAAGAATTAGTTATCCCGGCTTCATGCAGAATTCCATAAAAACCACCGCAGAATACATTCTTTTGTAACATAGTCTGAGCAATAAGAAAAGCAAACAAAATTTGGTACAAATTTTCCCCGCTTCTCGTAGCAGTTCAATGTAAATCTTTGAAATCTATGCAAACAAGCAAGCCCGCTAGCGAGCAAGCAAGCACACTTTGGAAATCAAAATGCCGACTCCTGCACGACTTCTCCGGCCACTTGCTGCACTTTTTCCGTCGTTCCGTGTGGAAAATATGATCCCAAATTATCATAGAAACGCAGTAGGCCGGGCTTGTCGAGCGCCCCATGAGGCGTTTTTCTGTTAACGTTCAGCGGGCCGGTCTCCAGATCCACCTTTGCCGGGCTGTGGTTTCATGAGAACTCCCCCCAAGATCTCGAGATCCATACGTCCCACCGAAAAATAGAAGCACCGTTGGAAAATACTTGGCGAAACTAGAAGAAAGCACCTATATTTTTTCCACATGTCAGCATTAGGGGCATCAGAGATCATCTTAGTTCAAATTACCCTCTTGACATTTTGGCCAAAAATTCCGATAACCAAGGCTTCTACGTGGCTTTAAGGGAGTATGACAGCGACCAGAACGCCTGTTTTACCTATGAAGGGTGGAAGAAGAACACTTGAAGCTAGATTTGACCATTTCAAGGAATGTCATGAATACTCGATTCACGACTACGTGTATCTTCCAGAGGTACCCTTCTCGACGTTCATGTGTCGTGTGAATTCAAGCTCAGGGTTTTGGAATACAGGCGTCCCTCCTACCGACATACGTGGGCTCTCTACTTGATATTCTAACACTGACGCCACCATGCTATTTCAAGTCAATCACCTCCATCCTCCAGGTGGTGATTGCTGTTGGTAAAAAAAAGAAATACAACCCGGAGACCAGACCGTGAATTTCAGTGCCATCAAGTGCGCGGTGTAAGGTCCATGCTGCCTTTCACGGAAGTACGGCACTCGTTCCTGTGTAACCAATCCGGGAGGTCACGTGCGGCATGCGTGTAGCATTACAACACAGCCGTGACAAAGCGTTGATTTACAAATTGCGGTGGGGCAAAGCTTCTCTGACACGCAACATGTCTTAGCGCAGTGGATGCACATATCCAACATGGTGGTTTGGGAAATGAAACACAAAAACGCAAATGTTGTTCCGATGGTCTCTACGCGCGACCAGCCTTTACAACTCTCCTTTAGGCAAATTTTCAAGGAAACCAAGTCGGCGGTGCTGAACAAGAAATCCTCCCATTTATCATGCGGCCCGTTTACGCCACCAAGACATTTCACGTTACAACTTTGAACTTGACAGTAACGTTAGGGTGGCCCGCTTTTCATTTGTTGCTGAAAATGCAAGGGACGTGCTCTAGTCTCATGCATTGTGATATGCTGAATGCAAATGTGACAATTAAAGCTTAATTTCCATAAGAATTTTCCACGCCGCGTCCTCATGAAGTTGTTGGCATAACGCAAAATTCACATGTTTGGAGTCCTGGACGTCATACCGTAATCGTGAGGTAGGTAAATATTGAAAATCAACTCATTCTCTTCTTTCCTTGTGAACTGCACCGCGCTATCACATTAAGTAGTCCTGCAATATTGCTTGGAATTTGGTATAGGTACAGACCTCCCAAAGACTAGGCAGCGCTAGCGTCGCCCGCTGCGGCTGGGCTAACCACTGTTCATGGCCAGTACTGTTCTAGCATTTGGTTATTTCGTGCTTTATAGATAGGGAGAAGGAAGAATTGGAGAATCTGCTTTGAGCCTACAGTTGAAATTACAGGATACGAGCATTGTAAAAGCTGTATTGACCAACATTCTACGTTAACGATCACTGGAATGACAGCGTTGTCCCTATTTCCACAATAACAGGGTTTATTAAAGCAGTACACGTCAAGCAAACGCGAAATACACGCTCAGCCCCGTCCCACAAGTTACTGCAATTTGCGCTTCTGGTGCTCACAAAACGTTCTCTTATTTGAGCCGCGTCGTATTGGCGGGGAGCACCGGCCACGGTGGCAGCCGCCTCAGCTTATCAACTTGACCGCCCGCTCCGTGGACTGGGCGTGGCACGGCACACCAGTCCCAGCGGCCGGCTGACCGCTGGCCAGCCGCTTCAAGTAAGGCGGTTCCACGTCACCTGCCTGGGCGGCGCGCCGCCCGCCCACCAGATCCCCGTAGCTATTGGCCATGCGATTAGTTTCAGAGAACTTGAAGCACCGGACTTGGCTGTTGGCTGGACGCTGTTTTGATAACCTCATGAGGTCGACGGGCTCGGCCCTGACCTGCTGACTGTCGTCGCCCGGCATCCCCATCACAATGGTCTCCGGGCGGGTCATCTGCGCGTTCCTCGCGGCGCTGTCTTGGGCGACAGTGAGCGCGGGCCGCTCAGATACCTGCGCTGCCGCCGCAACTGCTCCGCCACGTAAAGAGGAGTGTGCACCACGTCCCACATGTGCTTGACATGACCACTGTTGGCACGTACACGCACCTCACATACCGGTCCATCATAACGAGCTCTGGGGTCGGGTCGGGATCTGAGATGTACGATCGCAGCAGACAGCTCCGTGCCGTGTATCACCGGGCGGGGTTCAACCTGCCGCATGGCCTTTGCGCTACAGCACTCATGTCTCCACTGGTTAAGCTTCTCGCGCAATCGTAACGCAGCCTCATATCTGAGCGGAGGCAGCTCTCCACGTCAGACGGCAGCTCGAAAAAGTCACCACAGAGAGTGCGCCCAAATTTTGCGACAGGGAGCGGGCGCACAGGGCCAATGAAGCGCTTACCGATAGGGCCCGAAAAAACGGCTGGTCCCGCTGACGCACCGTCTACGTGCCGGAACAGAGCGCGGTGGGGCAGCTCCACATGGTGGCAAACTCACCACCCTACTCAGCGGGCGGCTCATCATTTCCTCCAGCTTTGCCATGACAGCTGACAGCTGAAACCAATAAAACGAAAGGTTTCGTTTTATTGGTTTCAGGAAAAGGTTTCCCTTTCTTTCGTTTTACTGGTCGCCAACACAGTTTGGCGAGATTCGTATCTCACAATTTTAGTTATACGTGAAAACCCAGCTCACGTATTTTTCCATATCTCAATACATAAAGTGCGAAATAACCAGACATTGGCACAGTAGCGAACATGAACACGTAAGCTCCTACACCGCAGAGCGCGCGACGCTAGCGCCATCTAGTCTGCGAGAGGTCCATACCTGCCAACTTCTGGGCAACATGACAGAACTATGAAGTATCATGGCGCGGTGCAGCTCACTTGGAAAAAAACGATAAAGAGGTAATTCTAATCTTTGACGTCATTTACCTACCTCACAAATACGATACGACGCCTGGAATCCCAAACACGTGAAAGCTGCGTTACGCCAAAAACCTCATGGAGGCGGGGCGGGAAATTTTTTCCCGAAAACTGAACTTTAAGGGTCACATTTGGGTTCAGCGCATCAAAATGCATCGGACTAGAGCACGCTCCCTTGCATTTTTGGGAAAAAGTTGAAAAAGTGGCCACCCTAAGTCGTGTCACCTTCAACCAAAACACCCAATTGCAAACTATGTCCTGACAAAGGACAAGTATGGCATTTACGACTGTTCCCTGCGGTTGTTCAAGACGGCTGGGGTGGCATACTATTAAGTGAGGACTTTGAGACCACGAATAGCATTGCTGGTTAGTACGCTTTCGTTTCATGACCTGTTCCATTCCATGTCTTTCTAACTGCTTATTACCGCCACATTCATTTGCCCTTAAAAGGCACAATGCCAAATGTGAGGCCAATGTTCGCCCTCCTCATTCCCAAAACTGCCCTCTGGTCTGAGTTAGAAAACGCAACTCGTTTGCTTCAACTATGCTCAACCCCCCGCCCCCACTATCCTAAATCTGTTCAGATTTTATCTCCCGAAGTAAGGTTTGAGTACCAGTCGCCAGACTAATCATAAACCGACGCAGAACATCAGGTCTCCTGCCATGGATCGTTTGGCGCGTGATGGCAGCGGAAAGAGCTCAAGCTTAGAAAAGAAGTAACATGCGTCGTCCTATAGCCAGACATTCTTTACGATATGTAGGGAAGAACTTAACTGGACAGGCATAAGAAATTGGCTTCACAGATAAATCATTCCCTTATTCATTACTGATTATCTTCTTAATTACTTATTAATCTATTTTTTAGTACCCATTTTTTCCTTGTATTTAACAGGCAAGACGTCAAACCAATGAATAAATTTTAGCAGACCCGGCAATTACTAATGACGTTAATGCAGTGGCAAGGACAACGTCACACCGGAAATGTGCTTTTAATCCTAACATTTTAAAGAATGGGGCGTAGTTTCCCACAGAAGCAGGGGGATGACTTTTACGGTGCAATAATTATTATCGCGTAACTTACATTTCTTCGCATAATGCCTTGCATTTGAACGATGGATGTTGGATATATCACGAATGACACACGTGCCCATTTTGTCGCTGATCGATGCCTCGAACAAACAAATGAAAGAAAACCGAGTGTTCTCCAAAGCCAATTCTGGTTTCAAACGGCGACTTCTTTTTTCACAGCAAAAATGGGGCAATGTTTGTGACAGGCACCTGAAAACTGCCTTCTTTAAAAATCATACCATTTATATCCGCCAAATGGTGTGCTGACCGCCAAAATGGCAGAATGGATCATGAATAAAGCAACACGAAAACATTCAAAGTAGCATATTCATAAAATAGCAACAAACACAAATGGAATGATTGGTATGAGCGATAGCGTGCATGACAAGGCAAAGGGATCTTTGCTCTGAGCGTTTCTGGGAAAGCGTCAAGTTGAGGAACTCCTTTGGCACATTGATGCTATTCTATTAATCGCTCCAAACGTTTTTCTGGATTTTTCATCTTCGGGTGGTATTTTAACCTTCGCCAGACCGCCTGGGGGTCGGGTCATGAGAACCTCTCCAGTTTTCTGACGCTAGCCAAAAACGAAAACGCACAAAGATACGAAACATAGGGAACCTTTTGATACATCATTTTTCTGCTTGCGTGAATTTTAAACTCAAGACCACCTCAGGTCACTGACCCAGAACAGGTGAAGAAAGACCAAGTTTCAAAAAAATGAAAGTGGCATAACATTTTGTCACATGTATCGACTGACATAAAAAAATCGCACATTGATAGAACATAATGAATGGGACAATCCTGTTACTTCAAATTTTTTGAAAACTTCAGGTCACTGATCTGAGGCCAGCTGAACTTTTGGACTTGTTTACGCTTCCTATTGAGAATGAGGGAATGATCCGGCGGTTTTGAAGCTTGGATATATACCCTGATGGTTCTTAAGTCATTTTCACCCGAAAGCGTAGTCCTTGACCCGTGACCTGGGGCCAAGTCATGTTTAATACCGAATTTTCAGACCCGCGTCCGACTTACAGCCATGAAATCTTTGCTGGTAAAATGCTTGTGTGTTTCGGAAGCATTAATATACGACAACTTCTTAACCAAGTGTGACATAATCCCATTCCACCTCAGCTGACGTGATTTGACCTTCCAAACACTATGCTTGTTTTCAGTGCGAACACACTTTGTATGACATAACTGATAAGAACTATATCCATTCCGTTCTTCTATTGAGTTTCTTCCCAGTCTTTTTGTTTTGGTCACCAAAATAAAAACAGCCACCCAAAATACCAGGTTTTTGCACTGTGGCCGTGCTCGCCGTCTAGTATCTGAGTGACTTCACTGAAACATGCTTTGGGGCACAAGTCTCCTACTATACAAGGGATGCTAGATAATCTGATGTTAAAGAATTGTATGCCGCACCGTGCCTGATCAATGACAATGTGGCCGATGATACGGCAGACACCAGAAACTCCCGACGTATAGGCATCAAAACCTTGACCTAAGCTGAGCTTGTTTTACTTGACTGTCATCGCTGCGGACTTCATATGTCTGCCAGATACATTTGCGGCGTTTTCCATTCGAGTCACATACTTGTACATTAAAAAGACGAGAGTCTTGCCCTTACAAAAAGACGAATTTTTGCCTTCATTTTGTGCGTTCCTTGAAAATGGTCAAATCTGGGGTCGAGCGCTCGTCTTCCGCCCCTCCTAGGTAAATCAGGCGTTCTTTTTACTGTTAACCCGCGACAAACTGGCAGTGGGCGCCATGCACGCCCGACTGGGGGGAGGGGTTGACCGCCCGCTCTAACTCATGATTGGTCGCACGATGAAAAATAAGCACACCGTTGGAAAGCTCGTGACAAGTAGAGCTCGAAAATACCCTCATTCTGAGTTTTGGGCAACATGTAAGCCATTTACATTCCAGATGTTTTCTCACAGCCGGCAGGATGAGACCGCGAAACGGCCTGGATCTCAAGGGCTATGACTAATAAAGTCTAGGTAAAGGCATCACCGGACAGGTAAAAGCCCGCAGATGTCGATACAGGTCTAATTTCTCTGATTTATCTAATATACATGCGGTTTGAGTTAAAGGCATGACGATTTTCGCACCAATGCACGGCGGGCGCCGTAGCCGAACGCATTACAAAATTAACGGGAAGTAATTTCAGCGTTCCTTTATTTTCTCAAAATAAGCCGTTCCAGGTGTCGTTTCTTGATCCCAGTAGTTCTTGTGATGGTTTCTCGGGCTTAAATGTTGAAAAATTCAGCAATTATCAGTTTACACGGTTACTGGAGCTTTATTCGCGAGAGGCTGTTTATTTCCAAACTATGCTTTTTTGAAGCTTTTTAAACTTCCTAGTATTATTCGCAACTGTGCAAGCAAGTTCTGCTAATTTCTACCTGACATGAGTCACTCATCGCCGTTTTTGATGCCAATGCATTTGGCTCATAACCGTGATTCGTGACCGGACCTCAGGTTCGAGGTCGGAGGTCACTGAAACTTTGCCCATTGACGGAAACTGGATGTCTGGATCTTCCCATACACAAATTGCTGTAAAAAAACGTTTATTTCCGAAAAACGTCACCATGTGTTGAAAACGGATTTGACCTTAGGTCAATGACCCGAAGATTTAAAAAAAAAAATCCAAGACAGCAGATTGGTTGCATTTAATGAAATCTCTAACTCCTGAAAGTTTTATTGTGACACCGTGTTTCCCGACAAAGGTTACAGGGCGCTAAACGTTTTTGGCATAGGTCAACTTAACCTGATCTAGGTCAGATATCTGACTTGACCTGAGGCGAAAAAACTGATACAAGATATAAAGACGATCGAGAAAAAGGTACACAAAGTTTCGTTGCGCTGCGTTTGTTCGCCCTCTCGCAATTCTGGAAAAACCTCTGGGGGCGGCTTACTCTCTTTAAACCACGGGGAATCCTTCATTATCAAAATTTATGCCAAACATGTCAAGAGGATAATTCAAACTAAGGTGATCTCTGGTGACCTTATTTGAAAAAAAATTGGGTGTTTTACTTTGGTTTCGTCCAGGACTTTCGAAAGGTGTTTTTACTTTTTTGTGGGAAATCTCGAAATCTCAGAGGGATAATAGGTGTGTTACAGAGGTGAGTTCTCATGAGCCTCCGGTCCACAGAAGGTGGATGCGGACGCCGGCCCACTGAGGGTCGGCCTCAGGATTAAACAAAAAAAAAAAAAACAGAATTTAGCAGACGAACGCCTCAAGGGGCGTACGACAAGAGCGGCATACTGCATTTTAATGGTATTTTGGAATCATATTTTTCAGATGAAACGAAGAAGAGAGCGCAGCGAGTGACCGAATAAGTCGTCCAGGAGTCGTCATTTTGATTTCCAAAGCGTGCTTGCTTGCTCGCTTGCGTGGTTCCTTGCTTGCATAGGTTTTAAGGATTTTCAAGGGCGGCGGAATAGGGGGAGGGGGCAGGAACGGGGGGAGGCAGCTTCCCCCAAGCGCGATGGGTCCGAGACAAGACTATGTTTCTGCCCCCTCCCCCCTTCACTTATGGGTTTCGGGGGCCTCGTAATAAGAGACTGAACAAAAAAACGATGCTGAGAACAACACACAAGCTAAGGCAAAAAAGGAAAACGGAACCATGGAGGCAAGGAAGTAGATACATGCCGTGCGTATACTTTCAAGTCTTACTTCGTTAGGGGCCTCAGCTTTGTTTGTGCAGGGGCCTCGAACAAGTTCCTCCCAAAAGTGTCCAGAGAGCGCGAACTCACGATTTTTAAGGGGTCTCGTGAAATGGCCCCGGCTTGCCTACCCTGACACAGAGTTCGGACCGTGCTACGTGGCCCGGCTTCCATCCAAGAGAAGACCTCATGTCGATTACACTGAAAAGTTTTCCAGAGACCGGGACTTCACAATTTGCGAGGGTCTTACAGAATCAATGGACGGGGGTGACCTGCGCTAAACAGAGATTTCAACCCAACTAGAGGGCCCCGGCTTGGGTCAAAGATAGGGCCGGGTACCGATCACACTCAATGGTGAACCAGCAACCAGGGCCTCACAATTTTTAGGGGACATCGCAGAATTAATGGACTGGCGGCGCTAGGGGCCCGGCTTAGGTCCGAGAGAGGGTCCGTGCCGATTACACTCGAGGGTGGTCCAGTGACCAGGATCTCACAATTTTCAGGGGGCCCACAGAATTAATGGACCCGGCTCGCCTACCCTGACACGAAGTTCCGGCCCTGTTAGGGGGCCCGGTTTCCATTCAACAGAGGGCTTTGTGTCGATTACAGTGAACGGTGGTCCAGCGACTAGGACCCCACAATTTTCAGGAGCCTCTCAGATTTGATGGACCGGTTTGGCCTGCGCTAATCTGGGGTTCGAACCCCTCTAGGGGGCCCAGCTTAGATCCGTTACAGGCTCTGGTACCGATTGCACTCAAAGTTGGTCCAGCAACCAGGACCTCACAGCGTCCAGGGGGCCTCGCAGAGTTAATGGACCGGAGTGGTTTGCGCTAAACCGAGGTTCGAAGCCTACTAGGGGGCCCCAGTTTGGGTCCGAGAGAAGGCCGTATCGATTACACTCACAATTAAACCAGAGCCCGGGAACCTAGAGTTTTCCGAGGGGTTTCACAGAATGGATTCAGCTGACCTTCGCTAAACAATAGTCTGGGTCTCGGGGGCGCCCCATCATCCTTCTGTACGACGGTTTCGTACCAATTACACTCTCAAAAGTCACCCAGAGATCGGAAACTTACAATTTTTACGAGGGCCTCGCGGAATAGACTCGGCAGACCTGCCCTGACAAAGAATTCACACCAAGCTATGGGATCCCGGCTTACTTACGAGGGGGTCTTTTGTCGGTTATACTCAGAAACAGTCCGGATGGGAACTGACAATTTTTAGAGAACCTCACAAAACGGACTTAGGTGGCCTGCGCTGAACCAAGGTTCGGATGTCGGAACGTGTTCCAACTCCCCTACGTAAGTGTTCGTACCAATCACAGTAAAAAAATGGCCAAGAGAGTGGGAATTTACGTTTTTAGGGGGCCCCGCAAAACAAACCTGGGTGGCTTGCGCTGAATCAGAGTCCACTCCACCCTGTTAGAGGGTCCCGGCTTCCGTTCGTGAGAGGGCTTCACGCTGATATTGTACCTAAAGGTAGCCTGGAGACCGGGAATCTAACATTTTTATGGGCCTCACAGAATGGGTCCGAGTGGCCCGGCCATATTCACTGTCACTGGAACGAAGTCCTGACCCTGCTACGCGGCCCCAGCTTCAGTCTGGAAGAGTGTCTGGCTGGTTACTGGACTTGGTAACGACGTCAAGGGACCAAAAGTGGAGATTTGTGTTTCCTACGGGGGCTGCAGCCCCTCCCCCTCCTAATGGTCTTGAGATTTAGAATATGCCTTTGGGTATGAAGTGCACTGAAGACACTTTTATTCCCCACTCCTTTTTAGAATCCTCCGCATACGCTCTCGACTACCAAGGGTCCTCGCGTCGCAACCGGGCACGCCGGTTATAGCGGGGGACGGAGAAATGTCACCATTACTCGAACACGAACTGGGGCCGGAAATGGGTTTCACAGTCATTGCACCTAAAGACGATTCAGAGACCGCGGAGCCATGACTCCTTTTATCCCTCCCTTGAGTACGTCTCTGAACCGAGGAACCTGCAATTTGTCAGGGGAACGAAGTTACGTGGCTACAAAGACGGCTACAAATGGGTAGGCTCACGGGATCGGGCTCTCCCTTAAGTCTTCGATGGAAATTATAAGAGCTCATTTTTGAGCGAAATCCAGTTCAGAGGAATATAACGCGTACGTATCTGCCCGGGTGGCTCACCACACACGGCCCAGCCCATGTGTTCTTCGCACTGGTGGCATGGGACCTGGACCCCACAAACTTTTAGAGAGCCAAAGGGGGCAAAGATTTCTATGCCTGTCAGCCCATGCAGACTTGCAAATAAACTAAACTGTCGCTTCCTCCGGAAGTCAGCCGTTGGATCTGTGTGTGACAAGGTTCCCTTCTGTACGCAGTACATTTGTGATGTAAAGCATCAGGGTACCACTAAACGTAATGCATTCATCTCAGGTTCCAACATAGGGCATATACTTTCATGGCAAATTTCTTGACCACATGCTCAGTTCCCACCATTTCTAGTTCCACTATTCCGATAACGTACGTTACCATCAGATCATTATCTACTATGGTTGTACCATTCAGATTATTTACTAGGCAAATGCTTCAATGTGACTTTCACATTGACTGTCACAACTGCTTCGATTATGATGTATATTCTGTGATCTATGATGATCTACGCTAATATGTGATCTGTTCTTTTAGGACAGAAATGACTACGTGCAAAAACCTCGGCCAACGAATTTGATTTGGCCGAGGCAGACACACAACCCGACAGCGCACTCCTGGTGGTCTATTCGCTAAATCGACTAATGCCTAATGCCCAATCCATTTTTAACACTGCCTCATGTGCTGAGGTGATGCTAGGATATCTTAATTTTTGTATCAAGTCCTGCAAATACGATAATCAGACTTGGATTCCGTTGTCACAGCGCCCGTTGCCTTGGCTTCCGACCAAGTGATGTAAAGCACCAGGGTACTACTAAACATAATGCATTCACCTCAGGTCCCAACATCGGACGTATACTTTTGTAGGGGGGCTGCGCAAATTCTGAATGCGAGGCGCCGGGCCGGTCCGTGCCGGCGCCCGGCGGGCGTCGGTGACTGTCGGGTCACCTTGACCGGCGTGGCGCCAATCCGGACATGTGTGGTCCGGATTGGTCGAGACTGATGCCACGTGATGTGCAGCGTCGAGGTCGGGTCACCGGGTCGCGTGGAACGGGATTGCTGATATTGAATTCGGGCGGAGCGGGCGTGATGTGTTCTGGAGACGACTGAAATAGAGCTGTACTCTCGAGAAGTCTATGAAGAAGTCTATGTGTTATAACGAAGACCACGCCTACACTTTCATGGCAAATTCTTTATTGGTGAGCTGTCTGCCTGTGGCCGTCAGGGGTTAACGGTGGGATCGAGCTGTATCACACTTGCTGAGGCGCGTGGACTGTTTTGGTGGAAAAGTGGTGATGTGCACAGCGGCAACAGATGGCCAAATGGCAAGTCAAGCCAAAAATTTGCACGGCCGAGACACGCTATTTGTGCGCAGCGCTGGTAAGTGCGCACTGCGTTTTTAAGGCAGCTTTGAATTCCGGAAAGTACACTGGTGGTAATGGAATTTTGAAACATTACGTCCTCGCCTTTGCGTTATCCCTCACCGATATGTGCTATTTGCTCTAAACATAACGTGTTTTTTCTTAACGAAACCTTTCCAAACCTGACTGAGCAACGAAGCAAAAACAAGTGTGTGTAGTTTCGTCTTTTAGGAACACGACCAGTTTGAGCCCTTTAGGGCACACAATAGCCTTACTTCAAAGGAGGTCATGTCGGTTAGTTTTGTTTTTCATTGGACCCTCTGAGACGTGACATGAAGGGCGCTTTCACGGGGCCCAAAGCGATTTTTGGGGACGAATAAGGACTCAGGCTGTTACTGGTAAACAAATCTTCGTTTCCAATTACATCAGGATCCCTCCTAGGTCGATAAAAGGTCAAAAGCTCAGCAACCTCTGTTAATGACTTTGACCTGCGATAATCTTGACCCAAATAATGACGGCAGTGCAGGGATCATCGACACCATGGCTCACAGACGTTTAAGGCCGTGTACGACTTAAATCCGCAGAGTGTTTAAACGTTTATCATACGATGGGAACCAAGCCGTATATTTATCTGTTCATGACGTGCCTTCGAGAAGACGGCAAAAGGGCAGTGGCCCGGCAATGTAACAATCTCAGATTTCTAGACAAGGCGTACAACGATTCAGCATTCACCTATGCAAATTTTCAGCGCGAACGCAAACAAAAAACAAATCAGTCAAACACAACCGTCGTCCTGGGGCAACTTTCAAACACATTAACGGGGACCGTGCACTTCCCGTACTCTGTCCTGTGCTTTATACTGCGCTGTGTTCAATACGTACCATTTTTGAAAGGAAGGCCGACACGACCAGTTCTTACGAATACGTTGACTGAATCTTAAGCCCTACGCCACATAAGCTAAAACTCAACAAGCACATTAGTTGTCCGATGGCCCCGTACCGAATCGGCAGGTGGTTCATAGCAGGTGGTTCATAGCATTTTTACGGCCACCGCTCCTTCCACGAGACTCTAAGAGGCACGCTCTAATCTTGACGCTACGCTTTCTGCTACCCGATTCCTCACTGAACGCGGATCGGGGAGACCAGACGCAGGAAGCGCGCCCTGTTTTTCGTCTTTTGGCAAATTTCGGGAAACACGTCCATTTCACGGCGAACGTTGAGCTTATGTGACTCCGTGTCCTCCTCATCCCTTTTTGGCGGCGTGTCCCTCCCGTCCTAGATCCTACAGTCCTGAATCTGTGGATGTCCATTGGTTTGATAATCATAGGCTGCGGAATCACAGGTGAAGGTGTCGGGAACGGGGCAGGCTCCCAGACATAATACAGAACTGTTCATCAGAAGGTTTCACTTCCGCCCTTTTTATCACGTGGTTCAAAACGGCTACGAGTAAGTACTGATCTCTGGCATGCTAAGTAAGACCAACATTTCACCTGATTTAGGTTGACCTTGACCCAACATTTTCCATCCGGCTGAAGGCTCTAAGATTAGTGTTGCTGATGATATAATGTTTGAACCGGTGTCAGTTTTTCCGACGTCGTTTTATTCGTATTACGTGACGCGTGACATCATCAGTCAAATGACCACGACTTACACAGTATTTTGAATCGCAAGACTCAGTGACATCGATTGGTGGTAAACCGGTTCAGATCCCAAGGTTAGATTCTGAGATAACAGGGAAGGATGCCCTTTTTGACACCCCAGGAGGTCGCAGATACAAAAACACGCCAGGCGATGCCGGGTTAATGAATCGAATCATCTTTCGGTGGAAATGTCATGATCTGATGCTCACTGATTCCGAAGTTGCCAAAAGCTATGCTGATTCCGAAGTTGTCACTGCTTCCGAATCCTATCAAAAACGTTGCAGCCGGACCGGGTTGGCCTGGCCATTATGCACACCATGCAAAGCAATAAAAAGTGCACAGAAAACCGTGTGCTCTCTGGGTATTCCATCTAACAACGGTATTCCAAAAATACAGGTGAATCTGAGGCACTTAACCCGCGCCCGGCCAGGCCTCAGAATGCGCTTCGCCAGTGGGGGGGGGGGGCATTTCCCCCAGGATCTCAGGTTCTGTGAATCGTACAGAAAAAAATACCAGCAAAGAAAATCCATCAAGGCGAACCGCATGAGTGCAGCTTTTAAAACGTGGGTCAAATTGAGGTCAGCAGAGGTCATGATGGGTTAAACTGGGCTAGAGTGGAAATGAGATAAAAAGGACATCGACGTGATTTTCATTCTGGTGGAATACTACGATGATTATTAGCATGCCGAATACATTTATAGCGTAAATGACCCAATTAACCACTGAGGTCAGGTCAAGCCGCGACCAAATTTCATGCGTGTTTGTGACATTATTATGATGTCTCGCGTTTCGACTTACCCGGTGGTTTTGGTAACAAGCTGGATTGTAGATCATGTCCGCAGCATAGTAAAACACTTGATAAGCATTTGTTACTGCCCTGAAGGTCTACCTGGGTCAAGCGAGGTCATCGGAAATCATTGGTCTTTGATGACCTCCGTTGACCTTGGGCGTATTTTTGCGCTGAATTTGATTCCATCGTCCATTTTTACTCTAAAATACAAACAAATTGTTGTTTCTAGGAAAGCCGTTTTGGCTTCATGGAAATCGTATGTTGCGGGCAACAGATACCCATATTGGGAGTCATGACCTGAACCAAAGTTACGCGTTTTCTGGTAACACCATGGTAGCATATGCTATTGGCCAGGTTTTTGACAATATCTGAGCATGAAAATTCCGCAGAAAACGCTGAAATTTAAGCCAATATCAAAATGTGCTCAAAAGTGACTTGACCTGAGGTCAATGACCTTCGATTTTCCGAAAAAGAACAAAATATACATGTTGTTAAGTTTATTACATCCTGGTACTCCTGCAACTTTCACGCAAATCTGTATAGCCCTCAAAACGTTATGATGATTACAATTTGTCTGGACAATGGTCTCTTTGACCTGACCTCGGTCAGTGTCCTGACCTCCTTTGGACTCAGAAGTTTTATACAAGGTGCAAAATAGATACGAGAAAAGACACTGAAAATTTCGTGGTGCTGTGCGCCGCCATTTTTTCGCATCAATCGGAAAACCTTATGTGGGACGGATTTCCGCCTCCGATCGGGCGACAGTTAAGATCGCAGAAATGCATACGCCACAGAGAAAAACGGCCAAAGGAAGGCAACTACACATTCCAAACAAACTTGTCACTTTTTCCCTTACAGCCTGCAATCTTTTCCGACCATACAACCTAACATAGCGTACGATACCCTTCTTCTCCTCCTTTTCCGACCATACAACCAAACCTAGCGTCGCACTCCTCAAATGGTCACACCCTGCAACAAGGTGACAATGTCTTCTCCCGATATCTACCTGGGGGCGCTCTTTGCCAAGGCACGTGCTGAAAACATTAGAATATCCCTGCTGACGCAGGTCGGAGAGTAGCAACTCACCTTGGCTCACATCTGTTCCGGCAGGACACTGCAGATCACAGTCCTGCGTAGGGATGTCCGGGAACACGGCAGCTCACAGCCGCCGCAGCGGGGCACCACAGATCACATCTGCTGCAGCGGGATGTCCCGTTAATCCGCATATCACATCTACCGAGGACACAGCTGCATTGGAAGGATGTCCCGAGATACGGCGGCTGCCAGATGTTTCGAAAGGACCTCCTGTGATACAGAGGCTCACAGCTGCTGTAGCGGGATGTCCCTGGTAACCAATGTCTCCTCCGCGGTCGGCTGGAAGTTGTGGCTACGCCCGTTCGCCTGCGTGTAGGTCAACAGCTGGCCCTGTGTGCGCTCGTCTTCGGTGACAGCCGCGCTGCCGCCGCGGCCCCAGAACAGGCACGGCAGCGCCCGCTGCGCGATCTCCACGAACTCATTGCGGAAGTTGTCGTTGAGCCACCCATAGAGGATCGGGTTGGAGCACGCCGACGACATGCCGATCAGGTGGCAGACCGCGAAGGCAATGCGCAGCAACGCGGGGTCGGCGTCGTACGAGATGAAGTCGAAGACCAGGTTGCAGACGTTCAGCGGGATCCAGGAGATGGCGTAGATGAGCGAGATTGCCACGAGCAGCGTATGGATGCGGCGCGCGCGCTGCTCGCGGCCCTCGCGCATGCTGGATGTCCGGTTAGCCATCGATGACATGCGGAAGCGCAGCTTTCTCGTAATGCGAGCGTAGGCGATGCTGACAATGACAATGGGCACCACGTACTGGCAAATGATGCTGAAAATGGAGTAGTAGGCGCGGCCGCGGTCCACCGTCCAGTCCTCGATGCAGTAGCTGAAGGAGGCCGGAATGCCGGGAAGCGACTGGTTGAGGCCTGGGTGCTGCAGCTCGCGCACGACGAACATGGGCGACGCCAGCAAAGTGGCCAGCGTCCAGATGCACGCCAGGATGATGCAGACTTCGACCAGCTGTAGGCTCTTGCGCGTCGGGTAGACGATCACCTGGTAGCGGTCGAGCGCAATGGCCGTGATCGACATGGAGGAGACGAACACAGAGACGCCCTGCAGGCCGCCGAAGAGCTTGCAGAGGAAGGCCGTGTCGGAGCCGAGCGGCCAGTAGCGCGACAGGATCTCCATCAGCGTCAGCGGCATCGTGATGAGGCAGAGCAGCAGGTCGCACACGGCCAAGTTCAGGATGAACATGTTGCGCGCCGTCTTCATCGCCGACTTTCGCAGCACGGCCAGCACCACCAGGCCGTTGCCGAAGGCGCCGAAGCAAATGAGATGGACGTAGAGGATGACGAGCGTGTAGTACGCCTGTCGGCTGACGCTGCGGTTCTCGCTCATGCGCGCCAAGAATTCAGGGTCGAATGTGATGTTGCTGTTGTTGATGCGCATCGCCGCGGCCGACATGGCGACTCGGCGGCGGCACCTGCATGGACACAAACCACACAGTCAGGAACATGGACACTTGTACGGACATAAATCGACCACTCAGGGATAGGGGACGCAAACCAGCCAATCTGGGACGTGGTCAAGGACACAAAACCGACGGGTCAATGATAGGGGCACCAGCACGGACACAAACAGACCATTTAGGGGTAGGGGGAGCCTGCATGGACTTGCACGGGCAAAAACAGACCAGTCGGAGGGGAGGGATGTACGTGCGCCGACATAGACCGGTCGGGAGGAGGAAGTGACGGCGGACTCTGTCATCACCGGGGGCAGCGCTGCTCGCGCCACACCACGCCTCACAATAAATGTTTGCGTCTGAGAGGCGGCTAAGTTTAGCTTGTGTTTATTACGTATTCACACTGGGTTTCAGGCAGCCAGGTCGCTCAGACGTCTGCTACGTCATTGTTTTGCTGTGTTTCGGCCGCCGTGTCTGTTGCTGCACAGAAAATATGCGCTGCGGCAGGCGATGAAATCGCAGGCGATTTTGTACTTCATTATCACGGAAAAATATGAATGCAGAGGTACATGATAATCCACGCGAATTTGCAAAACTAAAGCATTCCACCAAAATAATGTTCCCAGCACGGTGAAAACTGCATTTGCAGAGTAATGCAATCCCTTTTCCAGTCGTCGAACAGCAAAAGTCGGAAGACAGCATTTCACAGTCTCGGTGGTAGAGATTTTCGCCCCTACAACCGAAACAAATCTGCGAATCGAGCGAAGCTCGCGGCCGTCCGGGCTGCGACCAGTGACGATTTGCGAACCCGCAGCGGTGATGACGGCACGCTGTGATCCATGTCTGTGTACGTAAGGACACGTCTGCATGTGTGTCTTATAAGCGTCCTAAGCCAGGCGCCCGTCCACGATCAATGGTGTGAAGATTATCAACAAATCGCAGAAATGCACTCCGTGAAAGTTTCGTTGAACTTGGATAGCCAGTAATTAAGTGTGTAGTGAAGGCCAAAATATTACGAAAAACAGACATGATTTCTGAAGGTTTCGTCATGGTTTTACTGGCCAACAGGTTAAAAAAAGTTATGAAAAGCTGAAGAACTTGCACAACCATGAAGAACTTATGGCAAATGTTGTATTGCAATAGCGATATGTTGACAATTGGTAGACGTCGCTGAGTCAATACGAGATCGCGGTCGACAACAAACCACATTTGGTCAGCACCAGGGGCCACTAATAACGATGCTGTGCCGCAAAACTATAATGTCTCGGGACATATTTTGAGCAATGCTGCATGCCAACTGAATCGTGTAGAGTTCCGTTTCCCTTCACACGACTTTTGAAGGCACTTAAAATTTTAAAAGTGGTTTTACAGGGTTTCACAACACGCATTTTTTTATTCTTGATTCCTTGACTTTTCTCGATTCCTCTGTAAAATCTTACATCAAACGTGTCATTTTTGCTAATTTATCATTTTTTAATTTGTTTATTTGTTGTAAGTTTAATTTGTTGCTAATTTGTCAAAGGACATTTCGGCGGTCGTAGCGAAATCTAGGAAGAAGATTCAAAACGATAGACTGCTTTCCCGTCTTATTCCGGGAATAGTCTGAAACAGGGGTGTCGGTTTCTGTAAAGGATTGGGGGGAGGTCCAAGGCGAGGGCCCGTCAACCTACCCCCCTCCCTAATATACGTTTCTCAATGGATTTAGCGCACTTTATTTTTGACCAACGGAAAGTTGTAAGTTTTTCGTACTGTTTATTAAATAACAAATTGCATTTATCCCATGTATATAGATATATATGGATGTGTGTATATACTTATACGTACATAGAAGATGGATAGGTATAAACATCGCTTCAGACTTCATTTTTTCCTTCCTGCCTATCCCTTATCTACCCTGGCCGTTTTCTTTTTTTTGCTATTACTGTTCATTTCCTTTTAAAATCGGCGGAAAATAATTGGGGCGGCCCAAACAAACATGAAGGAAACGAAACCAACATTGGGTGGGCCAGGGCCCTCTCAAAAGAATACAAATCGACACCCCTGGTCTGAGCTGAGGACTTATGCAAAATGAGGTAAACAGGAAACCTTCTGATGCAAAATGAGACGAACAGGAAACCTTTGACAGAACGAATTTTAACATAACTGCCTATGTCAAACAACCACCACGACCACAGGGCATCATCACTTTATGGCCCATGGGAGGTGAATACCTCCGATGCCACATTTCTAGACAGTTATGGCGCAGTTCTTGGCGTACCATTCAAACCAGACCTTACCGTAGTTATGCACTATCTCGTGCCTACTCCATTCAACGTTCGTTATGTCATTCTGATCATACTGCTTCAAGACATGTATTCTTGGCTTCACCTAATTTGCGCGCTCCTGAATGGGTACATGCGGGACAACGAAAATAGACGACAGTGCACCCAAGGCCGCAACTAGCAGGTGCCACAAAAACACTGCAACGTAGAAGAAATACCACAAAAAAACACTGCAACGCATGTACCAGCTGGTACCTGAATCAGCTCGCGGTCGGAGTGGATCTTACCTAGGTATTTACCGACATAAGAAAGCAAGAGCAGGGTTTCGCTCCTTGGCTACCTGCGCAGCAAACAACAAACTCCTTGTTTATCGTTCGTCAGGTTCCCAAAGGGTCTGGGAACTGTCAGTTTAGGTCAGGTCCTAACAGGGCCTATTTTAACATGTTAACTGGGGGGGCAAATGCCCCCCCAGTCGGACACTTTGCCCCCCCAGTCAAGATCCTTTGCCCATGCAAAGAAAAAACAGCCAGGTGTACTAGCGTACCCAGGAAGGTATTCCATAAAGCGCTGCGCTCGCAAAGCAGCATCTTATCAACGAAGGATGTGTTGAATCACTGAGTAATGTGAGAGCACACTTAGAAGCATCACTTTATAATACGTGGCCGCTGGCGAACGTGTTTCGTAATTAGTACGCCGGCACCCGATGCCGCGATTGTCTGGTGAGCGGCCAAGACGTTTCATTGCTTCGTAAGCACGTTAAAAATGATGATAACCATCTTTGATGTGTTCAAGCGCAAGAAAACTGAAGGGCGAGCTGGTGCGCAGGGCGGTTTCGCTATGGTGAGATAAGGTTTATATGAATGCGGCAACAGTCCAGCAGTGCTGTAGTTATCACCAATCATCCTGATCTGAAAACCCTACTAAAATCCCAGTACCTGATTGGTAGAACTTCATTGAACTACGCGGTTAAACCCGAGTTTTACGCGAGGAAAACGGAAAATTAATCAGTCATTATTAAAACCATCAATCTTGCCGCTCCTAGTGCATGGGTTTGAGCATCCCATGAGCATGCTTCATCTGCTTAACGAACATGGCATGGCCCAGACTGCAGATAATGACAAATGTTGATGATATCTCACTGAGGCGGGCCTAAGGCGAATGTTTCAGTCTGAGGTGACTTTTTTATTTTGGGGCCGATAACCTGGAAATGGAGAAGTTTGTTCTGCCTGTGTTGGGACAGCTTTTACACTTCTGCGCAGTGTTGAAAAACATATGACCAAAATTCGGTGAGAAAATGTATTTTGGGGATAGATTAGATCAACAGAAACTATCCCGCAGGCAACCTACTGTCTCATTTAGTGAAGAATCGAAGCTGCCGCAACATCTCGCCAATATTCTGGCCATCGTTTGCAGACTGTGACTTATATATTTGAAGTACCACGCCTTGCCATGCCACGGTAACCCACGGTGCCGGTCTGGCAATTTCCCGCGCGTTCTTAGACGTCAGGATGTTTAAGGACCACCTGCGTCAATGCAAAAAGTGCCTTTTATAACGGAAGTCTGTGCCACTATGGCTGCACCACGAGAAAAAACCGAATTTTGGTTGACCGGTGCTCAGACCTGCCTTCGCGGGGAGAAGTGCAGCAGCAATATTTTCAGTCCCACCGTGTGGATAGGCTTACCCAGAGGTAGGTCAAAACACAGATCGTCCGCGAAATGATGAAGGTGTGAAACAAAGCCGGTATTCTCACTGCACTGGCGCGGAACGTGATAAAGAAGCTCAACAAGAAGCTTGACCAGTACCAAAGGCAAATTCTGGAGGTTCACCCCGGAAATTGACAAGCAGAATGGATTTAGGGACAACCTTAACCCTATTCCCGGAGGGCTAGACGGTATGGCCGATTCCCGGCAGGGGGGCGGATTCGGCCCCCCCCCTGAGATCTCGAGAACTACTTATCCGATTTCATCGCAACAAACGGCAATCGATTTGCCGTGACGTGAACTATATTTTGATAAAAGGAAATTTTCAAAATTTTGAAATTTGTGGATACAGAGGGGCAAAAATGTCAAAATGGGGGTACTTTTTGACTTCTTATAACTCCGTTGTTTATGGACCGATTTCGATGAAACTGGCATCAATCGAGAGATTATGGATAGGGCTTTTACCATGGGTATGCAAATCTGAAATTTTGAGAAAATTCATCGGCGTTCACAGGGTTTCAAAAATAGGAGGATAAGTTTTCTAATAACGGAATGAACAAAAAAGGTAAAAACACTTTTTTAGCTTCTGCTAGTCATGTTATGCTAAAGAAGTACAAATCGCATTACAATGTTTGTATAATGTTAGCATAGGCGGTGCCAGGGACATGAGAAAGGGGGAACTGTCATGGTCACACGTTTCTCAGATCAACTTGTGACTTTTGACCTTAAATGACCTCCAGTGACCTTGGGGTCACCTGGAATGATGTCGTGTGCATTCAATATTATCTGTAAACGTTTTTAATCGATTAAATTCACTCTATTCCAAAAAATTCATTTTTTGGCTTTTGCGATATAGGGTACGTGCACTGACATTTTAGGTCATAGCTCCGTGACCCGACCTGATATCAAGCTGAAACTTGGTACACAAGTAGAGGGCATCTTTCTGCGTCATATATATTCCGGGTTTGGCATTTGAAAAAACGGCTCCGAAATTATTGCGAGAAAACAAATTTTGACTTTTGACCTTGACCTGACCTTGTAAAGTGACCTCAGATAAACAAAATTACATATGCACATTGCCCAACTATTTAGCTGACCTAACTATTTAGCTAACTATTCAGCTAAATAGCCCAACTATTTAGCTGATATGCGGACGAAATCTAGCATTCTTTCTCCGCGTCACCCAACCTGGTGGTCCACTGGGACGGCAAACTGTTACTGACGATGGAAAGGAAAAGGTGGATCGACTCTGTCATTGTAACCGGTCCAAGAAGTGCCGCCAAGCTCTTCGGTGTTTGGAAGTTGCAAGTAGAGTCGGAGCAACGCCAGCCAACGTTGTCGCGCTTTGTCTGGAAGACTGAGAGGTTTCGGACAACGTCGTCGGCATGAGCTTCGACACCACCTCCAGCTGGTTGGTTGGTTGGTTATTGGGGCTTAGGGGCGCACCGACTGCAGGGTCATTCGGCGCCCAACCACCTCAAGCAATACTGGACAAGTTGTGGGAGCAAACACGCTTCTTCAGCAGAAGCTTGAGTGACGGCCTATTCACTTTGCTTGTCGTCATCATATCGTCGAACTGGTGGCAGAGGCGGCTTTCTCCACGCGCTTCGGTCCGTCCTCAGGACCGCGATCTCCTTGTTCAAGAACTTCGAGAAGAGATGGAGGCTCATTGATTGGAACAAGTTTGAACCTATGGTGTATGAAGACCTGGAGCCAGCAGTGGCCGAGACGTTTTTCTCTTCCAATGATCGTTTCGTCGCCTTCTGCCGTGAGAAGCTCGCCGAAATCCAGCCTAGCGATGATTATCGTTGGTTCTTTGAGGTATCGATTATCCCCTTTGGTCAACAGCTTCCACGGGGAATCAAGTTCCCCAGCCAGGTGCTCTCCAACGTGCCAGATAGATGGTTCCATCGCGCCAGATGGATGGGGCGCATAATCTGCGGGATCAAGATCTTCTTGCTTTGCCATCAGTTCTCCGTGACTCTCAGTGAATTGGGAGCACTGAAACGGTTCGTCTCTTTCATGGTTGTTTTGTACGTCAGTGCATGGTTCTGCTCTTCATTGGCGGTCAGCGCTTCCGTGCACGACCTGACCGTTCTGCAAAGCCTGATGTGAATGCTGAAATTCCGAAGGGGATCTCCAAGGAGTTTGCCGATCACCCATTATCTATTATGACATTATAGTCGACATATGATTTATCATAACAATCACCTATTATGGTGCCCCAGCGAAGAACTGGCTGGTGTGTCGTTCTTCGACGAAGGCGTGCCGTGTGAGATGAAGACGAGGATGATCGCGGCACTCCAGGAACAGGGATCGGAGAGTCCTCCCAGCGAGCGCAGGTGGATCTCGCAGAAAAGAAGGTTCTCGTCCCAGGAAGATCATCGTCGACTTCATTACTGCAAAGTCGGTGGGCAACCTGAAAGCCTACGGCATCAACATGGACTTCTTTGCCGCCGATCCCGCTGATTGGGAGACAGCACTTGGTTTCACGAACGCTAAGGAAGTCCTGTGCGCGATCGCGGTAGTTAGCGACTTCGCCGAACGAGCTGCGGCTCTTATCAAGTATACAACAAGGTACTAACGAAGGATGAAGGGCAAAAGCAGTACCTGCTGCAAGTCGTCGAACAGCATCGTCGCCAGAACCCCGAGACCACTAAGAGGACTGAAGTATCATTCCCACCTAAGCCACACTGCTGCCGACAGGGCCAGTGACCTATGACCTGAGACAGAATGCGAAGTGTCTTTCGATCCAGTGTGTCAAAAGGAGTACTATGATGTGCATTTTATGCATATCGTGCGCTTGGTTTAAAAAACTGAAGCACAAAACACGTTTGGGGCATTTCAGACACATCTCTCCCTGAGCGAATCTCCCAGGGATCACAAGTCCATGGAGAATGAGTTCTTACTGGGGATAAATGAAATGGTGTTCTTTGAATTTAATGGGCTCGGAATGCACAAAAGCCGGCGCGAATTTCATTGAAATAAAATAAAATCCAGCACAAACGACATACAGTCTTCGTGTGAAAGTGCTTAAGAGTGCTGGACCAAGGCCATATTTTGCACACATGATTTCCTCCAAAAGACATATCAGTTAATGACAGAGCGCTGTGGAAGTGTTCATCGTAATTTGCCCTTATATATATATATATATATATATATATATATATATATATATATATATATGCCTTCCTTAGGAAAACATTTATATCTATATATATATATATATGTCCTTTCCTCAAGAATATATATATATATATATATATATATATATATATATATATATATATATATATATATATATGAAGTGGACAGGATTCATTAAGAACACAAATGCCCGGGGGGGTGGTCTCAGCCAATGCGTCTCGTTCGCAGAATTGCCCCCGCAGTCATTTTTCCTTAAAATAGGCCCTGGGTCCTAACACGCGCACTGAAAGGGGAGACACTTTTGTGCCCCCCACCTGTTTTTCTTGAAAATCTCGAGAATGGATCGAAGCTGGTCGCTGCAACTTTGTGACGCTTATGACAATTGAATAGCTCGTCGATTAAGGCAAGAAATAGAAAATTGGAAAGAAAATTTTGAAGCATCAAACATTTGAAGTCAAACAAAAACGAAAATAACGGTTGTCGCTGGCAAATGGGAAATTTGCGAACGGACTAGCATCTACGTAAGATTACCGTTTGAACATAATCAGCCGGCATCATTCAGGCGTAAGTGATAGATGCACCAAGACCAAAGTCAGGGCCAATAAGGTCAGGGGCAAGCAGCTTGTGACCTGGTCCACATGCGCTTTGCGACAGGCCGGTTTGTTTGACATATGCATTAAAAAAACAATAAAAACACGTATGCGCGCATTGTTACGCTTACATATACCAGGAGTAGTACTTGCCAACGTCATCAAAGATATTTATATGTATATATATATATATGTGTATATATATATAATTATATATATATATGTGTATATAATTATAATGGTTTTATAAAAATCAAATCATGTAACTGGGTTCATTATGACCAAATAACTTTATCGAAAACAGTTCATAAAATCACTTTGGGCCAAAAACTTCAACCAAGGCCAGTGACTTCGTTTCACTTCTGTTGACCTAACGTAGGTGAGAGATAATGGATAGGACTTTTACCATTGATACACTCATTTCAAATTTTGAGAAAATTTATAGGCGTTCACAGGGTTTTAAAAATAGCCGGATTAGGTTTCCGAAAACTGAATGAAGAAATAGGTAAAAACACTTTTTCGGCTTCTTCTAGTCATGTCATGCTAAACAAGTACAAATCGTATTACAATGTTTGCATAATGTTAGCACAGGCGGTGCCAGGGACATGAAAAAGGGGGGACAGTCATGTTCACATGCTCTTCAGGTCAGCTTGTGACCTTAATCCTTGAATGACATTCAGTGACCTTAGAATCACTTGGAATGATCTCGTGTGCATTTATTATTGTCTGTAAACGTTTTCAGTCATTTGAATTCACTCTATTTCAAAAAATTCCATTTTATGGCTATTGTGATATAGGGCACGCGCACTGGCATTTTAGGTCATAGCTCCGTGACCCGACCTGATATCAGGCTGAAACTTGATACACAACTAGAGTTCATCATTTTACCTCATATATATTCTCGGGCTTGCATGTCAAACAATACCACCGCAGTTATTACTATAAGATCAAATTTTGACTTTTGACCTTGACCTGACCTTGAAAAGTTGCCTTAGATGAACAAAATTGTATTTGCACGTTGTCGAACTATTTAGCTATACGTCCATATAAAGTTTTAGGTTCTATCTTAAAAACGCTATTTTTGGCAGTCATTTTCCTTTATCCTCGACAGGGCCAAAATTGGCCTGAGGTGCCTGTCAAAAACGTCGCCTGGCTCCACCCCTGAGCAAAAAAGAATTTCGAAATTTTGTCACAGTACGTAGAAAGAATAGCTAATAAAAATTGTCAAGTACCATGAAGCTGCGTTAAAAACCCTGGAATTGGCAAGCAAAAAACTCGAGGGGGTGATTTAGGCCCCCCTGCCGGGAATAGGGTTAAAGATATTGACCCCGGGTCATAAAAATTGCACACTCTGTTCCTTTTATCGTCCTACCCTACTCATAAAATGTCATGTCTCCAGCTCTTTTCGTTTCTGAGATCGGAGGGGGCACTTTTGTGCCCCCTTCCGGTACGCGTTAGCACGAAACGCCCTTCCACTGCGTGTGGTAAAGGCTTTCCAAAATATATGTTTCGTAGGGATGTCTTGTAAACCACGGAATAAGGTTCTTAGATCGCTCACGGAATCTCAGAAAATAACATGAAAAGGGCAAATCGATATGGGTCTCCATGGCTCCATTTCACACGCTAAACAGTATAAAAGGGAAAAGTTAGGCGGAAAAGGCTCTTAGCCTTTTTGTCAGTTAAGGGTTATTCTGTCTTATGGTCATTGCTAAACGGCATCATGTCTGTCTCCCTCTCTGTTCAGAAAATACGACGACATTTCAGTCGTATTTTATCACAAAGTGCAATGGCACTTCAGGTCGGTGAATGCTAGTGACGTCACGTGCCTTCGACACGGAAGAGTCAAATCGCCGTATGACGGTACCTGGTACATAGGACCTTGACCACGACTAAAACGGTGCAGGAAAGGCCACCAGTTGACTCTTCTGTAGCCATGACAAGACTTTGCTTCGGAAACTAAATATAAACAATCAAGGCAGCCCATTTGTTCACGTGATTAACCCTATTCCCGGCAGTGGGGGGCTGAATCCGCCCCTCCCTCGGGTTTTTGCTTGCCAATTCCAGGCTTTTTAACGCAGCTTCACGAAACTTGGTCACTTTTCCTAGCTATTCTTTCTACGTGCCGTGAAAAATTTCAAAATTTTATTTTACTCACGGGCGGAGCCAGGCAACGTTTTTGGGAGGCACCTCAGGCCATTTTTGGCCATGTTGAGGGTAAAAGGAAAATGTCTGCCAAAAACAGAGTTTTTAACATAAAACTTAAAACTTTATATGGATGTATAACTTAATAGTTGGGCAATGTTCAGATACAATTTTGTTCATCTGAGGTCACTTTACAAGGTCAGGCCAAGGTCAAAAGTCAAAATTTGTTTTTTTTTTGCAATAATTCCTGCGCCGTCTTTTCAAATGCCAAACCCGGAATATATATGACGTAGAACGTTGCCTTCTACTTGTGTACCAAGTTTCAGCTTGATATCAGGTCGGGTCACGGAGCTATGACCTAAAATGTCAGTGCGCGTACACTATATCGAAATAGCCATAAAATGGAATTTTTAAAATAGAGTGAATTCAAATGATTGAAAACGTTTACAGATAATATTAAATGCATACCAGATCATTCCAAGTAACCCCAAGGTCACTGGAAGTCATTTAAGGTCAAAGGTCGCGAGTTGATCTGAAGAACGTGTGACCATGACAGTTTTCCCTTTTTCATGTCCCTGGCACCGCCTATGCTAACATTATACAAACATTGTAATGCGATTTGTACTTCTTTAACATAATATGGCTAGCAGAAGCCAAAAAAGTGTTTTTTCCTCTTTTGTTCATTCATTTGTTAGAAAACTAATCCTCCTATGTTTGAAACCCTGTGAACGGCCATAAATTTTCTCAAAATTTCAAATTTGCGTACCCATGGTAAAAGCCCTATCCATAATCTCTCGATCCATGCCAGTTTCATCGAAATCGGCCCATAAACAACGGAGTTATAAGAAGTCCAAAAATACCCCCATTTTGACATTTTTGCCCCCTGTATCCACACATTTCAAAATTTTGAGAATTTCTTTTTATAAAAATGTAGTTCACGTCATGGCAAATCGACTGCCGTTTGTTGCGATGAAATGGGATGTGTAGTTCTCGAGATCTCAGGGGGGGGGGGCCGAATCCCCCTGCCGGGAATCGACCATACCGTCTAGCCCTCCGGGAATAGGGTTAAGGCACAAGTTCTAGAGTTTGTGAGGTACGCGCACACAAACGCACACATATATATGTTTGTGTGTGTGTTTGCGTCAGATATATATATATATATATATATATATATATATATATACATATATATATATATACACCACACACAAACACACACACTTACAAAACTTACCTTATGATAGAATGGACTGAAAGACTAAATGAGAAGATGTTTCTAAAACTTTTCAGACATTTCCTTGGCTACTAATTTCAGCAAAATTGCGACGCGTCTAAGAACAGTTTGGTAAAGATGGTAGCATTCAGCCCAGAAATTTGTAGCATTTTTCTTAAACCATCCAGCGTCACAGGTTTTCATACAAGTTTAACCTTTTGACTTCAGTAAACACTATCATGACTAGGAAAGTCTTCACAGGAGAGTCAACCCCAATTTGGCAACTACTTCTGCGGCTCCGAAAAACCAGACCTGAGAGAAGGTCCAAGGCAGGCGAAGTCGGCTCTCGGCTTAATTGATTGCTGCACAGTATACACAAAGCGGCGCGGCGAGGTTTGGACTCCATGGGAGCATTATGCATGGATAAATTGTTGTAATAAATAATAGTACTGTCGTAGTAAATTAGGCATAATTATTATGTAACATCTGATGATGAAGATAAATTTTTGCATTAAATAATCGTAATAACAAATAAATAAGTAAACAAATGGACAAACAGCTGGATTAAAGTGGTCCGCCAAAGCTGGCTGTTTATGATCGACGTGATCGCGGATGGAGGCCGCGATAGTAAGCGTTCTTCTTGTCGCTGCCCGATAAAGTGACATGGCATGCTAGATGGTCAAAGAATAATGATGTTACCAACTTACTAACGGAATGGCAAATGCTTCTTTGGGGCATGTACTATTCGAGGCAACCATAGCTGTCAAGAAAACGAAATTTTCAACTCAGCTGTGAAACATCGGCCGGCGAATGAGATGAGCAAGGTCCTTTTTGTATCTAGCTCCAGCTCTTACGGTGATTTGGCGGCAAACGTTTTACTCTGATTGACACAGGAGCGACAAAATGTGCGCATTTAGCCAATTCTACTCGCTAAAAGCTCTGTAGCGGTGTAGCCATGGACCGATGGATAAGACTAAGCGCTTGGTGTAAAAACGACGTCAGGTCCCTTATGTATTTATGCATTATTGGTCTTGTACGTCGCAGCCGTTCTCCGAATCGTCCAACTTTATGAGAAAAGCACGCAGCCGATGCCAGTGGTATGGCCTACCAGGAATGGCTAAACATCAACATATGACGCTGTTATGATGTCAGCGTCCCCCATCTACCCAGCTGTTTCATCATCATCAGTCATCCCCCAGCTACCCCTGTACGGATCTGCCGAATGTGTACGAAGCTGGCGGGCTTTGCTATTTGATAACAGGTGGAAACGCCTGATGAACGTAGGACTGCGAAACAAGTGACGAGGGTTTCTATCCGGTCCGCACTGAAAAGGCAATGCTTTCGAGACGCTAGTCTAGAACAGCAAACAGTGGTGTCTTCACTACTCACACGTCCGTCTAAAAGGCCACCCGTTGGCATGCGGATTGCTTTCCTTTTTCATTTTGTTTTCGCTTTCATGCCATTTTCCCACTCTGTGTGGGTTCTAGAAAACCTTAAACAACTGGAAGCTATACCGGGACCAGATGAGGCCTTTCAGAGCAGCACTACGACGGATAAAACACTGCCTTCCGGTCAGTGACCCTTATCTTTTGCTTGTTGTAAACAAGTCTGTCACTGCGGCGTATTCTCCGATACCTCTAAACCGTCTGAAGTCGCATTGCAATAAAAGAAATAGAAATGCAATAAAAAGAAATGTAATAAAAAGAACAGCGCAAACATGCCCTCGAACTTAAGACTGATCTTCCTCTTACCACGCCTCGTAAAACTGCAGAAAATTATTGGCGACCGATGGATGTGGATGGATCCGACGAATTGAAAACTATTCAGCATGTCCATAAGTACACTTGCCGGATCGTGTACTGTGCAAGGAGTACGATGGTACACGTTGACTGGGCAAATGAAACTACGAATCGAGGACAAGTTTTAAAAATTTATTGTTGTGGATATTGGCCAACTTTCCAGCGGTGTCGAACACGGAGTCCTACACAGCTGGCACAGTATTTTCTCGCATAATATGCATCAAAACCAATCAACCGGCCACACCTGGTCGTGTTTTTTTCTTTTTTTTCATGACGTGGTTTTTCCCGCTGGCTGTGGTTGTAGCAGATTTATAACTGCTTGCGTCATGGTTTAGCTAGTGACGAACTCGCTCGTGTCACCCTTTTTCGCGAGTCAGCCAAAGAGGAACTCTTCGAAGTCCAACTTCTATTCACTTCACAATCATTTATCAAACTCCTACACCAGCGTCCACATTACACGGAGACCCGTCCACAGTGCGTTCAAAATCACCAGAGCATAGACGACGACGAACGGCTTGCCTTTTATAGTCCCTAAAAACGGAAAGGATCCGAGCCAGGTAAGGCAAAAATGACGTGATGTCAATGAATAAGAGGCAATTATGCAATCTAGCAAAGGGAGAAAACCAGTGCCGTGAGGGTCTATGGACCAATGAGAGTGGAGGTATCGCAATGCGATTCAAACGAACACCGGATGTCATGAGGCATTCTTTGCCGCTCAGACTGCCTTTTTCAGAGGAATTATCAAGTCACATTACTGACAATGTCATTTAGCACTCTCATGGTGGTAAGTGAGGTGGCCCTTGGCCTCACAAACGTTTTTGTCGGAATGCGTCGAACTCGACCTTGAAGCGTTGACGCTGGATGTTTTTAGTACTAAAGGTATTCATTTAAAGATATTTAACACAAAAGTCTCTGAAAACACTTATCAACAACACACACACACACACATACACACATATATATATATATACATATATATATATATATATATATATATATATATATATATATATAGTGTATAACAACATATATATTCTGCATAACATGTATAGAAACATATAATCAGAGAGTTTAAGGAAGACAACTAGTTCCAGCTTTAATTTTGAGACCATTAAAGTAGACTTTGCTACAATGGCGTGCCCCAGCGATCCATCACCTGATCGTTTCATCCCACATTTTGGTCTGTCGGATAATCCCTATAGATGACGACGCGCAACTGCTCGACCACGCAAAACCCTTAAAAAAAATAAACCGACACTGGAAACATGCGTTGAGCATCCATAGCCAAAGCTTTGCTGCAGGCTCGGTTTGATTTCTTTAAAGATGACCATGGACAGCACAGCGTTCATCCTGATGTGAGCCCAGCAAACCATGACAACGTCCCAGATTCCGTTTGAACATTTCGATGTAAAACACTGGCAGTAGCTTTTGGCATACCTAGCCGTAGAACACCGCTATAAAAATCCCTATAGAATGGGTCGGAAATGTGTAAGGGTACGGTCGTTTGATAGTTTCGAATGCTCTCATTTTAGCGGTGTTGTTCATTAAGGGAAAACCCCAATAGTCTGGTTGTTTCGAGCGTTCAAACGTTGAAATTTTGTGCTTTCTCACACCGTGAAAACGGCTCTTCAGTGCGATTGGTGAGTGTTATTCATGCTTAGTGTTTCGCTTGGAACAGTAAAATCAGGAAATAGAGAAGAGACCGATTTTTGTTTTCATTATCATCCGATAGAACTAGAGACGCTGATTACAAATATTCCATTCCACTTGATGTTAGGCATGTAGTTCAGCAGATAGTTTGTCCAGGAGGCCGGAGACCACTGCGCCAGAAGGCACAGTGGGCCTGCAACGCGCCTGAGGCCATATGATGTCACAAAAACCCCAGGCGCCGGCGAGCTACGTCGACGGCCGGCTGGTTTTCAGAGCAGAATTTATTCTTAGTTACCAGTTTTCCATAGATCATACATTTTATTGTGTATTTTACCGTCGAGGTCGTTTTTAATATGGCCACTTGACCTATTTCACCCATCGTTTGCAAAACCCCTGAAACTGCAAAAAATGCAAAAAGAAAACCTGGGATCCATGGGACCAGGATTTCAGAGGGTACTGCGACGCTTTCTCATCACAGGGAGGTATTCTCAACACAGGGAGCCAAAATGGTGCAAGAGTCCGGGCACTGAGATGAGATGTCCAGCACATGTGAAATAAGTATCATGACGGTTTAAGGGTGTAAGCAGCGATTTAACCCTTGCCAGTTTTCTGATTTTCGCCACCTTCGTCATTCGGGGGGGGGGAGGGGGAGTTGGTGCGACCTCCTGCACGTTTCCTCACCTGACACGATAAATGAAAAAAACAAAAAAGTAGATAGCCCTGACTGTTCCTTGCAACTTTCACGCAGGTTATTTTAAGATATCGCTTTCGGTTGATCTGTCAGGAGGTCAAACGAGGTCTAATCCAGTTTTACGTAATTTGCACAGTTCTTTCAGGGGTTCATCAGGCAAAGCGTTTTAAGGTCCACGTAGACCATAATGGTGTCCAAGTGGTCGGGGAAGGTCGCATTAATTCACATAAGGTCGCTTCGACCTTCGACTTGAATGACCTTGAGCCTGTCTTGAACTGTACCACAGCAGTTTCGTTGCTCGGCAAAAGATCACGTTCCATCACTTGGGACGAATTCCGGGGCTTAACCTGGAATGACCTTGCCCTTGAATGACCACGCACTCACTATAGACATAAACCATGTTTTCAGAGAACCATGTGATGCCTCCATACACGTTTTGAACGTAGAGTCGCAGCAGAACAGCTTTCACGGAATGTGGGCCGATTTGATCTCGACCTTAGATGACCTAGCTCATAGTGGATATAAAAGATCTCCTCATAGCCGGACGGTAACTTAAGAACCACCAGCAAACAACAATCTGGTCTGGAACCACCTTGAAAGCACTATTTTGAACGATACGGTTCAGGTTCTTGACATATGTGATTTCCAGGCCCTCGAGAACGAAGTCACAGCTGAACAACCTAACATGGCATCAACTTGAAGAGTTTGGGGAATGTGTAAAAAGATTTAAAACTCAGGTGACCAAAATTTCAGGTCATTCGGCCGACCGGTTCAGCATGCATTCCGGAAAAAACGTTGAGGAGACTGTACCTACCCTCGCCCCACGACTGGCAAGGGTTAATGTAGCGTTTGCGCCCCGAGCTAACTCGGGGATAGCTTTGTGTTAGTCCTGGGGCAATGGGTGGGTCTACGGGATAATTGGCCTGAAAGTGACAGCCTGGAGGTGGCCTGGGCATGGAGGTGACAGCTTGGCGAGTACTTGACGTATTTAGCTTAGACTTCTGGGCTATGAAAATGTGTTTAATTTTTACAATGTGCTTCCCTAAACCCCCTTCCAGAGACGCCACTTGATGCACCTGGGTCGTGCATAAATGCCAACGTTTGTAAGAACGGGCATTAAGAACAGTCACGAAGTTTAGCGGCTTTATCTCTGGCGGTTCAAGAACCGCAGACAAAAATAAAACGCATGACTTTACGCCGTGTTAAACGTCATAGCCCAGCCAGACCGGCCGGCCGCTGGGGGTTTCGTGACGTCGCAACAGTCACTGGCCATTTCAGCCAGACGCAACTTTGGGGACTGAAAAGAGCAATTTCCATCCCAATTTTTGGTGTCCTGGCAACGAATGTGGAATCAGGGGCCCGGAACCGAGTACATGACACAACAAATAAGAAAAGTTTCTGGAGGTCACCACTCTAATGCTTGTCCATATCCTAATATCATCTGGGCATGGCAGTGGAGGGCGTTACGACCAGCATCCAGCTACGATCCCTCCGCCCAACCGAATTACTCGGAAGCAATTTTTCCCAGGCACAGATTCAAATAGCGCTGAGGGACGGGTTTTACGTGCTACGAAGGCCATGACGTCACCTGTGGAGGCCTGGCTGACACTGTTCCGATCGAACGGCGCCTCTACTGGCACATGCCAGACATCGAGATTCCGTGTCTGTCACCGGATATGAACCGAGCATGCTAGTACAGAGCCACGGGAGGCCAGTTAAAACTGAAATCTCCCATAGAAACAAAGTGGAAATTTATCAGTGAAATGGACAAAATCGAATGTAGCGCTCTGTTAGTAGCTTTGTCATTGTCGCCATAACATCACATAGGAAACTCGTAGGAATTTTGTTGAAATGGTCGTTTCTCTGAACATTTGCAACGGCATCTCATTCGAGGTGAATTCAAGAGCAAAAAAACATACTGCTGCGTGTATTTAAAATAGTACTACTACTACTACTACTACTACTACTACTACTACTTATAATAATAATAATAATAATGATGATGATGATGATGGTGATATTAATAAACTTCTACGGAAACATTTTAAACTGCCCTGACACCGAGTCAAGGGCGTTTGCTAGTGTCCCTGAAGTGAAGCAGAGACTGGCTGTCGAGTGGGTCATCCGTTACAATGCGAGACACTGCACGAGCGCGACCCGTTGTCACGGCGCCAAATGGCTGTGCCGTGATGGTCGGCGTGCGATCGGCCTGTCCGCTCCACACAGGCGGCAACCCTACAGCTGCAGAGGTGCCCGTCCGCTCCACACAGGCGGCAACCCTACAGCTGCAGAGGTGCCCGTCCGATCCACACAGGCGGCAACCCTACAGCTGCAGAAGTGCCCGTCCGATCCACACAGGCGGCAACCCTACAGCTGCAGAGGTGCCCGTCCGATCCACACAGCCGGCAACCTACAACTGCGGAGGTGCCGGCCGTGTGCATTTTATAAACTATATATAAATTTTATATATATAGTTTTTATATATATAAATTTTATATATATAAAACGATAACTCATTTTCGTTACGGTCCGAGTGAGGAAATAATTATGTGGTGCCATCTATCCGCTGGAAATTGAACTAGAATGCATTGCTGCAGGTTTTTCGTAGTCTTATGAGGACACCCTGAGATCACATCTACTCAATGGGCTTTATATTAAGCCTGGTTCGGAGCCTCCGACATGGACACCAACTTCTAGCGATTTGAATTGATTTAGTCTTGTTATTTTTGCAATTGCTGCCAAATGCCGTGGATTTGTCCAGCAGACTATGCATTTGGGAACCAAATTTCGTAGTTTCATATTCATTTTACCATGAGCCAGTCGGTTTTAATGGAAGTCCAAACCTTAGGCTTTAATATAAGTATAAAGTTTTTACCATTCAGGTTGATCTGGTCCTGTCACCTCAGCCCTAAACAGATGTGGCCCCTTTGTATAGGGAAAAGAGGGTGTGTTGCACCCTCCTGGCTAATTGCACCCACCTTCGTTCCCGCGAACCCACCGCATATTTCAGTGTGTTCTGCCTGTAAACCAAACTATCACCACCAGAGTGATCATTGTTCGGTGCTAAAGCGCAAAGAACGAGGCAGGAACGAGGCGAGCTGCGCGCCCCTTCTCTTCAATAAAATCATGCGTTCCCGCAACTTTTATCGTGTTGGCTATAAGGTTTGATAACATATACGCATTGGAAGTGTACATTCTAAGAAATAAACATGTTTTTTTTTTTCAGATTCACGCAAAACATTCCCAAGCATGAGAAATGTCTCGCCGATTTCCTCGCTGTTGTGCAAAAACACCATAAATTAATTCGGCACGGCCTAGGGGGTGTCAAATAGGTTACCCCCTCGGTTTTTCTTGAACAACTTCTGAACGATTAGAGTTAGCCCAATCAAATTGTCAGCACGTATTCAGTAATCAGTTTGACGTATTTCGACATTACAACTATTTTCATGCTAGGTCAGGTCATGGAGGTATGAAGCCATAAGTGTGTCCTTGCATGCTTGTTTTCGCCTGTTCGGGCGGTGGCGCGAACATGCTTGGTTTTTTTGATAATGTTTGCGAGTGTAATGCGTAAATTATTTGGATTTGCATAGGAAACGATCCCTAAAAGGATATACAGTCGTGGCATGCCAGCATTAGAGGTCATGCTAGGTCATATGCATGATGGCAATTGGACTGATTTGCATTGTGGTTGATAGAAGTTGTTGCCCCTGACTTCCCCATCGTTCAAGTCAGACAAGCAAATCTATGTGCGCTTCTTAGCAAAGTTCACCAAATGCAACGTGAGGTCATGTCATGTCAGGTCACGTAATAAGTAGATGTCAAAAAGAAATGAAATGCAGCATTATCTGTGGAAGATCGTTCAGCAGCAGTAGACAGCAATTATTGTTCCAAGTCAGCAAAAGAAGAATAACTGTCTGTCTTGACCTGGCTTGATCTTGACCCGCTAAAGAGCAGACAGAACTTATTTAATTATCACGAGATGCCATTTCGGTTCTGTACTTGACGTAGTTAAGAATCGCAGCGAGTAATGTTTGCTCTTTGTTGGGAAGAATAATGCTACCTTATCTGACCTGACCTAGACTGACCTTGACTGGAGGAAACGCAGATAATGCATAACTGATCATAAGAGGGTTTGACTTTCATTCTTTTCGGCACGTACGTCAAAACGGCTGCCAGTGAGTATCGACCTTTGGTATGTAAAGTAAGACCAATATTTTGCCTAACCTAGGCTGACCTTGACCCGGCATTTTTTAACATTTTGACAGGCATTTCATGCAGAAGATTGCGAAGTTTCGTCTGATACCCAACTGAAGGCTCTAAGATCACTATTACCGATGATATGAGGTACAAACCGATGTCGGTTTTTCCGAAGTCGTGTTGTGCGTCTTACGTGACCTGTCACGTTATCGGCCACGTGACCAGGGCTAAAATAGTATTTTCTGAATCGTTAGACCCAGGGCTATCGATTGGTGATAGAATGGTTCAGAACCGACAGTTAGGTCCTGAGAAAGCAGGGGGTGCCCTTTTTGACATCCCAGTCGGTCGCGGGCACAAAAACATGCCAGGCCGTGCCGGGTTAAACTGCGCCCATGGCAAATGCACCAAGGGGGCGCAATTCGCAGAAGGAGAGTGCAGTTAACTGTGGCTGACCGCAATACGGTTTGGCTTGTACATCATTTTACATTTGCATTTTTAGATAAACGAAGCTTTTCATCTGGACCGTAAGCACACATCAGCTACCTGTCCGAGCTGTAAAAGTGGGTACGTCAATAAGAAAAGCGAGCAAGATGAACCAGCTTGTTTTTTTGGTCAGCAGTGCTGAGCACTTGGGGGTGGACGGAGGTGCTAACAGGCTTGTGGCCTCGGATGGTAGTCTGTTTGAAATCGTATAAAAGTTAGGGGAAAAATGCAAGAGTCTGTTAACTTTGGTGCTCCTGAAACTTTCTTAAATTAAGCGCCAAAATTTTTGCCAGCCTTGCTTACATGGTGATGTCACATCCGACACCGTTGAAATGCCCAAACATTTCGATTAACATGCGCACCTCCCGTCTGTTTTTCTTGCAAATTTCGCTGACAGATCGGACAGTTAAATAACTCGTCGATTGACACAAAGAAATCGAAAACTGGCGGGATAATTTTGAAGTATGAAGTGTTTGAAGTTAAGCAAACATAAAGAAAATAACAACCGAATGTGTAATGCATTCTTTATTCACATATAAGGAATAGCAGTTGTCGCAGACAAATGGAGGTTTTGCGAGAGGAGAAGAGTTCTAGGTAAGATTACCGTTTGAGCATTATTATCTGACATTTTTCGAGATCACTGAGGATGATGGATGTACCAACACCAGAGCCAGGGCCAGTGAAGGTCAAGATCATCAAAGGTCATGGCCAACCAGCTTGTGACCCGATCCAGATTTACTTTGCAACATGTCGATTTGTATGAAATATGTATGCAAAGAACCTAATAAAAACAGGTTTGCACGCATCGATACCCATTTATATATATATATATATATATATATATATATATATATATATATATATATCCATATATATATATATATATATATGAAGGTCAATAATCTTGCTTCACTTTATTTGACTTTGGGGAGGTCACTGAACGCTGAAAGTGACCAAATGTACCGATATTGGCTATCTGCACGGAAGTACGCTAAATGATGCCTTTATTATTCACACTAAAGGTACACCAGCATCCTGTATTGCTGGATATCTGATCTGGAAACATAACATATGGCGCCATAGGTCAATGACTTGGCATGACCTCGACAAAAATCATCCCTGAAGAATGTGGAATGTTGTATTCACGTTTTACCGCTCTGACATGCGTCCTTTTCTCCTTTCGTCCGAAAAGCCGCACGGATGGACCTGTACGGGCCGAACAAAAGTATCCAAAGTTGACCTTTCGGACCTCAGTTGACCTTGGAAATATTGACTTCAGATCATGAAAATTGCACCAAATGTAACTCTTTACGACCTTAAGCTACCCTTAAAGTTCTGTGTCTCAGCTCTTTCCGTTTCCGAGATCGGAGGGCGTGGGGAAAAAATGCCCCCCTTTCCAATGCGCGTTAGCGCGAAACCTCCTTTCACTGCGTGTGTTAAACTGAAATCATTAAGTTCATGAAATTAAAGGACCTCATAAATATCAAGTACGATGAAAAAGCACTGAATGTTCGAATCATAGGGGATTATGGAACATGACAAGTGCTAGCCAAATACGTTTACAGATCTTATCGTGCACATATGGGCGTCACATGGATTGAATTGTTCCATGATATTCTCGTGTCCATAGTTGTCAGCCACGCCCGCCGGATTAGACCGTTGCGCCCGTAGGCAGTGGATATGGTGTGAGTTGACTGTATTCATGGCTTGCGTGGTAGCATAATAGGCATCGATATTTTCTTTCTTTATTTGGCTGAAAACAGTCGTCCTCATTCCTGCCACTTTTGACAGCGTTCATCATGAAATTTCGTTAGGCCTCAATGGCTGAACACCGTTCTTCCTGTACGCGGTTTTCCCCGCTAGATGGCAGGAGAGTGCCGCTGTCGTGGCAACCGGTAGAATTTGGTCGGACTTTCCAATCCAGGTAGACGCTATTCATGACATGTCTTTTTCTTTTCCCCAGTTTTTTTTTCAATTTGAGCAGGGGTGATTCACATTTATGATGAAAGTCTTGATTATGTCTCAGGCATGTTTTTTTTTCTTTTCGCCCCAATGTCCGCAGTTACACTGTGTTTTAGCCGTAACGTCTCCAGATGAACTCAGTGCAACACACAGGAGCGGTGGGACCTCTGTGGAGACTGGGGGAGGCAAACGTCATTTTTACCTCGTTTCTTTCCATGCAGCGCCCTGGGGTTAATGTTAAATGTTGCCCGAAGTTGGGGCAGCTGTCCCCCTCCCCCAGTTCCAACGCCCCAGGTAGCATGGATATGTCGATACTGACACTTACACAGACTGGCACCATTGCCCCACTCCATTTTTTGGCCGAGTTGGAAATGCGCCATTGGCAGAAGCGCTAAGAACAGTCAGCCAAAAACGAATGAAATCGCTTAGAAGTGGGAACTACACGACGTCAAAAATTTCGAGATTTCAATACACAGATACCAGTCTAGTCTATTATATTCTATTTCCATTTAAAATCCGAATCCACCCGTCCTAGGATCCGAATCCAGAAAAATCATGCGAATCCTCGGCTCTAGTTATGGAGTTACACCGCGGGGAGAGACTGAGTTCCTGCCCTCCCCCTCGCGGATAATCGAGACTACCTCGGACTGGTCCACAACCTTCCACGTGGCATTGGCACCTTCCTTCCGTTCTGATTATGTTAAGTTTTTGTTTTGGTTGTAACTGGGGCCGTCGCGTGCATACATCTGATATGTACTCCGGTCGTACCTCGGGAATGTAGTGTCTACCGGTGTCGTCATGGGCTGTCCTGCGAACGATACTAGATGCTCTCGAAAAAGCTGTATATGCTTTGCACGGTCTAGTTCAACTCTATGAAGGTCGACTAGCGGACCAGTAGACTGAAGTTCCAAACTGCGCATCCAATTCTTAATTCGAATGCTCCATTTCCCTGTTACGTAATAGTTTGCGAAATATTGAAAAGACATGTGTTTACTATATCCCTATGACCTAGAGATTCCAAAACATTAAAAAAGTGTCGTATTCATTCATATATCTTACGGAAGCATTACCTTTTTTAAATACGATATTGTCACAAACTATGTGGCAATTGTTATGCATGCAATAGGAAATAGCGTGATATGGAAACATAAAGAGAGAAATGGACTTCGGGAACATTTTCTTATTTTTTCGTGTTATTTACTCAATTCCGACCCCCTGATTCGAACTCGGTGGCCAGAACTGTCACATTCACAATGGAAATTGCTCCAATGAGTCCTCAAAGTAGTGACCGGCTAAAAAGGTCTGTGACTGGTTGTGGCGTCACAAAACCCCCAGTGGCCGGCAAGCCTGGCCGGGCCATGATGTTTAACATGCCAGAAAATGTCACCCCGGGGTTTCTGCCTGCAGTTTCTGAACCGTTCGAGATAAAATTGTGAAATTTGGCGGCTATTATTAGCGTCTTTTGTAATACGCGTTATCGTAAATACACGATCCTAATGCGTCAAGTGACGACTCTGGAGGCTTATTGTAAAAACTAAACAAAGTTCCATATTTCAGGAGTCCAAGCCAAATATGTCAATTACTGGCCAAACTGCCACTTCCCCTGGAAGCCCAATTATCCCGTAGGTCCTCTCATTGTCAACATCCCCCGATTAGCTCGCAGCGCATAAGTTATGTTAGTCCTCAATTCTATGTTAATCCTATGTTAATCCTCAATCTCCAGTCCACGAGATGCAACCCCCGCCAATTTTTCCGGGACCTGAGCTGAACCGGTCGGCTTAATGGGCTAAAAGTTTGGCTGCCTGGATGTTGAACCTTTCTACAGATGCCCTGAAAACGTCAATTTAATGTCATGTATGGTCACTGAGTTATGGCATCGTTTTCGGGGGCATACAGGCCACAAATATCAAAAATCTGAACCGTACCGTTCTAAGTAATGGTTTCAAAGTGGTTTCAGACCATATTGTTGCCTGCTAGTGGTTCTAGAGGCACCATCCAGCTATGAGGTGACCTTTTATACCTGTCGCAAGACCTAGGTCATCGAAGGCCAAGGTCACGCCAGATCGCATTTCGTGAAAATTGGCCTGATGCGACTCTCCTTGCAAAATGTTTTTCCAGTCATGATATGGTTCCATGGGAGCATGGTTGGAGTCATTCAAAGTGAAGGTCATGTGAGGTAAAGTTTTGGAATTCGTCTCAAGTGATGGAAGATGGTGTTTTACCATGCAACGAAACTACTGTGGCACAGTACATGGTCGGCCTAAGATCATTCGATGTCAAGGTCGCGGCGACCTTGTATGACCTCATGAGGCGTTTCCCGAGCATTTGAACACCTCTTCATCAGTTATTTATTATTCATATTAGAATATTTAATCAAAATATATATGCATTAGTAATATCAAAATATCCATGTAATTATGGTCTACGTGAATTTTACAAAGCATTGCCTTGGGCATGCCTGAAAGAAACGTGCAAAGCACGTGAAAACTGGATTCGACCTCGTTTAACCTCCGGTTGAATATGTCATTTCCATATTGGTTATGTTTGAAAGCAAGATTTTTCATATTGTTTTCAATCTAAATGTTCTAGCATGATCGCAAACTCCATCGGTTCAAATGAATCACATGTCATTTGTGAACTGATAGATCTGTTAGCTATAAGCAGTGATCAACATCATTCAGTGTCATCGATGGTAGTTACCGACATTAGAGTCAGCGTTGTCAAAACAGTTATGACAGCGGTGGTCATCCAGAGATCAGTGCACCCCCGCGTTTGCCTTTTAGCCAATATAAACCACTTAAAATATTTTTGTCTAATGCCAGTTGTCCCTTTGGCATGGGCTCTTGAGAGAGAGAGAGGGAAAGAGGAAGAGAGAGTGAGGCAGAGAGAGGAAGAGAGGGAGAGGGACAGAGAGAGGGAGAGAGGGAGAGAGACAGAGAGAGGAGGAGGGAAAGAGAGAGAGAGAGAGAGAGAGAGAGAGAGAGAGAGAGAGAGAGAGAGAAAAAAAACGTCATGACTCTGTACAATACGCTGTCCTTAACCCTATTCCCGGAGGGCTAGACGGTATGGCCGATTCCCGGCAGGGGGGGGGGGATTCAGCCCCCCCTGAGATCTCGAGAATTACTCGTTCGATTTCATCGCAACAAACAGCAATCGATTTGCCGCCACGTGAACTACATTTTTATAAAAAGAAATTCTCAAAATTTTGAAATTTGTGGATACAGGGGGGCGAAAAATGTCAAAATGGGGGGTACTTTTGGACCTCTTATAACTCCGTCGTTTATGGACCGATTTCGATGAAACTGGCATGAATCGAGAGATTATGGATAGGGTTTTTACCATGGGTCCACAAATTTGAAATTTTGGGAAAATTCATGGGCGTTCACAGGGTTTCAAAAATAGGAGGATTAGTTCTCTAACAACTGAATGAACAAAATAGGCAAACACCCTTTTTTGGCTTCTGCTAGTCATGTTATACTAAAGAAGTACAAATCGCATTACAATGTTTGTATAATGTTAGCATAGGCGGTGCCAGGGACATGAAAAAGGGGGAACTGTCACGGTCACACGTTTCTCAGATCAGCTTGTGACCTTTGACCTTAAATGACCTCCAGTGACCTTGGGGTCACTTGGAATGATCTCGTGTGCATTTGGTATTATCTGTAAACGTTTTCAATCATTTGAATTCACTCTATTTCAAAAATTTCGTTTTATGGCTATTGCGATATAGGGTACGCGTACTGACATTTTAAATCATATCTCCGTGATCCGACCTGATATCAAGCTGAAATTTGGTACAGAAGTAGAGAGTACCCTTCTACGTCATATGTACTCCGGGTTTGGCATTTGAAAAAATGGTGCCGAAATTATAGCAAAAAAACAAATTTTGACTTTTGACCTTGACCTGACCTTGTAAAATGATCTCAGATAAACAAAATTACATCTGCACATTGCCCAACTATTTAGCTATACATCCATATAAGGCTTTAAGTTCTAGCTTTAAAACTCTGTTTTTGGCAGACATTTTTATTTTACCCTCAACATGGCTAAAAATGGCATGAGGTGCCTCCCAAAAACGTTACCTGGCTCTGCCCCTGAGCAAAATAGAATTTTGAAATTTTGTCACAGCACGTAGAAAGAATAGCTAGGAAAAGTCACGAAGTTTCGTGAAGCTGCGTTAAAAAGCCTGGAATTGGCAAGCAAAAAACCCGAGGGGGGACGGATTCCGCCCCCCCCCCGTGCCGGGAATAGGGTTAAATGCACTGCATCAGTGTGGGTGGGGCTCTACAGTCAACACAATTAAATGTTTATAAAGTCAGTCCTTCCATCCGCCCCTCTACAAGCAACGACCTGGCAACATATTACGGCACATATATCGTGAACGTTATCTGTGTAATGAATTTTTTCAGACATGCATGAGTTCTGATCTCATTAATGGAAGAAAAGACCAACACGCAAACCGGAAAGCTGAACCAGATCCCAGTCTGTCGGTACTGGGGGATCGCTTGATTACCTGTTTGCTTATATTTCTGGACTTTGGAAATCTATGATCCATCGAAACGCTGCCATTACGCCTGCCATTACGCCTGCCATGGCGCCTACCTTTGGCGGATTTCTAGAATCGGTCTTTTTGAACGAATTCATTGCTGACTGAATTTAGTTTCTGTAACGTTGGACTACATAAACGCCGACTAACAGTGAGCACGGCATCATTCATCGTGCTCACCAGCGAGGAACGCCTTTCAGCAACAGAGAAAACATCGCGCTACAGCACTTTGCCATAAGTGATATGAAAATTAATTTCTTCTGAGAATATATTCGAAGGCTCTGCGTTCCAGTGCTCACTACGTTCCGCCATTGGTGCCTGCGCGCCGTTAGCCTGCCGAAGAGCCAGAGACTGCGGGAAGGAAACAACTGCAGTCCAGATGGGGATATGCGAAATGCCTGAGGTCGCTGTAGTGCCCCAAAACCACCGAAGACAATACAACTCTGCGGGGACCGTCGCAGTGAGCAGACGGCGACGAAACACCGACATGCACTGCGAAACGGCTGGTCGCCGACGAAGCACGCCGGCTCATGGGGGGTGCGCGGCGTGGCATAGCCTCGGTTGCGTTTCAAGGCCACTGTATCTTTCGGCGCGAAAATCTCGTGAACTAGGCGTCGTATAGCAATTCGAATGGTACATTTGCGCTCGACGTCTGCGGTTGTATCGCATGACAATAAAAAAAGACAAAAAGTCGGTCTCTGTTCCATTACTTCGTGCTGAGATTTTGGGCGTTTGCAATGGCCAATCTGTTTGCGTAGATCTATCTCTAATCATTTCCAATAAGGAGCTGTGCACCTTTTTCGTACCATTTCGGAACCCGACCTGATTTACGAGGTGGTTAAAGGGCAGAGGCACGCCACATATCCGGAGCGATGGGGACTCAAATAACAGCCGGACGCCCCCGTCATGACGCTAATGGTGCAACACGCGCCGGATTTATTGGCCCATAAGACCTAATACATTTCCCGGTAGCGGCGCTAGTGGTCTGAGTGGCGCTGAAGCCGGTTAACTCAAGCGCGTGGGCTGGTTCGTCGTATCGCCACAGTGCGGTTAGCACCGTCACCACGCCGCTCTGGAGCAGAGCTATCGCCGGCGGCGCCGATAGCGATGTCGATGAGATTCGCTGAAGATGACGACATCGTGGACGCGATAACGTAATGAAACTGAAGCGGTTTCAACTGGCAAATAGCCTTCAGCGGCCTAGGAATGCATTTATGTGGTGGAACATCGTTCAGACTGAGTGATGTAATAGTAGCAATGCTTAAATACCTTTTAAGTTTGTTCTTCAGGAAAAATTATGTCCAATATCATCAGGTAAAAAGCTCCCCCAAGGTACTTACTGAAATTCACATTACATCGTCGGTTATTGGCAAAGATATTTAAGGTCGACAGACTAAGAACATGCACAAAGTTTAGGCTGTTCTAGCTCTTGACACAAAAGTCACAGGCCTTGAAATTATGACGACAATTTTTTCTTTGTTTTTTATGACATTCGTTTGTTTTTATTTCTGCCCAAGATGTTGGCGCTACCGTAACTGACGGAACAGGCCCATATACACGTTACTGGCGAATTTTACAGGGTTCACTGGAGCAAAGGCAAGACTAGGTACTTCTTTAACGTGAAAGTTCCCAGACAAACGATTTGCGCAATGTTGACTAGGTGTGATGAGGAAATCCCATTGGCGAGCAAGTCCAGCAGTGGTTGCCCAAGGGTGAAAACAATTATCTCTGCCAGGAAAAACTGTCCGGTGCCACCGAGACGCAAAAACTGAAGCAGAAGGTGAAATGCCGAAAGCTTACAGATGAGATCCTAAAGCCAAGTTAAGACGCAGTGATTTTAACGGATGATAAAAGCTATTTCCCGTCCGACTACTCAGAAATTCAGGCCAACAAAGGGTTCTGCGTGGAAGACAAAGAAAATGCCAACCCGAACACTCGATATCTGAGAAAAGAGAAGAACCCAAAAGTTTATGGTTTGGCCAGCAATGTCAAAACCTGGAGTTAGCAGTTGCTTTATGGCCTATAGGACCGCCATGAACGAGGTCACATACAGAAAACAGTGCCCACCTAAGCTGAAAATGTTCACTCAAAAAGTATCGCAGCACTGATAACTCGATCTTCTGGTCCGACCTGACGTCGGCGCACTGTGAAAAATCCGTGCTGAAGGAATCGAACAAGGTGAAAATACGCGTCATTGCGCGCGCAGATCGACCGTCGGTAACCTCTCTGTTAAAGCAGACCGAGCATTTCTGGCCACTGCTAAAGGCCCGGGTACATGACGGCGGCTGGAAAGCCGAATATGGTATACCTTAGGTCAATGGTGCGAGGTAATTCATACTTTGTCCAATGACGGCCATTGTATGTCTGTATCACCTCACACTCAAAGTGTTAGAAGAAATGCTGGTGGCCCTTGATAGTAGTCGTTCTTACATATGACATATATATATATATATACATATATGTATATATCACATATATATATATATATATATATATATATATATATATGACACTAGTGTCATGGCTTTCCGCGTCTAGTATTTGAAAAAGTCCAAAGTTCACAACTGGCGGAACTTTATTCTCGAAGGCCTGTTTTTTTCAAACTAGGCAATATTCTGAAACTTTTTGAAATTTTTGGTATCAGTCACAACTGTCAGAACCAGTTCTAGCATCTTCTATCCGCTCTAAGTGATTCATCGCCGAGTTGGGCGGCAGTACATTTTGGTTCATGACAGTTATTTTGGGCCTGACCTCAGGTCAATAGTTGGTTGCTGAACGTTACTGGTGACACTGGGCCACTCGATCACCGGGTGAGCCCGATTATTCTTTCCTTCTTTCCACAGTTATCTCCCTGTTTCGAAATCTCCTGAACGTGCCGCGAGATTCATGCACGCATCATTGCAGCAGCCTCATTCACATGATGCAGCTAAACGTGATTATCCTCGCCACCAGCTGTCGTTCCAAGCCCTGTAACGGCCGCTCCAACCACTTTCTGCTGATTGATATTGGTCTGCGACACATTAAAGACACCATTCCTGGACAGCCACACTGTCCCTGCCTGTGTTCGGTACGGGCCGAACCCCTGACGTCGCCAAAAGCAATCATCGGCCTGCCCACGGCCAGAAACCGGATACAGGGCCGGGACATTCCCGTAATGAGGAGGCAATGGAGCACGGAGACCCGCGGCGTGTGGCGACCGGCGATGGCGCCACCAGGCATGTCGGTCCGCGGGAATGGAGCGCGCCGGCAGCAGCACGATCGTTAACCCTATTCCCGGAGGGCTAGACGGTATGGCCGATTCCCGACAGGGGGGCAGATTCGCCCCCCCCCAGATCTCAAGCACTGCAATCCGATTTTATCGCAACAAACGGCAGTCGATTTGCCATGACGTAAACCACATTTCAAAAAAGAGGTTTTCAAAATTTTGAAAGGAGTGGATACAGGGGGGGGGGCAAAATATCAAAGTGGGGGCACTTTTGGACTTCTTATACCTCTGTTGTTTATGGGCTCATTTCGGTGACAATGACGTACATCGGGAGATTATGAATGAGATTTTCGCCACTGGTACACAAATTTGAAATTTTGAGAAAATTCATAGGCATTCACAGGGTTTCAAAAATAGGAGGACTAGTTGTTCAACAACCGAATGAGTAAAAAAGGTAAAAGAACTTTTTTGGCTTCTGCTAGTCGTGTTATGCTAAGAAGTACAAATCGTATTACAAGGTTTGTTTAAAGTTAGCATAGGCGGTGCCAGGGACATGAAAAAGGGGAAACTGTCATGGCCATATGCTCTTCAGATCAGCTTGTGACCTTTGACCTTAAATGACCTCCAGTGACCTTGAGGTCACTTGGAATCATCTCGTGTGCATTTAATGCTATCTGTAAACGCTTTCCCTCAACTGAATTCACTCTATTTCAAAAATTCCATTTTAGGGCTATTGTGATATGGGGTACGCGCATTGACATTTGAAGTCATAGCTCCGTATTGACCTGACGTATTGACCATAGCTCCGTATTGACCTCCGTATTCACCATAGCTCCGTATTGACCTCCGTGACCCGACCTGATATCAACCTGAAACTTGGTGCACAAGAAGTGGACACCCTTTTACGTCATATACTTCCTGGGCTTGTCATTTCAAAAATGGCGCTGAAATTATTTCTATAAAACCAAATTTGGCATTTTGACCTTGACCTGACCTTGTGTGACCTCAAATAAAGTGACCGCAGATAAACGAAATTGTATTTGCATCTTGCCAAACTATTTAGCTATATATCCATATAAAATTTTAAGTTTTATCTTAAAAACGTTGTTTTTGACAGTCATTTTTCTTTTATTCTCAACAGAGCCAAAAATTGCCTGAGGTGCCTCCCCAAAAACGTTGTCTGGCTCCGCTCCTGAGTAAAACAGAATTTCGAAATTTTGTCACAGTACGTAGAAAAAACAGCTAGGATACGTCACGAAGTCTTGTGAAGTTGCTGCAAAAATTGTGGAATTGGCGTGCAAAAAACCTGAGGGGGCGGCGGATACAGCCCCCTTGCCGGGAATTGGGTTAAATTAGCCGTCTTCACACCAGTCCAGTTTTTACATCAGCCCAGTCTTTACACCAGCTCAGTCTTCACATCAGCCCAGTCTTCACACCAGCTCAGTCTTCACACCAGCCCAGTCTTCACATCAACCCAGTCTTCACGCCAGCTCAGTCCTCACACCAGCGCAGTCTTCGCACTAGCTCAGTCTTCACATCAACCTGGTCCTCACACCAGCCCAGTCTTAACACCAGACCAGTCTCCACATTAGCCCAGTCCTCACATCAACCGGTCACTCACATCAGCATATCAGCCCGGTCCTCACATCAGCCCAATCCACTATTATATCAGTCTATTTCCCACATCAGTATATGCCATCAGCCATCACCAGTCCATCTGGCCAGTTATCAACCCAGCCGAGCCCTCACATAGCGTAGCAATAGCAACAGCCCAATGTTCATACCTGTCTTGCCCTCACAACAGCCTACTCTCTCATATCAGCCCAGTCCTCATATTGGCCCAGTCCTCACATCAGCCAAGTCCTTACATAACCACACCTTGAACAGCAGCCCAGTCGTTACACTAGCCCAGTCACACAGTTCACACCAATCCAATCAGCTGACCAACACTCAACGTGAAGTACTGCTCTGCGATGACCGTGTACTTTCAACGCGGCATTTCCAAACTCTTTTAAGTCGCAGTGAAACCTTTCCACACAAAAGCAAGGCCAATGTTCGGGTATCACGGGAGCAGGATCTGAGGACGTCCCTGTTCGCAGCCGGTGCCTTTAGCAAGATATCGCTGCTCTCTGACGAACAGCATGCCGGTGGAAGACACAAATAATTGCACTATGAGCAATCAACAGAATGCAGTTTCTATCTGCGAAGAATCCCACAAAATATTACGACGAGTTTTGATGGACTAACGGGAAGCAAATCAACAAACAGTCTTCTGCAGTGATCAGCAATGAAACCTTAAATATACACACTACTTGTAAGCGGCCCAAGCAAATGAAACTATTCAACATCTCAGCCAAGTTTTATTTACCAAGCGCAAACACCTGACGTTTCACAGCCATTTTTATCTTTTTATTTTTCTGTTATTTTTTATGCTTCTACCCGTTAATGGGTAAGCACTTTCACACCTTTGCAATGACCTGAGGCTTGTGTCATAAAACCTGAACACTCACGGACGTGCATTCACGCCTTTTTAACACATGTTCTCGGGAGGCGTGATGCGCGGTCTAAAAATCAACCTCGGGGACGAGGATGTCAGCGTCATAGCTGGCTCATTGCATTTGTATTTATAATGGCACGTTCAAACGAAAATCTGGCCACCAGATAGTGATGTGAGACAAAGCCTCAAAATGCTTTTCACAGAAGATTTGTGGTGTATGCATCCAAATTTCATATTCATATTCGATTTTCAATGTCAAAACTTTGAAATTTACACTTCAATATATCAACGCAAAGCATGACAATTATGCGTACGTTTACGATGCGTTTGGACCTAGACTTCAGCTGCTGGAAAAATGCAATGCAAGTTATCACCAGCTGCGGCCAGATCACTTAACCCGCGCACGACCGTCGGTCCGTTTCGAACATGCGCGACTGGGGGGGGGGGGGCAGTTGGCCGTCCCCCTCTAACTCACGAACGGTTGGTCGCAAGATAAAAATAAGCATACCGTTGGAAAGCTTGTGACGAGTAGAGCTCGAAACTGGACCCATTTTTAGTTTTAGATAATATGTATGCCAGTTTACGTCCAATATATGTTTTCTCATAGCCGACTGCATGAGACCGAGAAATGGCATGAATCTCAAGGGCTGTGACTAATAACGCATAGGTAAATGCACCAGGGCACAAGTAAAGGTCCGCGGATGCCGATACACGTCTAATTTCTCGGATTTGTTCAATATATACGCCGAAACGTTGAGTTAAAGACACGGCAATTCTTGCGGTCGCCGTAGGCGTGCGCCGCTGCCGTATGCAGTAACAAATTGACGGGAACTAATTTCAACGTTCCTTTTTTTCGCGAAAAAAGACGATCTATGTAAATTTTATTGATCTTAGTGGTTCTTGTGATGGTTTTTCATGCTGAAATTTTGAAAAAATTCGTTAGTTGCCAATCTACAAAACTGGCGGAGCTTTATTCGCAAGAGCCTGTTTATTTCCAAAACATGCTACTTTTTCAAACTTTTTGAGGTTCCTGCTATTACTTAAGTCTGTGCAAGCTAGTTCTGCCATTTTCTACCCATTCTGAGTAATTCATCGCTGATTTTGACGGTGGTACATTTTGGCTCACTACAGTTATTGGTGACCTGACCTCAGGTCAATGGCTGGAAGTCATTGATACTTTGCCCAGTGACGGTAACTAGATGTCTGGGTCACTCTACACTAAAAATGTTATGAAATGTTCCGTCAATTTCCGAAAAAACGGCGACGTGTTAAAAATGGGCTTGACCTTCGGTCAATGACCCGGAACATTCCGAAAAATCTGAGATGGCAGATTTGTTGCATCTATCACGATTACTAATCCCTGAAAGTATCATTGAAATATCTTGTTTTGCGAAAAAGTTACAGGGCGCCAAACTTTTTCGGACATTGGTCTGTTTGATCTGACGTACGTCAACCACCTGACTTGATATATATATATATATATATATATATATATATATATATATATATATATATATTATAATATATATTAACCAATTCCGAAAGTGAATTAGTTAATTTCAGGCGAATGAGGCACAAGCCTGGTTGGGATAGAACTCATTCTCTTAGCCCTTGAAGCGGATTTTCAAAATTAAAATACAGTACTGCACAAGCATGTTTTAAACTCAGTTTAATGCGGAACCTGATTCGAAACCCTGGCATGAATAAAGGGGGGGGGGGGTCCGGCACTAAGGCCAAACCGTTTTGCGTTAAAGCGTTGAAATCTGGTGACTTTTTCCCCATGCCCGTTTTAAGTACTTCACTGAAGTTTTGGACGTACTACATAAAACAAGACGGACTCCACGAGACGGTGCTGGGAGGCATTTCAGGCAATTTTGCGGTCTTTTTGGACGCTTGCTTGCTCCATTGGAAATCGGCGCATAGATCGGCACCGCCTGCGCCACCCGCCATCTCCTGGGAGGAGGCAAAATCGACCCCCTCGCATCTCAGGAACTGAGAAGCCAATTTAAACCATTCCATCGCCAATCGATACCTCTTGTCTTTCTTACCTAACAATGCGACACTTGACCTCTAACAAATGTTGACTGGCGACACAGGTTAAAGAAATACTAGTCTGTCACAAAAAAAATTACGATGGTTCTAATAAGATCTAGCAAGTGTACTGGTTGAACGAAAACTTGGAAAATAAATCAAACAAAATATCACAATTAAGTGCAGCTGGTATGATGGCATAAACACAATGCGAGATATCCCAGAGCAGTCTAGGACACTTTTGAAATTTCCAGTTGTAAAGATATGGGCAGTACAGTGCAATAAACTTTTTTTTGCGCACGGTGTCAAAAATCGCCACACGTGATTTTATGTCTTTGTATAAAAGTAAAACGACACCTTCAACGAGCCAATATTGCTAAAACTGGCCATCGCCAGTGAATTTGAAGTTTGACATTTACTCGACATTTCGCTACAAAAACGTATAAATGGTGCAAAGTCCTACAGTTTCGACATGAAACGAACCGTATAAACGGTATAAAAACCAATGCGTCGACGACGATTAAAAATCTCGTTTCAAGCCAAAAACTTGTTTTCAGTTTTCTTAGCTGGCCTAAGTCAAGCCAAAAGTCAAAATTTCGAAGAATTTTCACTTTTAATTGCAACGAACCGTTGCGATATGGATATCAGACGGATTTGCATTAAGCGATAACTAAATTTATTTTTCAAATATTTAAAACATGAGCAGTGTATCATATAGGTCACATTATCATATAGGCCACATGGGCACAACATATTGTCATCTCACAGACATCACTGTAGCACGTTTCGTCACAGGATGTTTAAGGAGGCAGCGAACGATTACTTCACAAGGGGTGTGACCAAATGGTAGTGACCAACAAGCAGCTGTTACCCCATCCCGCCCCCTCCCAAAAAAGCAACGCGGAGAAGGACTTGCCCAACCGGGCACAGCTGATGGTACTGGTCTGGTTACACGGCTCAGTGTGCTTGAACGTGTTGTTATGGTGCCTATGAAATGGGAATATGATGACGAGTTTATCAGTAGCCAAGTGGTTTTTGTTCTGATTAAATAGCTTGTCTCACTTAAGCATTGAAGGGCTTCACAACGCATATGCCCTTATTTTGCGAAATGCAGAATAAACGTCGAACTTCATATCTATTAGCGTTGGTGAATTTTAACGATGTTGGCAAATGAAATGTTTGCCTTGCAAATGCTCTTATTTCCTAGTCATAAAACAACATAAAAACGTGCGTGCCGATTTGCGATATTGCGGAAAAAGATTTTCTCTGTACTGTAACGGTCAGGTGTGTGCCAGTGTGGCCAGACATCAGCAGCTATCGTACTTTTTGTCTTTTTTCGTCACCAACGCGGTGCGGCCGATCCATCACCGGCGGCCGACTGTCGCATGCATGTTGGGCTGGAGGGCGGGCACCATGCGCTCATAGGACAGTTACTGCCGGCCAAGCAGCTGATCAGTTTTGCGATCCGTAAGCCTGCGTGATAACCTTCAGGTCTTGAGACACAGGTAGCCTAGGTTAGGTTGAGATCAATTAATGTCAAATGATCAGCATAAGGTATTTCGCCTATTTCCTTCAGATCTATTCATCTGGTCTGAAAAACCTCTACAGGGAAATAGTTTAGAAAGTGCACGTCATTACCCCAAAGCGCAGTTGACTTATTTCATGGCAGTCAGGGTCAACCGAAATCAAATATTACTAATGAAGTGTATTGTTAATGAGGCATATGAGCACTGGCTGGGGAATTTGACGGCATGACATGCCCGAAACCCGAGGCACAGTCAAGTAAGGTCGGGCTAATTCAGGTCATCCAAGGTCAACACTGAAGCTCCAGCAATTCTTCTTCTCCGTATGTACCCAAATGAATTAAACCAAAATTTTTAATAAAAGTTTGTGTGGTTATGTATTTTTACATAATTTGAATGGCTTTAGATGGCCTAATTAGGACACTTATCTTAACTACATGTCAGTTGATTCCACCAACTAACAACAAACCAGATGTCCCACTTTCCACAGAAAAACAGCATCTTCAAATACTGATCTGGGCTGACCTCGATTGAACTGACGTAGATTAACTTCGTTTTGTGACTTGTAAGCCAAGAATACGAACTGTTTGCAAAAAATCTCATTGTGATCGACTTATGAGACTTGGAACAAGAAAATGTGACAAAATCCGCGTCTTGCCTCGTTTGAACGACAAAGTTGACCTGGGTCTCGAGAGTTGTGAACACTGTATGGTCATCACGCATAATACCTCATCACCGCATTCCGTTGCAATCGGTTCAATCTGTCAGAAGACAGAAACGGGGAACAAAATATGCTCTCCCACCACTACCAGCGAACGTATTTCTGAGACGGCCACCAGTGCCTGTGTTCAAATGTAGTTCACGCAGTCATGCGCCTCAAGAGTTCACGTTCCAGAAGCTCTAGAGGACCAGGTAAGTTGTCGAAGTCAGGTTGTACTGAGTAGGAAGAACCTACTCTGTCTTAATATTGGACCAGTCTGTGAACAGCTGGTCTAGACAGCAACACTCACCCTGCTTTAGGTGTTTCATCTCACCTAGTCCCAGTGAAGAGGATTTTCGCCCTTCTCTGTGCGGTGGTGGGAACAGTTTTCAGCCCACTCTGTTCGGTTCTGGAGACAGTGTTCAGCCTACTCTATCCAGTACTGGAGCGGTGTTCAATCGACTCTGTTCGGACGCCTCGGGCGGCTCTGTGGCACAAACAAAGAGGCTGACCCGCGGCGACGGCTGCGTTTGACAGTCGCCTCCGCCTCCGCCTAAGGTCTGCCCAGCCAACCAGCCCAGCCGACCAGCACGGTGGTCCGCGGCTGAGAATTAAGCTAATCCCCAGGGACCGGCAGATATTGACCAGATGGAACGGTTGATGCTCGTCATTCAGAAGCACTCAGTTAAGTGGTAAAGTACTCGTCATGGTTGGTGATTCATGGCAACATCGGTGCAGAAACGTCTTCAGATGTGGAAGGGCTGGAGATGTCTTTGGGCAGTTGTTTTCCAGACATCACCAAAATTATAAAAATGGAAACGTTGTCGCCTGGTTGGCAGAACCCCTGCCGTATCTCCCCCATGGGCTGCTACACACATGAATGGAAATGTTACTATCCTCGAACACCAGGCTAGTATTCTCGCCGCACACCTACAACTCCGAGGCCAACGAATTCCTGAGAGGACCGACGTAAACTGGACCAGTGTCTAAGACCCAGGGCACTGCTGGCTGCACTATGTGTCGGCGTTTCGGAACAATGTCGCATCTCACTGGCCCGCGGCCCCTCCGCCCCACGCTGCGCCACCCCATGCGGGAAGTGTCTTGGTGGGGTTATGCCAAAGAGGTGAGCAAAATCGGCGGCACTCCGCACTGATGACTCTATAGACCGACTGCAAACCCGGTGGTGCTCTGATCCCGAACTTGATTGTTATGTCTCTTTTGCAGACTTTGGACGACCTGCTCCACGTTGACCTGAGGGCAGCGTCTTCCGTTTTGGTTGAGGAAATGAGAAACCTGCTGTCCATGTGAAATGTATGTTTCACACATGCAGCGAACAAGGTTGGAAACACAGCTTGCATGATAACCTTGTCTGTTCCCCGTCAACAGAAATTATGAGTGTGCCGAAGCCATAACCGCCGTTTGCGGCATTCATGACTATTGCCATTATTTGTTGTGGCACATTAGTCATTCGGCCACATTCCACCAGAACGAGCCCAAAAGCAATAAAAGTAATGAATAATGAATAAAAATGAAAAAAATAATAATAAAAATACAAATAATGAAACATACAACAGAAGGGTGATAACATGAAACAACACAAATTAAGGGTACTTTACAAGAGAATAACGCGACAGTAGATTATAGGGTAACCCGGGCACCTTCCATACACGTCCCTGTCAACTCGAAGATCACTGAGTACACGCTCTGCACCACACCCGGCTCCGCACGCTCAAAACACTTGCACGAATTTTGCCGCCCGGCCGCACAGTCGCGAGGCGCGCCGAGCCTCGGGGATGGCACCTGTTCGGAGTCGGCCGGAAAACGCCTCCGCTGGGGGGAGCGAGCCAATCAGGAGCCGCGCCGCGAGGTCCGCCGATAATTGTGCCCCGATTCACGAGTCCGTGTTTAATGACTTCCAGCCATTGACCTGAGGTCACGTCATGAATAACTGTTATGAGCCAAAATCCATCGCCGTCAAAATCAGTGATATACTACTCAGAACGGGTGAAAAATGGAAGAACTGGCTCGCATGGTTGCAGCTAATACCAGGAATTAAAAAAAAATAAATAATTGCATCTTTTTGGGAACAAACGGTTTCTCAGGAACACAGTTGTGCCAGTTGTGTATATTGATAACTACTAATTAAAAAAAAGGATCAGAAACCATCACACGAACCACTAGCATTAACCCGCGCACGACCGCCGGTCGGCGAAGATCACGCTCGACTGGGGGGGGGGATTGGCCGCTCTAACTTATGAACGATTGGTCGCACAATCAAAATAAGCACACCGTTGGAAAGCTTGTGATGAGAGGAGTTCGAAACTCGTCTCATATTTGTCTTTAGATAATATCTAAGCAATTTACGTCCTATATATGTTTCTCATAGCCCACTGCATCAGACCGAGAAACGGCCTTAATCTCAAGGGCTGTGACTAATAACGCATAGACAGAAGTACCAACGCACAAATAAAGGTCCGTGGATGCCGATACCCGTCTAATTTCTCAGATTTGTTCAATATCTACGGCGAAACACTGAGCTGAAGACACGACAATTTTCACGCCGGCTGTCGGTGGGCGCCGGAGCCGTACCCAGCAAGAAATTAACGGGAACTAATTTTGGCGTTCCTTTGTTTTCGCGACATCAGCCTATCCATGTCAATTGTATCGATCTTAGTGGTTCTTGTGATGGTTTCTCATGCTTAAATTTGGGAAACATTCAATAGTTACCAATCTACACAATTGGCGGAGTTTTATTCGCAAGAGCCTGTTTACTTCCAAAATTTGCAATTTTTCAAACTTTTTGAGGTTCTTGGTATTTCTTACGTCTGTGCAAGCTAGTTCTGCCATTTTCTACCCATTCTGAGTAATTCATCGCTGATTTTGACGGTGGTACATTTTGGCTCAGAACAGTTATTCGTGACCTGGCTTCAGGTCAATGGCTGGAAGTCATTGATACCTTGCCCATTGGCGGAAACTAGATGTCCGCTTCACTCTGCATTAAAAATGTTTTGAAAACTTCCGCCAATTTCCGAAAAAACATGTCTTAAAAATGGGTTTGACCTTAGGTCAATGATCCGGAAAATTCCGAAAAATCTGAGATACCAGATTTGTTGCATCTATCACGATTACTAATCCCTGAAACTATTGTTGTGATATCTTGTTTTTCGAAAAAGTTAGGGAGCGCTAAACTTTTTTGAACATAGGTCCGTTTGACCTAACCTAGGTCAGGCACCTGACTTGGCCTGAGGTGAAAACTTTGACACAGGGTGTAAAAATAACGAAACAAAAGGTACACAAAGTTTCGTGGCGCAGTGTTTGTTCCTTCTCTCGCAATCTTACAAAAACCTCAGGGGGAGGGTGAACCCCCAGTCGGGGGTGGTTTAGTAAATATTGCATGAAAAGGCTGATGTCGCGAAAACAAACAAACGCCAAAATTAATTCTCGTTAATGTCGTATGACGTTTAGATACGACGTCCGCCAGCAGTCGGCGCGAAAATCGCCGTGTCTTTAATTCACCGTTTCAGCGTATCTATTGAACAAATCAGAAAAATTAGACATGTATTGGCATCTGTGGATTTTTGCCTGTTTGCTGTGGCCTATACCTTGACTCTATTAAGCGCAACCCTTGAGATCCAGACCGCTTCTCGGTTTCATGTAGTCGGCTGTGAGAAAACATGTAAAGGGCGTAAATAGCTTACGTATTATCCAAAACCAAAAATCAGACCAGTTTCGAACTCTACTTGTCACGATCTTTCCAACGGTAAAATAAGCTTATTTTTTCGTGAATTTTTCTTGAATTTTTCGAAAAAAAGAATTTTCTTTCTTCGTGAAAACTTCCAAAAAAAATAAGTTTATTTTTATTGTGCGACCGGCCGTTCATGAGTTACGGGGGGCGGTCAACAGCCTCCCAGTCGAGCGCGATCGGCACCGACTGGGAGGCGCCGATCACGCTCGACTGGGACTCATTATAACTTTGTTGTTTATTGACCGATTTTTATGAAATTGGCGTGAAGTGAGAGATTATGGACGGGACTTTTACCATTGGTTCATACATTTCAAAATTTGAGAAAATTCAAAGGCGTTCATGCGATTTCGACAACAGGAGGATTAGTTTCTCAAACATGGAATGAACAAGACAGTTAAAAATGCTTTTTAGCTTCTGTTAGTCATGTTATGTTGAAGAAGTACAAATCGTATGACAATGTTCGTATAATGTTAGCATAAGCGGTGCCAGAGACATGAAAAGGGGAGACTGTCATGTCATGTCATGTCATGACACTTGTTCCTCAGGTCAGCTTACGACGTTTCGCCTTAGTGGCCTCCAGGGACCTTACAGGCGGATGGAATGATGTTGAGTGCATTTCATATTGTTTGCAAACGTTTGCAATCATTTGAATTTACTTTATTTCTAAAATTTCAGTTCACGCCTGTTGTAGTATAGGGTATGCGCACTGACATTTTCGGTCAAAGCTCCGTTACCCGACCTCAAACTGGTACACAGGTAGAGAGCAACCCCCTACGTCATAAATATCCCGGGTTTGGCATTTGGAAAAATACCGCCGAAATTATTACTATGAAACCAAATTTTGGTTTCTAACCTTGACCTGACCTTGTGAAATGACCTCAGATTAACAAAAATATATCTGTGTGCTTGCCAAACTATTTACCTATACGCTAATACAAAGTTTTATGTCCCGTCTTAAAAACACTTTTTGGCAGCCATTTTCCTTTTACCCTCAACAGGAGCAAAAATGGCCTGAGGTGCCTCCCAAAAACGTTGCCTGGCTCCGCCTATGAGCAAAATAAAATTACGAAATTTTGCTACCGTGCGTAGAAAGAAAAGGTAGGATAAGTTACCAAGTTTCGTGAAGCTGGGTCAAAAAATTCTGGAATTGAGGAGCACAAAAATCCGAGTGGGGGCGGATTCAGCCTCCCCTGCCGGGAATAGGGTTATACATGCAAATTCAGGCAAGAAAACGATGAAAGGGAGAATGTGTAACAACCAAAGGATCTGCTTCCCAGTTTTTTTTAGTGCCTTTCTGAAGACTAATGCAATTTACTTTGCGCATTGTTTTCCATTATTTTTACGAAATCGAAGACGGCAAAGAATATAAAATTAAGTGGCGTGACGGTGAACATCCCGTTGTATAGTGGCAATCCGGTTTAGTCAACTTTGCTGTAAAACTTAAGATTCATTGTTTTTTTTAACTTCAAATACGCGGGGTGACTAGGATCTCAAGCAAACATCTGATTACCAATTTCTCTAGCTTCTCTCCAATTTCACCCCTATGTCATGCACACATATTGCTGGATACTTCTCCGGCAACTCACAGGACATATTTCAAATTTTGGATAAGAAAAGGGAACGCAACAGGCTAAGCCATGGAAAAGCCACAGGTATGAACCATCTTTAGTCCTAGCAATAGAAACTTCACATAAATAATGATTCGGACGTGGCGTCAGACGTTAACAAACACGACAGTGTCTGAAGTTTGCAAAGCAGTCGCCCGCCCAGCTCCATCGATAGTCTAGATGAGGACTTCGCTTTATTCGTTGCGCCCAGCCAACTTTTAAATGGCCAGCATCTGAGAAATCGGCACCGCAAGAGCTGCAATTTTGGTAACGATTGCCGATATGTGCCGCCATGGACGCAATAGACGAGAACCCAGGCGCGATTACAGCCAGAAAACAAACGGCAACCAATCCGGGCTGTTACCTATGTGGGACGATTGGCCCGCAACTTCCTGCGGCATCGCGGGTCGGACTAATGCAAGGGGTCTGGGTCATTGGCTCCAGGAAAGCATGGAGGAAAGAAGCTATATTAACCCGGCATCGCTTGAGGGAGGCGTCAAACAGGGCATCCCCCGATTTTTCTTGAATACTTTCTAAGCCGTCAGAGCCAGCTGAACCGAATTTTCAGTACCTGTTCATTAATCAAATATACATGTTTTAACATCAAACTCACTTCCATGCTAGGTCAGATCATCAAGATACGACGTCATAAGTGGACCCTTGCATGCATGTTTTCGCCTTTTTGAGCACTGGAGCGAAGATGACTCCTTTTTTGTTTGTTTTTTTTTATAATATTCGCAATCGGCGTCGGCCGGCAAAGTCGGATTTGCCGGCCGACTCCATGTTTAACATCCAATTACGGCCGGTACGGCGCACTTCAGTTAAACGAACTCAAGTCTGGACGTCCACGACAATGGAATTTCTGATGGTGTGACGCGTTTCTATCTCATCCAAGTAGGTAAAGGAAGGTAACAGCGACACCGTAGAATGTTTGCATCGCTCCAATCCACCGCGAAAAAGTCCCACCGCTGGGACAGCCGCCAAATATCGAACAGCTGCCCGCCGTGGGTGCGCCCGACTACAGGGCACGCGCAGTGCTGCTGCCGACGAACATGATGCGGCCATATTGACGAGCTGGACGGCCGGGCCGCAACCTATTCTGCCGTCCCGGCCGGCAAGGTGTGCACGTCGGCGAGTTGAGCCCATTGTCGGGTGCCGGGACGGCTCTCGCCAACGGACGGTTCGCCGGATGCTTTTCTCATTGACGGCAACTAGATGTTTGTATCACCCCACAGTAAAAATGTTCTGAAAAATTCCGTTTAGTTCCGAAAAACGTGTCTTGCAAATGATGTTGATCTGAGGCCAATGACCCGGAAAATCACGATAGATCTGAGACAGCAGATTTGTTGCATCTATCAAGGTCTTTAATCCCTGAAAGTATTCTTGTGATATCATGTTTTCCAAAAAGTCACAGGGCGCTGAACTTTTCTGGACACAGGTCCACTTAACCTGGCCTAGGTCAGACACCTGACTTAACCTGCAATCAAAACTTTGACGAAAAGTAATAAGGCAAAAGGTACACAAAGTTTCGTGGCGCTGCGTTCGTTTGTTCTCTCGCAATTCCTGGAAAAACCTCAGGGGGGCCGGAAAGCCCCCTCCAGTCGGGGGCGTGTTACTCCTAACCGCCCCCTCCCCGAGGTTTTCTTAGCCCTGCCGGAGAGCGGCCTGCGTCAAGAGCCAGAAATTCTCAATGGCTGATCTTTATTCGTTCCGAATCTTTTCAACCCAAAGCATTATTGCCTCAGATTAATGGGTTATGGCGTCATTCCCTATTTCCACACCCATAACGTTACTGCGCCTTTCATTTTGGGGAAGGCTTGTTCTGCCCCCTGATATCTCGAGAACTACTCATCTGATCTGATCGTAAGACACGGCAATGGATTTACCATGACGTAGACTGCTTCAGTTGTGAGACATTTTGAAAATCCTGATGGAGAATGATACAGTAGGCTACAACAACCAGGAAGAGGGACATTGAGTAATTATAACTCTGATGTTTATCGGCCGATTTAATGTAACTTGCATGAATCGAAAGCTTATTGGTGTGACTTTCCCTTCGCCTCCACGTTTAAAATTCTAGTGAAATTCATAAGTGTTGACAGGCCTTAGAAAATGGAAATAATTTTTCTTTGGAAAATTCAGTTAAAAACTTGAAATAAAGCTTTTACTGGTCATTCTTTGTTTCAGAACTACAAATCGTCTTACGCTGCTTTTGTAATATTGGCATGGGCAGCGCCAGGGGCATGAAAAAGGGGGAAACTGTCATAGTCGCATGTTCATCAAGTTAGCTTACGACCTTTGACTTCAGATGACTTCAGATGAACTCAAAGTCACGCGGAATGACTTTGGATTCATTTCAGTGTTTGAAAACATTTTTTAATCATTTAAATCGGCTCTGTTTTTAGAACTCCTGTTTATGACCGTCGTAATATAGGATACGGGCGCGCATATTTTAGATCATAACTCAGTGACCCGATCTGAAATCAACCTGAAACTTCAACACAAGTAGAGGACACTGTCCTGAGCTAAATGTACTCCGGATTATTTTTTTGTTTTAAATATTAGCGTCTAAATCATCTGTGTCAAACCAAATTTTGACTTTTAACCCTGACGTAACCTTATAGTCACGTCATGTCAACAAAAACATTTGTATGTCTGCCCAGTTACGTGCGTTTATACACATGCAGAGCGTTAGATTTTTTCTTAAAAATTATATCTCAGGCAACTATTTTGCTTTTACCTTCATAAATGCCAAAAGCGGTTTGCAGTGCCTCCCAAAAACTTAGGCCCCGAGCGAAATAAATCATGAAAATTTGGCATCACACGTTAGAAGAATAAATACGAAACGCGACCAAATTTCATGACGCTGCTTCAAACACTCTGGAGATGGCGAACAGAAAAAAACGAAGGGGTTTCTGATGTCTCCTCCCCATGCAAGGAGAGGGTTATGTGTTTGCGAGCAATTTTTCTATATCTGAACTACGTTTTGACTGCTTTCTCAAAAAAAAACTGAAGAAATATTGGTTCAATTCTTATACAGGACTGTTTTGCATGCCATTCACGGACGTTTCATGCACGAACACTACTGAAATGTGTCAGTAGCACTGTCGATGGTTTTGCAATCTGTCTCAGACAAAGTCCTAAACACTATTTGTTTTTATTTAATTGCATTTCAAATAGTATGGAGAGAGACCAACCCACCCTTATCATGCTTACTGGCATTGCTCTTCTGGAAACCAATACGTGATTTTAACTGGCATGACGTATATCAACTTATTCTACTTCGTATATGACCTGTGGGCATCTAACCCCGCAATCCCGGAAAGTTCATTCAACAGTCCACATATGCTTCTAGTTATTACAGCTTTAGAGATGTGGGGAGAATTTACTCCCTTGCCAGTGCACGTGATTCTCAGAGACCCTCCATCGCGCGTGCCAGTCCAACGAGTGGAAAGCTTGGTGTTGTCATTCAGACCTAACATAGACTGCTGCTCTCTATCTCAAAACCATGCATTGTCTAAGCGTCTGACCATCAGCAATGCTCAAAATAGTGCAGCCGACTTCATGGCTCATTGGTCCTCGAACCCAACGGCGCCATCATTTCCACGGTAACTGCCGTTATCCAGCTGAAGCCCTTGATCTGGGTATGCAATCCTAGGAATCAAGTTTAAGCCAGGTTCGAGGGCAAGTCATAATTTATTTAATAGTCAGCTAGTGTTTAGGGTTGGGGTACACTATCGGCGAATGGTATATTGCCGACAACCACCTCGAGTTTCGCCGCTTATTACATGCAAATAACTCATTGCGAACTGCACGGCCCCGTTCGGAATTTGTATTTCAGCAGCAGCTTTGGTTACCTAGCGTTACCTACGTAGAGTTCAAGACAAAATCACGCTTGAATACCAGAATCCTGTTTACGTCTCTCCTACGTTTTCCAGCTTACAAAAGGCCTTGCCTGCGTGTGACATGAACAAAGTCGCGCCGAGCGGATATTTAAATTTTGTTTTTGCAATCCATTTCAAACGGCAATTTCAGTGCTTGCTTTTTCTGCGTTGGACCGAGGCTAGTGGCATGTTTTTGTTTTCTTTCAGACGCGGGGGCCTCTCATTGTTGATTGGGCACATCAGTCGGACTTACCCAAATGTTGAAGTTTGGATAACTGAACGTTGGGGTCTTGAAGTAGGATAGACGAGGTCATGTAAGTGACCGCTTCTAGTGATAACATCAGCACTGGACAATGAGTGTCTTGCGTCCACGATAGCCCTCGCTGGACGAAGGGGTGGGGTGGGATGGATGCAACCCCCCAATGCAATGTTTCCGGGACCACGGCATTACTGCGCAAGACGGGCAATGATATTTGGCCTAGCTGACGATACATTCAATGCGCCTGTTTTTAAAGAACAGTGACCTCAGGTCAGCTTAGGTCGCCAAGCTATGACGTCATTACTGAAGGTTTCCAGAACTAGTATTGCGTCACATGCCGTTTTTTATTGTTTTAGAGGAATAGGTATGCACAAAAGGAAGATGATGGGGATAAAATCGGTTTAGAATGGTAGCCTTCATCCGAACAGGTCAATTTCGATAGACCAAGGCCAAGTGAGTTTAGTGGCCAAAGGTGACATTTTTTCCTTAGAACGTTTTTACACTAATTTTCAACATAGTACATGATAAAGGAGAAGATTTTAGACCTTTGTGCCCCCAAAACATGTCGTTTGAAACTCCAGAAAACCGGTTTGTAATTCCCAAGCACGGAGTTTGACCTGACCTAGCAGCCCACTGGTTGACCTGACGGAGCCGATCAGGGTGCCGTTGCATTCCTTGAGCAAGCACCTATCATTACCTTTTGTCCCGTGACGCTAGCTCAATTAGAGCCCAAATAGCGAGAGGAGGTTGCCTACCGTTCCTTCGTCATCGGTGCAAGTAAAAATCCCTCCTGTCTGGCGAGAGATAGTCTGGTTCAGGTCAGCCATTGCCTTGACAACATGGAGTGAGCCATCGTTGCAGCGTTCTCGAAGGTATCACCAAAGCCACCTCTAACCAAGTCTTTCAACAAGTGCGGAAATTGTTGGACGGGGGACACCTGCAGTTCCTAGACCAGACGTAGATTATTTTTTTTTCCTGTGATACCGTGATCAGTACCTCAGTTGGTAGAGCACTGGTCGCCCCGTCCTGGCAAGACGGGCCCGAGTCGCCCCGGCGCTCGATATTTGGCTCGCGGGTCAGCTGGCAACCGATCAACATAGCATCACGCTGACTACCACACGGTCGTGTCGTACCCTTACCGACGTTAAACTTTCCCACAAAATCAGCCGTTACCTGGAACTGCGCGATCGGATGTAGAGGTTGGAGTCTATGTAACAGGTTCTGTCTAGCACTGGCTCCGATCATGAACATCACCTTATTACACCACTCGGATCAAGTTTATAAAGAATATCTGCGTACATTTTTTGAGGCCACGGAACACACTAAACATGAGCACAGACTTGCGACATACAACTTCCATTGGCCAAATCAAGCTTTGCATTACGGTGTGCTATCGCTGAATTCCCGGATCAATACATGTATAGTGCAGACCATCCGAACCAAGACAGGCTGGAATGGTAAAGCCTGATCAGATTAGCAGAAGTAAGGACGTGGCTCAGCATGAAATTCAGCCCAGATGCTGCCAAGAATTCACGCCAGGGAAGTTCACACTAAAGGATCGATTCACGCGCATCAGTCGTTGGGGTATTCGGAGCCACGCCATTTGCCAGGAGGTGGGGCTATTCTTTTGTCGCCGTCTACATTTGCGGCTAACTGACGGACCAAAGTGATTCAAATCGTAGACGAAAACTCTGATCACGAGCTGCCAGGAAACGTATAGTTTGCGTTTTATGAGGCTGATGACACATGTCACGGGTCAGGTCAAAACATAAGAATGGGCCTTTTTCTTCTCACGGGTGAACAAACGGCCAGGCGAGCAAGGAAAAGTCACGTATTTGCATCCGAGACTTGCAACACTGTTAATGAAAAAGTTAAATGTAAAGGCCGGTACAGGTCAAGGTCACAGGAAGGTCAGACAGTTGTTATACGAGTAAAAGGTAATGCATTTCTTATGTGTCCGTTCTCTTTCATTCTTTCTCTACTCGGTGCTCTCAGCTGTAGGTTATAAGGCGGAACTTTCAATAAGATGCATTTCCTAGCACAATATGTGCAAAGTTTGCATCTAGCACAACTCGGCACACATCAGTCCCATTCCGCGCGAACTGTACATCACACATGAATCCATCGGCGCGTGATGATTGTGTGTCAGGGCACTGCGGCGACTCAGTTAGGTTATCGTCTTGATCTTAAGGCCACAAGAGTCCCTTGCCGCGGGGAGTGAATCCTACACATCAGCCCAGCTGGACACGGCACACCATTAAATCAGGGCGTGACGCTCATGGGCCACGGCACTACGGACGCGGATAATCACAATATGCTTCTCGCATGTGGACGAGGCACTGGCCGCATGGCGGCTACTTCGGTATTTTGTCCTTGCGCTTCTCGAGGTCTGGCTCGCCCTGAAACTCACCCATGCAGACGGAGCACCGCTCTCTGGCTTGAGGCCCCTGTGGCCATTGCTGCCGTGCCCCGGGCGCCGGGCTGGCCGGCGGCGCACGCCAGCGCCGTTGTACCGTTACAGCTTACACTTCCCTCAGGGCAGCCTCATAAAACGCAAACAAACTTTTAGGGGCTCCATATCCATATCCATATTGGTCATGCTCATATGCAATCCAAGCCACAGTCATCACACATTGCAAAAGCGACAGCACGGCGATGGAATAAAACTGAACGTGGAATCGCAAAACAGCCGTCTTCATGATCTCATTAACACGTTGCCTAAAATGACCTTGTTTCCAACTTCTTGTTATAACGTCCACAACTGATGTAAGAAAAGATACTGAAAGTTTCAGGACGCTGCATAAATTCATTTGGGAAGTTTCTATTAAATGCGCCAGGGTAGGGGGTATTAAGCGCATTAAGCGCTAAATAGCCCGTCAACGGCGGGCTAACCGTCATAAACCGCGAAAGAAAGATGACTGGAAACGACTAGCACCCTTGAAAGGGATCGCATTATTTTACTGGACCTTGCCTGTAGAACCAAGGCCTCAGATTCCGCCTACACTTAAAAAACTTTGCGATAAACTTTGTGAAAAATAGCTTCAAACAGTCAAACAGCGCTACAGTTTTGATGCAACTGTTAGACCGAACAACAGATGCAATGAGGCGTACCATCGCCTCAAATTACCCCACAGACCGAGCAAAACGAAGCCTGCGATGAGGGCTTACGTGACCTTGAAAAAGGTCAATGGCATCGTACTGGATAGGTCTTTTGGTAAAAATGATAATTTTCATGGAATTTCAATTTGTCATTTCCATGGACATTCATATTTCGTACTTTCTTACTTTCTTACTTTCTTTCGTACTTTAACTTCTGGTTAGTCTTTCGCTCCAGCCGGAATGAATGGCTGACCATCGCAAACCTTAAGTTTGATCTGCCTTTGCTCCGTGACCTTGCGTAACTTTGAAGCGAAAATTTGTCAGAAGATGCGCTACAATGTTATAGAAAGGTACACAAAAATTCGGTGTAAAGTTTTGAATTGCTTATACGATATTTATGGAGAACCGAAGGGGAGTTGCAGGAAAAACATACCATTCCCCTCCCGCCAGGAATCCGCGGGTTAAAGTGTTGAACAACAGCTTACAGAAAAATGTAAATATTCCATTCCTCGGAATTAAACGATTGATGTAACCAGGCTAAAAGTATGTTGCTTTTGACGGGTACTCACGGAAGTTATTCACAGACATGCATACCTTTTCTTTTTATGTCCCATTTCCCACGAGATGAGCGTGCAGATTTGTTGGTCCGTGCTTTATTATCCCCAAAGAGGACTGAAAATCTTGTATTTCAGTTATAATTGGGATTTTCTGACAATCCAAGTTCTTGAGTCTGGCAACGCGCCAAAGGGAGGTTTCTGACGTGGCTTCGTTTCTTGGCTGCACTCTACACTGCTCTTTTTGTCCGTCCGAAATGATGAAAGCAGGACAGCTTAGGTCTGAGCAAAGATTAACGCATATGGCTCGCTGGATTATTAACGACCTAAAAATGGTGTTGCTCGGTTAGCCAGAACGCAGCTTCTTTACGTCAATCCTGTTTCGCGAATTGCTTTGGAATGTTTCCCAGAAACGTAGCCATGCATCTCAGAATACGCCTTTATGTATAAGAAGACCATTGCGAAAAAGCGAAAACAAGTAAAGAGCTTCATGGTTTCCGAATTTTATCTTTTCCTTTTTTATTGTATTTTTGTACACGAGTTCCAGCGTCCGGCATATACGTTTCCGCGCATGATTTCCATGGAGATGGCGTTGCCTTATTACAACATATGGTGTTTGCTTGTCAGGCCGTTATTGTACCAGAGAGGCCCAAATTGTTTGCTCGCTAATGCCAATGTTTCATTAACACTTCTCTGTGGGTCGTAATTCGAGCAATGGCCTTTGCATTAGATTATCATGGTGAGGAGGCGTGGGGTCGCCTTTCGTTTTAGTAAAGAAACATGCCGTTTAGTGGCTATAATAATGGTGTGCATGCGTATATTGATAGGTCAACAATTCCCCACGTATTCTCCGTGTATGTTCAGTTATTCTCCGTGTCTTCCCCAGAAAGTTTATCAAAACGACGGCAGATGGTTTGCATCGCTAACACATCTTCTGGCTGCGACAAAATCAATGAAATCAGACGATGCTGCAGGAAATGCGCCCATGTAACTAGGTTAAACGACCGCCACAGTGAAGTGGCTCTAGAGTACACATGAAATATTGCATATCCATACAACGCCATTAAAGATAAACAGCACTGAAAAATCATCCGGCTCATCTCAACCCCAAAAACACAAGCACTGAAGCCAGGTGGTGCTGGAGGACAAAGAACAGATTACTGCGTGACTCCACAACACGATCACTACCACCCAACAGTGCCACAGAGTCTGTGGCATTCAGCGCAACTCTGCGACACCACCACAGAGCTCGACACAAGCTGTGGCGGTGGCCTTCGGCCACCGATCTAACGGCCACTATATGACACGACATATTCGTTGTTTGCACGACGTTTAATATATGTTTTACAAACGTCTCGTTCAGTTTTTGACAGTGGAGTATGCAGGATCTCGCAACTGGGGGGGGGGGGCAACTCAGTTTTTTCCATTGAAAACGCAGTTTAGCAGGCCGAGAGCGCGCGATATGTCTTTTTTATTATTTATCGCATGACATACCACAACATTGCATGTTCTCGTGTACTTATTTGTGCCTGCCTACTTCGGATTTGTAATTGTCGGCATTTATTCACATGCATATTAATACATGCAAAAAAACTGATAAAGGGGGAGGGGCGTGCGGCTGTGCCTCATCCTCCCCCCCCCCCGAATACGTTACTGATTGTAAATATTTGGCCTGTTGGCGTTGCCCTCGATCTGTACGTGGAGCATCATCTTTACTATCTCTCTCGTCAGCAAACATCGCAAATGACTTTCTAACGATTCCGAGCGTACTCTTCGTAAAAAAAAACTAGACAACGAAACACCAGAGTGCCTTGCAGGACATACAATGTCGATGCCCTCGATGGCCATCCCCCCTCTCTTTCTTTTTTTCCGATCCTTGTCCTTTAAACTACCCCTATCCGGCACATCGAGTGCCACTTTCCATATTCCTTTATCCCATAATTCCGCGATGGTGTATCGGGTCGAAGGAGCTGTAACCAACTATCCACCCTGGATCCCATAGTTTTATTTATTTACAAAAAGATCGGCCACGGTGCCGCCGATGTCATCACGCACTCATTGTGAAACACATCCACATACAGCGTCATCACTTTACGTCGCAGCGCCGCCCGGTTGAAGAATATTGCGACCGAGAACGAGTTCCCTCTTCTCTACGTGCCGTCGTCAGTGATGACTATCCTGATTTACATCGCCTTTATTTGCCTCTCTTCGAACAAGCCAGCTTCTAGAAAGACTGCAATTTATTTCAAACGTTAATTGTTCTTAAAGCCCGTGCTCTAGTGTTTATAAATCGCCTTACCATCATATCACGTCTTTTTATGACTACATGGTAAGGAAAAAACAAATGGTATGAAATGGTCCAACAGGACCGAAATATCAAAACGTAACTAAGCAACAAGCGAGCTCGATATCCACCTTCTAATCGTCGTTTCCCGATACTTATCCTTTCAACCACAACTATTCGGCACATCTAAATGCCTTTTCTTTATGTAATATGCTTATATGAATAACTTTTCTTATTCCTTCGTCTAGAGTTCCGCAATAATCCAGCGGGCCGAAGGAACTCTTATCGAACAACCCTTCCCCCACCAACACCCACTGCGTGCGCGATCCGGCCTCCCATCCTTAACCCCGATCCCTGCCCTTAAATCCTCTTCTTTCCGGCACAATTAAAGTGCCGCTCAAACCCCTCTGCTTCGTCCCATGGCTCCGAAAAGACCAGGACTGGTCGAAGGACAGTGTCCACAACCAAACCAAAACCAAGCGCGCTCGACGGCCAGCTGTAAAATGCAATCAATCCCAGCGTCATTGCTCTTTTCAGAACCTCTGAGAGCCTCTGGCTGTGACCCAAGTACCCGTGACACCAGTGTAACACATCGAGCCGTTCTCACGGCACATCAGCTGTGATCATAGCTCACCGTAGAAGCGCAGATCGCCACATCAGGACCGACGTGGTCTCAAGAAGATCAAGGAGCCGAAGATCTCATTCTGCGAATCGAAACGAAGCCGACCACGCCCGTCACGTGGGCTCCAAAATCCGCCTGCCCTGTTGAATCGAGCGGCACAAGTCGGCACGTCTCCACAAACGGCGTGACGTCACGGAACGTATTCCTCGGCGCCGGAAGCACCTAGGCCTCCTCACATCGAACCTATTCCAGGCGCAAGAACGACCGGATGGCGTGGCCCGCACTTGATCTCAATGGCGCCAAGAAGAGCGCCCGGACAGCGACGCACATTCCAGCTGTGCTACAAACCGGCACCTGTAACGTTTTGGATAAAGCCGTGAAAGAGCGTGTTCAAACATTAGCGTCTGACCTGGCTAGGTTTGTTTTAGCACCTGTCACACACTGGCACGTGGTACATCATCCACCCTCTCATGCTCGTTTGCCGACCCACTACCCCTGTCTGGCACATCTAAGTGTTTCCTTTCCATATTCCTTCATCCCGTAGCCCCGCAATGATCTAATAAGTCGAAGGAACTCTAGCCAAATAGCCAACCACCCACCTGGGCCGTTAGGCAGCGGTGACAACACCGCAAACACTGTCCAACCAGCCGGGTGGCGGCTCAGCTTTTCGGGCACGAGCAATGCCAGACCTAACGTGAGGCGAAGAGAGTGCGCAGATCATCGACCGAAAAGTCCTGTTTCGTCACCCAATACACAGCCAGCTGATACAGGCAGCACGTCATCAACTGATTGTCCACTGTGCAAACATGCCAGGTGGTACTCGGTTTGAACAGCCTGAAGTCTTAATGAGTGGGATGTATTGACACATCTGAACCCATGATATCTCACATATTTTCTTTTTCGAAATCTTCATAGCTCCATATGGTTGCTGTTTCCCACACCAGGTTGCCCACATGCTGGACTATCTCAGTTTCTGTTCTCAGGTGCGAGGTATTGCAGCGGTGTTGCGATTTTTTTTTAGCAGTTGCGTTTCTTTAAATACAACTGGAAACCATGCAGCTCATCAGCAATAAATTATAGTGCGGCGCTTACTCGTTAAAGTTCACGGAAAACTGTGCCGTGCGGGTCGATCGTTTGGTGCACATTTGATCGGGGTTCTCCAGCGTTTACGCAACGACAAAAATCTAACAGCATTCTGAAGAACCGCATCGGACGGGTTCGAGGAAGGTTGATCTGCTCTGCATGCTGGCACTTCTCGCTCTGTTTGAAGAGATCCAAACACACGCCCCCCTACGGCTCGAGGTCTGGATTTGGCCTGAAGACCATCCTAGCTGCCAAGCGACAGCACGCTCTCGCCTCCGGCCCACTGCGAGTGGTAATCCCGCCCCGGCCCACTCGGGGAGCAGTCGGTAAACTCTCCACCCTCCGGCCCACTGCGAGTGGTAATCCCGCCCCGGCCCACTCGGGGAGCAGTCGGTAAACTCTCCACCCTCCGGCCCACTGCGAGTGGTAATCCCGCCCCGGCCCACTCGGGGAGCAGTCGGTAAACTCTCCACCCTCCGGCCCACTGCGAGTGGTAATCCCGCCCCGGCCCACTCGGGGAGCAGTCGGTAAACTCTCCACCCTCCGGCCCACTCCGAGTGGTAATCCCGCCCCGGCCCACTCGGGGAGCAGTCGGTAAACTCTCCACCCTCCGGCCCACTCCGAGTGGTAATCCCGCCCCGGCCCACTCGGGGCGCAGTTGGTAAACTCTCCTCCCCTCCACCTTCCGGCCCACTTCGAGTGGTAATCCCGCCTCAGTCCACTCGGGGCGCAGTCGGTAAACTCTCTTCCCCCTCCACCCTCCAGCCCACCCTCCGGCCAACTGGGGTCGCCGCCGGTAACCCACACAGCACCAAAGAGCCTGGCTGGTGGCTGAGTATTTCATGGCGCCGGATTTCGCATTGTAAGGGTGATTGTATTTGAACGCTCGCTCCGCATGGCTGAGGGCTCTTGTGTGGCTCCCCATTTTATGTGAATATCCTGAACCACGCACAAAAGCCGACACGAAAATGTATTCTCCCAAACGCATTCATATGCAAGCTTTGGTTAACGACTGCACATCAACTGCTTCCGCTAGAGGGGTTCAGATTCGTCGGGACAATGGAAGCAGCGCAGGGTGAAGGTAGCTAGAGCTCACATTCCCTTCCACCTCCATGCCCTTTCACACCAGGAAGCGAAGAAAGCTGCAGCGAACGACTCCACCTATTTGACTACACATGCAACGCGGAAATTACGTACAACCACATCCATTGTTCAGATCCGGAAAACTTTTGCTGTGATCGATCGAAGAAGAATGTCGCGGTGGGCCAACTCGTAGAGCGCGGAACAATGACTCTTCTTTCTTCGGGAATAACAGCAACCTTTTCTCGCCGTGTATTTCCATTGAAATACATATACTGGACCGATTTAGACAAGTTAGGGCTGAAACGGAAGATTGAGCTCTGAAACAACTTGTAAAAAACTATTAGTGGCGTCTTCAGGAAAGCGAGTGCAAAAGAGGGTAAACGGCCCATTTCCGTACCCTGGCATGCGATGTTCCCGGAACCTAACTTTCCTTTAGTATGCACAATTCGTGGGCCAGTGCCACATGCAGGCTCTTGAACATAAGGAGAGAGGCAATGTCTAAAAACTTGCGTTATTTTTCGCTTGGTTTTGCTTGACTGACTGGATGAGATTTTTTACGCTTTTGTGCAACAGTGGTTACAGTGTCTTGGAAACGTAAAAGATGTGTCCAGTAAGACAAAACAGGGGTGATTATAGCGTACTGGAAGCGTCAGTAGTGTATTCGAGAACCAAACCATCATTCTAATATTTTTGTTTCTCTTTTCGTTCATTTCATGGTCCCGCTCCGCTTTGACAGTGCATTTATAAGTGTTTGGCGTATATCTGTATTACGTCTCATTATGAGGTTCATTTCAAACATTAATATGTGTTCCTCTAAAAATTACATCACGGTATTAAAACTGGCATGCATATCATACCAAAGATACAGCGAGGCTTCATGTATACGTAAAGGTTATGTGCTGGTGAGCAAACATTTTCACACACGAAGACTTATGAAAACCAGACACTTTTTTATCACACAGGGACCACTTGCACATGACGTTGCATTTTGCCTTAAGATTCCAGACATTTTATGGAGCATATGGATGTTCAAATGCCATAGACACCGTGAATTCAAATCTTGATATTGTCTCATATACTGACTTACACCATCAACCAATAAACAAGCGAGCAAAAGTCTGAAACGAACGTAAAACGTCTTGCATGGATATTCGGCATAAGCTGGCTCAACTTTTCCACGATGACATGGGCATTATAACTTGATAGTCAGGGAAATAAAACATGAAACAGAAACAGGAAATCTGAACGATCAATGCGCAGACACAAAAGACAAGAACACAAGCATTCAGACAACATGGCAATCCTTCACCAGTTCTAGCCCATCCTTGCAAGCTCTTCACATGCCCCCAGAGACGCCCCCTGGAGCCGCTCTTGGTTTATGTAGGAAATTCAGATTTTGTTGCAATGTGTGGGAAGACAACCTAGGAAAAGTCACAAGCTTTCAGCGCAAAAGCACAAATCGTTTAGCTTGCGAGTCGGAAATATCACGGGGACAAATGGCCTCTCGCATGAAAATGTTTAGTGGCCAGGTGGGTCCCGATTTTAGCAAACGCCAAATACTAGACCTAAAACAAAGGGGAAAAGAAAAACAGAGAAGACTAGGAGAGTCCATTAAAGTAAAAATGAGCAACATCAGGATAATGGAACGTGGTTGGCCGGTCTGAGCATTAGCCGGACTTTTAATGCCTGAAGTCACCTCCGTGTCCGTGCCCGGAGTCCTGTGATGCCTACCCTGATCGCTTAACGAGCCCAGCAAGTGAAAATCTATACGCGTCAGCGATTGAGAACTCTAATTTGGTGACAATTTCTATGGTCCGTAGTTGTTTGGTTGCCACTCTCCATTGAACTAAATGAGCATGACGAGCTTGACAGCCAGATTCACATCACGTTAGCGTCCATTCAAAACCAGTAAAGGCCGTGAAGACTATAATGATTTAGAAGATTAACGTTACAGATACGATTAGCACACGCATGAAGTAATGCGCCACAAACCCGACGAATCCCTCGATCTTGACCCAAGCCAGCAACAATTGCATGATTTACATCGGGTGCATGCATATCAGTACAAGTTTCTTTGCACTCAGAGGAAGCTTGCCTGTCAGCGCAAAACGAGAGATTTCCTGTTTGGAAATAATTCGGTGAGCAACAGGACGGCGAAACCAGGCGGTCCCCGCCCAAGAAGCGATACCCTGCGGCGATACGTCCCGCTATTGAACAGAGACCCTCCGCGATTTCAAACGGAGCCGAACCTGACAGCAGTGCAACTCGCTGCCAAACTGAAGCCATTCAATAAGCCATTGGGAGCAGCGGCACGTTTCGAGGGCAGGATTCCGACAGCATCCGGATCGACTGGGCCCGGTAAACCGCGGCGGACCGGCCCGGCTCGAGCAGGCGGCTGGCGTCACCGGACATCGTACCCCAAGCCGTCCCCCACACCGTCCCAAACACCATCCCCCAACACCGTCACCCAGCACTGCGCCCAACACCGTCCCCAACACCATACCCAGACACCGTCCTCACATTGTCCCCATCACCGTCCCCTAGCACCGTCCCAACACCGTACCCCAATACTGTCCCCAACGCAGTCCTACACACCGCTCCCGAAACATTGCCCTCCAGCACTGTCCCCAATAACCGTCCCCAACAACGGCCCCGAATAACGTCCCTGAATAACGAACCAAACGCAGTCCCGTACATCGTCCCCAAACATCGCTCCTAAACACCGTCCCCCAACACCGTTCCCAACAGCGTCCCCAATACCGTCTCCCCACACAGTTCCCAGCACAGCTCCCAAAACACCGTCACCCACACCGTTCCCTTACGCTGTCTCCGAACACCGTCTCCCAACATCATCTCCAGCACCGTCCCAATACCGTGCTCCAACACCGTCCGAAACCTCCCTTCCTGAACACCATCAATATATATATATATATACTTCGCAAAAAATCGTCGTTTTTTGCAATGAAATTGGACGGATAGTTCTCGAAACCTCAGGGTGGCCGAATAAGGCCCCCTTCATACAGGGGCCCATGTATTCTGGATACGGATATAGGGTTAATGGGTCGGAAGTCCGAGGCATGCCATTTTAGGCATGCCTCGGGCTCGTACTCGGACTCAGGGCTCGGAATTCACTTCTCTTTCCAGACATGATTCGGACTCCGACCGGAGTCATCGGAGTTTCGAGACGCTGAATTGGACTCAGACTCGGATCCCATGCATCCGGACTTGAACTCGTAACCAGGTTATTATTTTGGACTCAAACCTAGGTCTAATCAGTCAGAATTAAGTAGAAATAGCTCACTGGTAAATTCATGACTGATTAAAGGTTGGGCCGTCGCACAGCAGTTCAGATCTTGCAAAATTTTATTCCAAACGGAAGATGTGAAATGGCACTGTCACTGGTTGTGAAATGTCACAACCAGCATACTAATCAAAATGCAGTTTTGCTGTGCAATTAGAATTCTAGCGTAACACTAAGTGGCTCTGTAAGTTAACCATTGCAATTTCTTTTCCAAGCGTTTATTTTGCTGCTTTCCTCGGCTAATTTGGCACTGGCATGTGTCTTCTTGCCCCCGTCATGTCGAAGGGTTAAAACTATAGCAAACTTGTAAGGCATTTTTCTTTCACGGCGTATTCCAATACACTGTAAAGTCATCGGAAACTTGCCATTGTACATCTGCTTTCGACGGTTTTCACGCAGAAGTTCGTCGTACTAAAGTTCGTAGGGCAAAGTTCGTCGGATAATAGTTCGCAGGGACAAAAGTTCGTCGGACAAGAGTTCGTGTAGGGCACAGATTCATCTCGCGAAAGTTCGTATGGACAAAGTTCGTCCGGGACAAAAGTTGGTGTCGCAGAAATTTGTTTGGGACAAAAGCTCGTCTGGGGTAGAAATTCGTCCAGGAAAAAACTGTCTATGTCATATAGTTCTCTCATGAAACTCCATAAGTGCAAAACATTTATAGTCAGGAAATATTGCCAACTGTCAGACGACAGCTAGTGGAATCATGCTGGTGAATGAGGCTCTGATTTTCCATGGCCCGATCCGAAACTGATTCCATTCCAACCTGTGCATATCCAACTTTAGCCACCGTGCATCTTATTGACCTGCTCGAGTCACAGCAAATTGGTAACCGGACCAAAGGTCGTAAGTCAAGCGTTCATATGGAAAAGCAAAAGGTTCGTATGGATAAAATGCGTATAGTAAAAGGTTCGTATCGTAAGAGGTTCGTGTCCGAAAAGGTTCGTGACACGAAAAGTTCGAACTGCAACAGGTTTGTATGAAAAAGGTTCGTCGAAAAAAACTCGTAAGGAAAAACGTTCGTGGCCAAAGGATCGTAAACATAGGTTCGTATCGAAAAAGGCTCGTATCGAATGCGGTTCGCATTGAAAAAGGTCCGTTCCGGGTTTGGGCCGAAGGTGTAACCTCGCGCCCAATGCGCAGTGTAAGATACTGGAGGCCGCAGGCCAACAAAAGGTACTATCGAACTTGGTTCGGTCCACCAAGACGTTAGGTTAGGTGGGCTTAGATTAGGCTAGGTTACTACTTTAGGTCCGTTCCGTTTCCGGTACGAACTTTAAGTTTACGAATCTTTGGTTACGAACCTGTTCCCTTACGAACGTTTTCCTTTACGAACTTTTCCCTACGAAACTTTCTACTATGAATCTTTTTCATACGAATCTTTTGCAGTACGAACTTTTCCAAAAGCGAAACGAAATTGTCCTAGACAAACTTTTGCCCATGACTTACTCTTGTTCTAGACAAACTTCTGTATAGCAGACTTCTGTCGTAGCCAAAATTTTGCTTTATACGAGCTTTTGCCTTCTGCAAACTTTTGTCGTAGACGAGAATCTGCGAAAAGAGCTTATATCTTATCTTTGTCCTAGACGCTCTTTTCCTTAGACGAACTTCTGCAAGACGAACTTTTGCCCTTAACGAACTTTTATCCTAAATGAACTTTTACCCTAGACGAACTTAAACACGACGAACCTCTCCACGACCGACGTTTTTCAGACGAACTTTAGTCCGAGGAACTTCTGCGATGCGAACTTTTGCCTTAAAATCACCTTCGAGTCGTCTCATGATGCACACATTACCGGCACGCCACCACTAACGGCAATACAACCCAATAAGCCCGGCACGAGGCCCAATTAGTCACGGCCCGCGAGAGCGATAAACACGTTATACTTGCATTACACGTGCGACCATGTAGTGGGTCAGATAGAGAGCTGGTCAGAGAATCAATATCAACAATGGGAGCATGGTGTACTTAGCTCGACAATGGGAACAACGCGCGTCAAGGTAGAAACCCAGTTCCCAAACGCCCAAGGCATTCACGTAAATCCAGGGTTACAACATGTAGCTTGCATTTTCTGGTATTGTTTAGAAACTTAATTACTATGTTCAACATGACAAAAAATTTTGCTTATGTGCAGTGATAAAGCTGTATGTCAAGGACCAGCGCAGCAAACACAATGGTTTGGGATAATCAATGACAGTAATATCATGACGGCATTTTCAGTTGTTTATGCTTTCGTCAGGAATTTCAGCTTCCGATATCTTTGCCCACAGCTATACCTTCCTAGGAAATCAGCTTTTGCGGCTGCTCCGACATTAAGCTCTTGAAATCGAGATTGTGGATCCCTACAGCTCTAAATGCTCAGTTCTTGAACGCAATTAGTATTTTTTTCTTTTGATCGCCTTGGTTCAACCAGTAATACTGTGCAGCAGTATACTAAGATTCAACCAGTAATGCTATCTATCTAGGCTCACGACTGAGGTGCATAAGCAAGAAGATCCCAGCGCACTGCCATACCAATCTGAGAAGAATTATCTCTAGCACACCATTCTGTGGGTTTGATGGCAGACTTCCCACAACTATGTATTGCGATGCACCCAATCACCATTTCCGACGCGGATCATATCAACGACTAGCCCTGTAATGATCTGACGTAAGCAGGAGCAGTGAATCACAGATGGCCGGGCAGCGCCGTCTGGGAACAACCCAAGAGTTCTGAGGGTTCTTTGTCTGCATCCATCGGTCATCCGCAGAGAAGAACAAAAAAACGGAAAGGGAAGGAGGCGACAGTTAGGGGAAGAGAGATAGCCCACATGTATGGTTAGCTCATGTAAAGGTAGAGTTGGAACTGACGGCTGTTATTGCCAGTCGGAAGCTTCGACCAACCCAATGGCTAATAGTTAGGATGTGTGTCGTTGCAGACACAGAAAAAATGGACACCAGTCCAGTCAGGGAAACAGTTAGGTATGTGCATACCTTCATCATGTCCATCTAAAGCTTTTTTGAAAACCAGTCATGAGAAGTTCTGTTCTGAGACAGAAGGGACCTGTCACGCTCGCCAGTATGGGGGGAATGCAGCTCCTCCCCTGAGGTTTTCCGAGAATACAAGTATTTTTTTTGTATGCAGTGTTATGGTAGCGAGCTATAACGTCTTAACGGAAATCGTGTCGGCCGTTTTCCCCGCGCCAACGCGGCCGGTTGGCAACGGTCTCCTTTTTGTCTCACTGTAACACGGCTGGAATGCACAAATGCCACAAAATATGCATCAGTCAACTACAGATTGTATGCTTTGTAAGAATATAACATATCTGGTAGGTTTTTGCTCACTTCCCCGAGTATCGATGGTGTAAACTGCTGTTATGACCTACGGTGGGAAATCAGTTGCTTTTTACCTGTGGAAATGCGATGAAAAGTATTTATAACAAAACCATCTATACATTCAGACTGCTCTGGCTCTAAGGAGTTAAGTGATATAAATTTGGCGCAATTCATCTTCTATTTCATCAACAGAGGGCGGAATCCAGTGACCGCCTGACCTTTGCTCCGACGAAAAGAACGACGCCAGCCGAGGGGTGATGAACCTGCGATGCAGCAACATGCGTAACAGAAGGTTTTGTGGTAGATATCGACTAAAACAACGCTTTAACATATCTAAGTCACGAGTTTTAGATAATCAGACGTAATTCTAAGTCACTGGCTTAAGATAATTTTGGATGCCCTAAGATTACCTTTAAATACCACTTGATGATAGTGTTGGTTAATTTGGACGTTACATTTTACTTCAGCACGTATTGTTATCTGCACAAAATACTTTTGTATCTCTGAAAACGCATTTAAGGAAACGAAGCCAGTTGGCAAAGACTGGCCAAGCATAATCTATATCGGACTCCATGGGTGATATACAATCACGTAGGGTACAGATGGACTCATAACTGATCGACAAACACCGTAATAATTGTTTTGCTTCATTCTCATTTATTGTTGGACGTTTATTTGTGTTAAACTAAAAAAGACGCCACTCTGTGTCCTTTTCTTGCATTTGACCATCTCTGCAAGGCCACCCGTTGACCTAAGACCTTAACCCTATTTCCGGAGGGCTAGACGGTATGGTCGATTCCCGGCAGGGGGGCGGATTCGGCCCCCCCCCCCGAGATCTCGAGAACTGCACATCCGATTTCATCGCAACAAACGGCAATCGATTTGCCGTGACGTAAACTAAATTTTTATAAAAAGAAACTTTCAAAATTTTGAAAGGTGTGGATACAGGGGGGCAAAAATGTCAAAATGGGGGGTACTTTCGGACTTCTTATAACTCCGTTGTTTATCAACCGATTTCAATGAAACTGGCACGAATCGAGAGATTATGGATAGGGCTTTTAGCATGGGTACACAAATCTGAAATTTTGGGAAAATTCATGGGCGTTCACAGGGTTTTAAAAAAAGGGGGATTAGTTTTCTAACAAATGAATGAACAAAAGACGCAAACACCCTTTTTTGGCTTCTGCTAGACATGTTATGCTAAGGAAGTACAAATCCAATTACAATGTTTGTCTAATGTTAGCATAGGCGGTGCCAGGGACATGAAAAAGGGAAAACTGTCATGGTCACGCGTTCTTCAGATCAGCTTGTGACCTTTGACCTTAAATGACCCCCAGTGACCCTCGAGTCACTTGGAATGACCTCGTGTGCATTTAATATTGTCTGTCAACGTTTTCAATCATTTGAATTCACTCTATTTCAAAAATTTCATTTTATGACTATTACGATATAGGGTACGCGCACGGACCTTTTAGGTCATAGCTCTGTGACCCGACCTGATATCAAGCTAAAACTTGGTACACAATTAGAGGGCACCTTTCTACGTCATATGTATTCCGGGTTTGGCATTTGAAAAAACGGTGCCGAAATTATTGCAAAAACAAAGAATTTTGACCTTGACCTGACCTTGTAAAGTGACCTCAGATAAACGAAATTACATCTGCACATTGCCCAACTATTTGGCTATTCATCGTTATAAAGTTTTAAGTTCTACCTTAAAAACGCTATTTTTGGCAGACATTTTCCTTTTACCCTCATCATGGACAAAATGGCCTGAGGTGCATCCCAAAAACGTTGCCTGGCTCCGACCCTCAGCAAAAAAAAATTGAAATTTTGTCACGGCACGTAGAAAGAATAGCTAGGAAAAGTCACCAAGTTTCGTGAAGCTACGTCAAAAAGCCTGGAATTGGCAAGCAAAAAACCCGAGGGGGGGGGCGGATTCAGCTCCCCCTCCCGGGAATAAGGTTAAAACGGCGTACCAAACGCGGGATCTCGTCACGCGCAACACGCTGTTTTTTTCCACGACGCACTAGGATGCACAGTGTGGAAAGGGCTGGGGGAGGTCGTACCCCCGCCCCCCATACGTCCGCGTTATGCAGAAGCCCTTATACGAGCAAGGGTTAAATCCCGTGACGTGGTGGAGACTGCATGTACGTCAGTTTCTGTTGCAGGGTGCTCATGTCTGAATTTAGATGTCGGTGACCGATAACTTATTATACATTAGACGCATCCGCATGCACTCTATCATGCCTGATGTCAACTGCGCAGGATCGAAGCAATGATTTGGCGCTAGGCTAATTTTCCATGAGGAAAATGGAATAAGTCGCTTAGCAGAATTCAGCGGACGGCACCACGCTGTCCACCCGGGACATTTCAACGTCTAGCCTTGAGTCTGCAAGCAATCACCTTCGGCGACAGCTCTCGTTACTAGAAAGTCAAATGAGCGTTCACCCCTGAAAATGCAGCTGCAGTGGGGCCATTTGTTCTGGCTCGCCGATCACCTGACACGCCAGGGCCTCACCTAATCCCAGCCCAGCACATCGCATCCCATGCCGCCTGCATACTCTTCTCTCTCTCTCTCTCTCTCTCTCTCTCTCTCTCTCTCTCTCTCTCTCTCTCTCTCTCTCTCTCTCTCTCTGGTGAACTGGAGGCAACAGTGATAATTTTAATGTGAAGTAAAATGTTAGATTAGATTGCGTTAAACTTACATTTGCAGCACAGAAAACCAGCGTGATATTCGGATTTTTTTGTGTATCAAGCACCGATGTGAGGGGGGAAACTTACTGAAGGTAATGCAATTCACACCAAGCTCCATGAATGCTTCCAGATGAAACAAGGTCGCAAGAAACGTGAATGACCATTTTAGGAACGCTGAAGTTCAAAGTGTTACAACCTTGACCCTGGATAGCTATTTTTTGGCAAAAAGGAGAACGTTCTGGCATATTTTGCCACAACCCGAAAATGCCACTGCACTTAAAGCCACAATGATAATGTAAAGGTACGTCAGAGTTAAGATGTTAAATCTGACGAGTGTTCCGGACACATGTGGGGTAACATTTAACATAACATAACATAACATTTAAAAAAACATCAAACAAACAACATTAACATAACATTTAACATTAACACGTAAATAAAGAAAACGTTTGACAGGTACAAGGAAATCGGGATGGCGACACTCGGAATGCATATATTTCTGGTCCGTATATCTCCACTGACGGAGACCTCCATTATCTCCACTAACGAATGAAGTCAGAGAGCAACGCAAACGCCGCTGACCAAACCCTTTGAGTGAATCTGCAACCACGCTAGCAGATTTCAAAGAACTGCTATCCTCTATGGTCAATATACCCAACAGAATAACAAAAGAATGTTCTGATTCCCATTTGTGTGCCAATCGCGAGGAAAGCATATCGTTAAGCATTTTTAGCCATAAAGGCCATAAAAGTTTGGTAACATTGCCTTTCGATGCATTTTTGGCTGTCAAATAAAGTAATGAGGACTAGGCCAAGCATGTTTAAAGGTACCAGTGAATACGGCTTTCAACCATTTTACAATTACGGATTTCCGAAGATGCACTGATTTATTAATCGCACATAATGTACGTCAAACCGTGATGACGACTTTTCGATGACATCGATGCTGAAACACGTGGCTGCGTCTACTGTGGTGGAAGAAAACTTTTTTCCTAACTAACAAAATTCTTCAATTCCAAAGCAGTTTGGAGCAAAATTTTGAAGGGTTCCAAAAGATATCTATATCACTAAAACTGCCCTACACTTCCGCTCTTCGAGACCGAGTCTAGTGTCCCAGACAAAGACGCCTGTGACATCCATGATCATCCCACTTAGAACAGAAAGGTTTTGACATTCTTTGCTGGTAATGTGACTCGATACTTCCCGTGAAAAATCCAGTGTAAGTGACAAAGAATGCAGGTCAACATCCGGTGTTTCTTGGAATCGCAAGACAATACGCATAACTCTGATTGGTCCAGACGACGGTAAACGCCCCTCGTGCCACCGGTTTACGCCCCTCGTTTGATTACGCAGCTGTGTCTCATTGTTTGACATCACGATGTTTTTGGTACCTTCTCGCCTGGACCGTTTCCGTTTGTGGATGGTATATCAAGAGAGTCATTTGTAGCCATAAAGCTCACTCTGTCTTAGAACTTGTAACTAAAGGGTCTCTGTGTAGTGTGGATGATCGTGTAAGTGTCTGGATCGCTGATTTATGTCAAAAATAGGGGAGAAGGACTGACACGAGCAAGGTCGTCACTAGTATAACTACCACATACGTAGTCAGAAATCCGCTGCAATTGATGCCGTGACCCGCATTCGCAAATGTTTAATTGCAAGTCCGTCTTCAACTTTCTTCGTGGATCATTGGAACCGTGAGTCAACCAAACCTCCATCTATGTTTGAACGTTTGAGCCTATTTTAGTCTGCGATGTCTTGTGATTTATATTTTCGTTTTTTTTGTGCTTATAAAATTTTCCAACAAGCACGGCGACGCCCATATCCACTAAAGGGTAGCTCAATGTCCAAACATTGCAGGAAACCGGATACGATATTAGGGTTCAAGGACTTGTATTGCATGTTAGGACATTTAGTGCAGAGAATTCGTCACAATTTCACAACTGGACAAGGGATATGAACAGTATCTTGTGCACAACGGTCGATGGACGCATGCGACTTTTGGCAACGCTCACTCTTAATGGAACTGCGGGAAAATTCCCTAAAAGTTAATTAACCAAAATCCTCAAATGGGCCGGACAGATCTCTGAAGGAGACTTCGCGAGCGATACAGTGAGCTACAGGGTCCATACTGCACTTAAATGAAGTTGCATCAAATTAGACAACATCCTGGGGAACTTGTGCGAACCTTTCTAAAGACTCCAGACCGTAGCATCCGAAGCTTTTGAGGATGTTTCTATTCGAGTGGCTCAATGTTTTCTGTTAGACAAGCTCGTAGCCAGGATTTCTCGGGGGAAGAGAGTACAAATGTCAAAATTTTGTGATATGCATCTGGCATATGACGAAATTTGTAGGAAAAAAGTAGCAACTTTACGTAACCGAACCCATATTTAATGCACAGGAAGAACATAATGTTTACTGTTGAAGAATGTGTATGATCAATTTTTCCGTATTCCTGCGAGATCTCTTAATATCTAATGTAGACCGCCTGGTTCGGGGAGGGGGCGTAACCCCCGTGCCCCTCTCCTGGCCACGTCCCTGCTCGCAGAATTGATCCCAAAGGGAATGATGACAGCCGATCGGCGGCGGCGGTCCGCGGCCTTATCCGCCAATCATTTGACAGATTTGACACGCTTCAGGGAGACGCCCATTTTGCATGTGCCGAACAACAAACGGACCGCACTTTCGAAATGCGTAGAGGACCTCTGGGTCTTGGGGAAGAACGGATGGAGACCGCTGTAGTTCGTAGCCCACCCGGTTCAGACAAAATTGAAAAATTTAGAGGAGTCATTCAAAGATTTGGCTCAATATTGGATAAAGTCTCAAAGCAGGTGACAGCTTCAAAACAAAGTTCGTATCTCCCTTAACCAAAAGCAGGTCAAGGTCACCAACAGAATGGAAGATTTTACCTCGAAATGGACCGTCGCAATAGCAAACAATGAATTTCCGACGATCGGGCCAGACCCATCTGCCTCAACGGCCGGGAACAGCAACTTTCCGCACCGGAATTTCCAGTGTTCTGGACCACCTTCATCTAAATTTCCTCACCACCAAAATGAACAACAAAGCATGCCGTACCCAGCACGTTCACGTTATCAACGGAAATACGGTGGTCGTTCCAACTGCGCATTATTCACACCAGCAGAGCATACTCAACCAAATTGTCGTGCTAAAAATACCACTGCGGGTCCCAGCTCCCAAAATCCCAGTCAGGGAAACTAAATCGTTCCTCTGTTCCTGTACCCGAGTACATGAAAATCAAAGGTCACAATGGTTCCACGGGTCTATATCGAATCGAGTCTACAGCAAATTGCGCCAATCTAGGTCATAACACACACTCCGATGTGCTGGATATATCTTGCAAATCGTACAAAATGTTCTCTTGTGGATACGGGAACCGATGTCTCCCTTATTTCAAGTGAAGCCTTTGGCAAAATATCACACGAATAATGCTTATCAGTTCTCGAGAAAGCACGGTTCTCTTCAATCCGTTTCTGGACACAGACTCAAAAACTGGAACCAGCGTCCTTCCGATAGAAATAGCAAAATTCTGTAAAATGTCCAAATTTCAAGTTGTGGAAGGTCTAAAGAATCACTGCATCTTGAGCAACGAATTCCTCGATCGCTTTGGTGCAAAACTGGATTTAGGTAAAAAGACGCTGAATAGTCATAATAACTCACCCCTCTCAGATCCCAAAAAACTGACATGTCATTCAGTAACATTTTTAGTTTGGATCTGTTACAGAGCGAATATTCCTGCGTAGTCCTAGGCCGAATTGCCCGCTTTCATCAACCGCACACAGCTAATAAAGCAAGAATGTGTCATTCAGCCCTTGATTAATGTCCCATATCATAAAAGAGGAGCCCGGTCTTTTTCCCATGAACACAGTTGGATGTCCAAACAAATTGCGATAAGCCCCAATCGTTCTGGCAGACACCAGAACCAGAGACCATACTTTACCAGCCCGACATGTCATTGGCCTTGCTGAGGCTTGGGGTGGATCTAAAATCTGCAGCGCCAGCACAAATGGGGACTCAGAACGAAAAAGCAGCTTTAGACTGCAATAAAAAAAAAAAAATCAAAAGGCCGACCTTTCGCACATTGCGGGCAACCAGAAGCAGCAAATCCAGGATCTACTGAGTAGAAATCCTGATATGTTTGCCAAAAGAAATTTGGATACTGGACGCACAGGTCTAGAGACGATGGAGATTGACACTAAGGATCATCCTCCTGTCAAACAAAATCCCTATAGGTTTCCCTTTAGTCAGAGGCAGACAGTAGAAGACCACATCGGTGTGCTTTTCAAGGCTGTAATCATCCAGCTCAGTCAATACTCCTGGTCTAGTCCGCTGGTTATAGTTGATGAAAAAGATGGAGGAAAACGATATTGCTCAGATAATAGAAAATTGAATCAAGTGGCCGTAAAAAAGTGTCGTCTACTTTCTAGCATCTACCACATCCTCGCGACAGTCGGAGGATCAATATATTCCACCAGTTGAGACCTGAAAAGCGGTTATTGGCAAGTTGCTATAGATCCCGATTGTGTCGATAAAACTACTTTCACATGTTTCATGGGACTCTTCTTCAATGTGCTCCGTTTTAGGTTCATCAATATCGTGGAACTATTAACTAAACTTATGGACATACTTTTGGCATAAATTGGTATACAACATAAATTTGCGATTGTCTATATTGATAACATCACAGTCGTCCCTAAAATCTTTGAAGAGCATCTCAGTCATAGTGAAAGCACATTTGTTCGTCTCAGCAGTGCAGGCTTTAAGCTTAAAGTGTCAAAACATGAACTTCTGAAACAGAAAGTCAAATATTTGGGTCATATAGTTTCACTCTGTGGCATAAAACTGGGCCCTGGTAAATCGAAGTAATGTGAACCTTTGTCATGTCAAATGTCAAATAAACCCTCGGGTTTATTTGACATTCCCCCTGTATCCACACCTTTCAAAATTTTGAAAGTTTCTTTTTATAAAAATGTAGTTCACGTCATGGCCAATCGAATGCCGTTTGTTGCGATGAAATCGGATGCGTAGTTCTCGAGATCTCGGGGGGGGGGCCGAATCCGCCCCCTGCCGGGAATCGACCATACCGTCTAAGTCGTCTAACCCTCCGGGAATAGGGTTAACATCTGGCCTTTCTTAGAACCGCCAATCGACACCCTGGTCTGACTGGTCCAGGCGACGGTTTACGCTCCCGGTCGATTGTGTAACCGCCTCTCATTGGTCGACATCACGTCATGTTTGTGCCTTCTGGCCGTTACCTTCATTTCCGTTTGTAGATACTGTATAAAGCGTCAGTTGTAGTCTTGATGACCACTCTGTTTTGGAACTTGCCACTGAAAGGTCCCTGTGCAGTGTAGGTGGTAGTGTAGGTGTTTGGTTTGCTGATTTATTTCAAGAAAAGAGGTTTTGTATTTAAAAATATATCTGTGGTAGCTGATATTTGAACTCGGGAGAAAGACTGGCACGAACAAGATCCTCACTAATGTAACCATCACTTCCCCTGTCAGAGGTCTGCAACAGGTGGTGGTCACTACTGAAGGACCAAAAACACGAACCAAGTGGAGACAGATGGGCGGGGAATGTAACAGCATCCACAGGACCCGTTATGAATTATTTGTTGTGACAAGGGTCTTTAATGCCCGAAAGACGAAAAATATCACGTTTGAGTTCCTCAGTGGCGTTAATTGGGACTGTGAGCTGCATATGACCTATTGATGCGGTATAAGCTAAGCGATCTTTCCAGGTCGCAGAACCTGCTGATCTGTATGAAGGGGCCGGAGAAGACGAACTGGGCTTTTTATGGACAACCCGGTGTACAGTGTGCAATGTACAAGCGTTCTAAGTGGCAATCGCTCAAACTGTACACTTACCGTCAACGCCGGCATCTTCATGCCCAAATGGCTCCAATGTGGCATTGTCTTTACCCAACTTTACTGTAAAACAAAGGCAACAACAACGGCAAATTAATTGTTGCATATTTCACAATAAAAACGGATATTTATTGATCTTTTCAACATTTTTCACCCAGGGTCTGCAAGTTTCAACGTCATTCACGCCCACAATACTGCTCAAATTCACCAAGGCCGTAAATGCAACATAGATTATTTAATAGTTTACACCTATTGCACATCTATTTTATCTGGAATATGTCTTACATGCGGATGGCCTATGATGCCCAAAAATTACCCTTATTTCACCAGAGGCAACGCTACAAAATCGCCGTCTCAAATTAATACGCAATGCGCCGAGCTGTGACGCCTACAGTGAACATGCAGCACCTTTTTTTCGTCCATCACCATCGACAAAATTGCCTGTCGCTGATTTTTGGCAATGCCACCCCGTGATTTTCACTATTCTGAGAGTGTAAATTACTGAGCGGTGTGAAAACACCGTCGAAAAAAGCGAACGGTCTGAGAGTGAAACCATCAATTCCAGTACATTTCTGCAAACAGAATGACTTGCAGGCTAACGTATTTCAAATAGAAATACCAAGAATTAGACGACTGAGCTATCTTCCGGCGACAGTATCACGATTTAATGTCCTTGGTTGCGAAATTACGACTCAATTATAACCCTCGCTCACACTTGCTATTTCGCCATCCTTGAACGCACCTGGGAACGGAGGGGCGGTTGCCACCCAACAGCTATTCACACCCTAACTGAGATAGAGCCTCGTGACAGACACCAGTGGATTGCTTAGAGCGTGCTGAATCTAACGATACTCGATTCGATCTTTTTAGGACTAATCCTGGCCTTCCAGGGCATGTCAAACAAAAAGATTTTACTTATTTGCGAGAGGAATGTCTCGCACGTTGGTCCTCATCTAGCAAGGGCATAGCCATTTGTGGTGCTAAATCAGCTTTTTGGCTTTTAGCTTTTTAGTCGTTCTTCTTTAGCTTCAGGTCGTTCTCGTGGCATGCAGTTTTACCGCCTGAGGTCACTTGGTCGCATTCCAGGTCAGGTCAGCATATGTCCTTTTCAGCAGAATTTGCTTCTGACGCTACTTTGAATGCACTTTGGTACGTATCTATGTCTGTTCGTAAAACCAAACAGCTTGAAATGACTTGTTGAACCAGATTCATGTGCAGAGCAGAACAATAACAGAAGGTGAACCGTGGCCTCGGATGTCTGTTCGTAAAATCAAACAGCTTGAAGTGACTTGTTGAACCAGATTCATGTGCAGAGCGGAACAATAACAGAAGGTGAACGGTGACCATCCGAGGTCATATACCTTGTTTTGCCCTGAACAGTACGAATTGGGTATTGCGTACTGCAAATCCTCCCACCCCCCCCCCCCTCCAAAAACGACAAATGATGTCGCACTGTCTTTCTAGCGTCGAAACGCACATTCACAAGTCGCGTGCCGCCGCTGGGGTCCGGTTTCAATTGTGACGCGTGACTGTGGCGGCGTAGCACTACCGATCGATTGCGGCGGGCGTAAGACTACCGATCGACTGTGGCGTGCGTAAGACTACCGACCGACCCGATCGGTCGTCACGCAACAGAGCGATCAGTCTCCATCGCGTCAAAGTCCTGGGAACTGTTAATATTTCTGGTTTCCACGAGAGCTTCTGCTACTGGTAGCTTTTGGCACCATAGATTTTCCACAGAATATAGTATTATTCCTGACCTAACTTGGCCTTGACCTTTCACAACACCTAGGTCCACATTTCCGACGCATGCACGACGCAGCTGGCAAAGCAGTCAGCAAAGATGACATCTGCGGTGCACTTGACACTTTGCTCGCACATTTTACAGTACATAGCGCTTTGAGGTTATGACATGCCCTCGAGAACAAGGTCATATCTAACGAACCAAAGGTCAGAGAAACTTTAAATTCCCAGGAAACCTGGAAGAACAAAACAAAAAAAGCAGCTAATGCAAAAACCAGACCCCTGTCTTTAATAGTCTGGCATGTATCAAAGAAAAACCACTTGGAAGAAAGTACCCACCCCGCCCCCCCACCCCCCATGTGCGGGCGAGGGTTAAGACAGTGTTGTTGTTGGTCGAAGGCGGCTGGACGCTCAAGTTAATTTTGCTGTGCTAGTTCAGTGGTCCCAATCTTTGCGTAATTATCCGACCCGGGGCACTTTGCCCTTTCCGGTTGGATAACGAGCTGAAGTGGAATCGTTTAAAGTTCAGGGTTCCAAATTGAAAAGTTTACAACATTAAAAACCTTTAATTATTATTTTCTTGGATTTCAAAGAATTATTCGTCACCGGTATAAACTTGAGCAAGCTAGAACGTGCTGTTTCTTTCAGACTGCAGTACAAATGAGAGAAAAGAGGCTGCATATCTGCGCGAGCACGATGTTATTCCTTAGCCCCTACGGAAGAAAAGTTTTTTGTCTTGCATTTTCCCGTGGTTTCTTAATTGCAAAGACAAATGATGGGATTTATTTTAATTGCTGGTGGTATGGGGACGTTATTGCAGCCTCCACGTTTCGTCATAACTTATCAGATGTAATGTGCGAAAGATAATGTCGTTTTTTCACCGAATTCAGGCCGCAGAATCGCCGATTTTGGTATATCTGACCCCATTTGATCCCTACGTTGATGACATAATACATTAAAAGTTTAGACAATACCTTCCCTTGAGGTCCTCTCACTTTACCAAATTTTATTGAAATCGGTCAATAACTTGCAAAATTAGAGGGCAAAATCTGTCCCCTAACGGACCCGAGGCATTCTGTGACTGTGTCGCATGTCAAGTTCACATGATTATCGATGTACCTAATTTAGTACATGCGTACAAATCATAATCATCTGCGATTTTTGGGCAGGAAAGACAGTGGAAAATTTCACAGATATTCCTGATTTCTTTCTTGTAAGTGCGCTGGCGACAAGCAAGAGTAATAGGATATTAGTGACCATGTATAGATCATCCATGCCAGTCAGTGATATACGTCATGTTCTGTACCTAAATTAAGATTACATAATACGGTAATATAATGGGACACATGTAGATAATATGTGAGATGGAACATGATCGCAAATAGGTATAGAGTGTCACTTCAGACAAAGTAATAGCCCCCCGATCACTATAGAAGCTAACAGTCCCGAAAAGTTTGCGAATCGCCGTGCTGACTGAAGGAAAACAACGAAGGTCTAGGAACATATCGCAGCAGCACGATGCAGCATGAGCTTTTGGTTCACCGCTCATCAGGTCCTTTCTAAATATATGAAGGATGACATACTGAGTTTCTGCTGACAGCCACACCATATTTCAGGTTCAACACTGAACCATTTCCTTCTTTTCAGATTATATTTGCTTTCAAGTTCTGCATTTTCATGACCCTCGACATTACATCGAAAGCCGGATTGAAAACTTCAGCATCTCGAGAGCAGATCATTTACATCACATGTTCACGTGATGCAAATTATTTGCATCACGATGTTCGAAATCCATGCCCGCTGGCAAATGCCTGAAAAGCTCCATTACTGGTTGACAACGGCCGAGAAGGTATTCTTCAGATGAGGTTTCATCCGGTCTGGTGCAGGCCCCCCTCGGCAATGGAGCGCGGCGTCTCCGCGGGTCTGTTCCAGTTCGCCCTCGCTTCAGGCCGGCGTGTCACGTGAGCCGCCGAGTCCGGCCGCGCCGGAGCCGATAGCGGCGCCAGACCAGAGGGCGCCAGCCTAGGGGCGACGCGGCCAGCCGGCCGAGACGTGACTCGGAGTCGGAGGCGTCCCCGGCCGGGTCCGGTTACCCTGGCCGGCAATAAATCGCCCGGCCGAGTCGCCCCAAACGGTCTGGCCGGCGCCACAAGGCCTGGCCGGCCAGAGCCTCTGAAGCTCGGCCAAACGACTTCATTAAGCGACCGTCGCTGGCCGAAATCCATCTCAGCAGGCAGCCCCTTGCGAGGTGGGGCGGCCGAGGCGTGATCCGCGGCACGAAATGAGCCGTCCGAACCAGTTCCGCACGGAGCACTGACTGACTGACTGGAGCACTGACGGCCGCTCTGAGCGGCCGCGGTCAGCGCTGGCGTCATGCGCTGGCAGCGCGAGCGCATCATCAAAATCACAGCAGAGCGTAGAACTGAATGAACCTGTTTCGTCCTTCATTGCTCGATCAAGGTGGATTTATTTATTTCAAACATCCTTCCACAAGCTTGCGCTACTGTATTTACCGATGTCGAAGTTAGTTTTCTCGAACAAAGGGTAACCAGCCTTGTGCAATCAGAAAGCCATAATGATGTTTGCCGTCTATACTGGAATTACTCATTCAACAAATATACTTTAATTTTACCCAGAATGGAAAATGGCGTGCGTAGCAGGTCAACATAGAGACGGTTATTCCACAACAGAATAATTATTTTTTCTATGAATGTTTGGGCATACACATCAGGTGGTTTTGGTCTTTAGGAACTGTAAGTGAAAAAGACGGACAGGTGAAGTACGACGGGTTGCAATCTGTGAACGGTAAATCTTGAGGCTGCCTCCTTCCGTTCACAGATCAAGACTAAAAATTCCACTGAAACCTGTAGTGCGTAAAACGAGACCACGGTGCAGTGCATTTCATTATAACTTCGCGGAATGACACACACGCACAGGGTAGTTTTCATCTGTCAAAGTCACAAGCAATTTTGTGGCAGTTCGTTGTTGTGCCTATCGGCCCTGCGGCAGCCCACCCCAGTTTTTTCTTAAAATAATAGGTGTCAAGGGTACTGACAAAAAACACTGGCAAATAGGTACACAGCGTGGAGTTACGGACAAGCGGCGGTTGTCGACAACGAAGGATATATGGCCCACTCAATTCAGATCGTTTCAGACCGATGTGATCTCTAATGACCACACGAAACGGACTGACCGGCAAACAGCTTCCACTATCTCCTACGGCCCTTATCCTTATCCACGGCCAAACACCATGGTTGCCAACAATACGCCTCGTCAAAGTGAAGCCTGTTTTTTTCCATGTGGCATGCCTGTGACGTCATTGGCCCTCTGATCCATCCACGACACCGGCACCTGAATGCAAACAAGGCTGCTGGCTGTCGCGCTGAACGGTCGCAGGTGCAGCCGAAAAATAAAGTGGTGGTTGAAAGCGGAACGATACGCTGAGTGCTAAGCGATGCGCTGCACTCAAAACAACGATAGCTACTCGGGGGTCTGTATATGCCGATTGTCCCCGAGCAGAGGTGGATCCAATGGACCCAATCATGGGGCGAGACCTGTTCTGCGTTTAATGGTAGGATGGGTACAATGAACGTCTCACATGAGACGCACTACATGCGACACCATCGCACTGATACAATTACTACTGCGCAACACCAGTATCACTCCGTGGGAATAAGCATGTCGACGTTGCGGCATAATTTGTTTTTAGTGCAAAACGTTGTCGTATGATTTCACCATAACAGCAACAGGATTTTCTTTTAAGTCGTAACAGCTTTTCTGGCACCACGTCATTAATATCTTGAGATACACGTTCTACATCTCCCACAGGCACTCCGTTTTTTAAAGGTGCTTAACATTCATCGTGTACCTCAAGCGCCTCCAAATTCAGTAGCGACCTCCACATCTACAATCCCTTTCTCGGAATACCCGAGATAGACCGCCTCACAGTCGCTTCTATCGTAAAAGCCCCAAACAGATTTCGAGGCTCTTTCTCCAAACCACTTTGCGAGGTATCTCGCTTACCATCCTGTCTTCTGAGACGCCGTCACGAATCCGTCGCTGATGCCTACCTAGGAAAGCCTGCTCACGTACGTCAGAGCTTTGTGTTTGGTTCCGACACAGGCGTTCTTCGCGGATGCCTTTTTTATGGGACCTATTTCAAAGACTACTTGAAGTGTAAACACTTAAAGTATGGAAGCCACTCGTGAACGCTTCCATCGAAAAGGTGGCTTTTTATAACACATTCACGAAAAACATTCACTAAGCCAGTATCCATGAAAGCACTGATAAATGTGCTTTCACTAAGATGACTTTCATGGACACATCTTCATTGGAACCTCAGCCATGGAGACTCATTTAATTGACAAAATTGCATAACACCATGTTAGATGAAGTCCAAATACAGAGATAAGCAAGGTGAAATACCTTTCCGTGTATTTAGTTAGAGCAACTTCCTTCTGGGTTTCTCGCGCTCCTCAGAGGGGTTCTCAGTCTGTTCTGCGGTTTCTCTCACCAGGGTTTCTAAGCAGCACTTCTCTTCACAGGTCCGTGACCAGAATACTTCTCGGGTCTCCTAGACCGTTCCCCATGATCGAAGATTTTTCCTGGTTCTCATCAGCCATTGATATGGTTTAAGGGCTCTGTCACACAGGGTGCCCTATCCCCGCCCCACGACGCATGCCAACTGCGAAGGAACATGAACGTTTCACGACACCCGATACTGGTGCCTCCAAAACCAAAATGGGAACACGCCATCTCTCTCCTGCACAGTCCCCTACCCGACAGGGAAATAGTATGCATAGAATGTGGATCGAAAAAAACATCGAAATTTAAAAAAAACAGCCTTTTTATTTCCTGAATGTCTAATGGGGACAAAAATAATTTTTAAGTCCCACCATGAGAAGGTGCGCAGTTTTTTATTCTTGAACGCATACAGACCCGCATTTTAGTGTTACAGTCTCCGTTGGACCTACACGATGTTGCAACAAACAATTTGACTCCTTGCACACATGATAAACTGCGAGCTATCTTGTCAAATAGCATGTGCTGTACAGGGAAGTGAGTGTGTCAGAGGTGTAAAACATTTCACAGACGTCTTTCACGCGCAAGCTGCATATATAAACAACACAGTTCACTGAATACATGTATTCTGGTATTGCGCCTCCTCTCAACAGGGGCCTAGCGCACTGCTATGTAATGTATGTAATGAATATATGGAATGTTGTTCGAAGTCAGCCAAAGGCATGAGCTCAAGCGACACGACCCTGGCCTTATCGAGCCCGTCAAATGTTATCAATGTGCAGATGGTGTTCCATGCCCGAGTTGCAAGCTTCGCTGTTCTTTCCACGCTGTAGATGGGGTTGGCACATTCACTACAGTCAGCTGCACGTGCGTTCCTCCCAGACACGATTGATTTAGCTGATGACCATAACAGTAGTCAGCGCCGCCTGGAGGGCCGCAACTCTGAACCACGCTGTGCTGTCGGTATTGCCGGTCGCATCGAAGTTCAGCCATAGTCTGGTGCTCGGGCCAATGGGACCGAGCCGTCGTCTCTATTCCTTCCGTTCCACAGCAGCACAATGGCGTCTACAGCTGCCCTGCGTGATTTCTTCATCATCATATATCGAGGAAATTCGGCTATAGGATGTGCGTATATCTATGATTTGATGTCAAGTATTGGCCGGAACACAGCGCTCCAAAGCATGTGTTCTGGCGACTGCAGGTGTGTCAGCTCCTGTACAAGCAAGTACGCACAAAATGTAGTACGTTCAGTACCACCCGCGAAGCGTACACAGTGGCCCGCCTGACGGACCTCTTTTGACCCTCCTGACGGGCCCCCTTTTCTCGATGATGACTGAAAGGAACAAATATAAATGCTGTACATCTGAAACCGTCATTCTACAGCTGCGAAATGAAAAGGATAGCAGTGATGACTCGTTCTGGCCGTTCCAAATACCTAATGGAACTTCGTAGTCACCATTTACATCCGGTTCATAGACTGGTACAAACAGCGATCCTCGAATCGACACTTACTACCACCTGACTGCCAGCGGTTGCTGCCCACAGGATCGTCTGCTAGGTCAGGACTCTCTATGAGGAGTGGTACGTGGCGGACAGTGGAGAGTGGCACAGTCCCACCCAGGGCGTAAAAGAGTGGTGACGCTTCTAACTCCGGCATCGAGCATCTTTGACAGGATGTTCTCGGCCAACACCAGGCGGTGCTGCATGACCATCAGTTGCCAGTAATGCTGGTTGACACGGCTGCCGCGAAGCCTGCTCGCAAACTGATGATATAACAATATATTACACTCATACTGGATCATATACTTTCCAGATGAGACATATCGGGGGTCGGTGGATGGGGAGTGGGAGGTGCGGAGAGGGGGAGGTTCAGCATGCTTTCCTCGCTGGTGCAGGGATCTTTTTAGAGACATTAAGTATTGCTAGTCACAAAAAGGGGTCTCCACTTCCTGCGTGCGCCTTGACATTAAAAACACACTGAGCATACCTGTGTACGGCACGCCACTAATGATCCAAGAGCCAAACATTTTTTTTCGTTTAAGGAGAAAAACAGGGCTGCATTAGCCACCATTCCAGGGTTTCCTGTGTGTGTCCACCTGAATGCATTTCTCGGGAAATTCCCACTTGAAAAACAACATTAAAAACGGTCGTTTCCCAGGTTTCCACAAACGCTGCAGACCAAGGAAGGGAATATGGGGGAAGGAAAATGAAATGCTGTTGATGTGTCTGGAAAGACTGCGTGCTTCACACGCACCGCCGTCTGGTACCAGGCGAACTGATCGCTATCCACTTCGTGGACTCTTACGCGCTTGACTGTCTGAATTCAACTTTCATTTCGGTCGGGATAATTGCCAGTCCGTGAGGCCACCGTTTCGAGTCGCTCTTCCAAGGGCGGTATCTGGCGCCGGACCTATTTCTTTCGCCGTAGCTCCCAACAGAGCAGACAGGTGCGAATTGCAGTGACCTCACCGACCAGATTTCCCCGCCAGGTTTGTCAGAGTGCAAAACTGCTGCTTCTTCAGCTGCATAGTAAGTAGGCCTAGACGGTATGTAAAGTCGATGATATTCACAGAACATGAACATGTGGTTAAATGAGCTCATCTGGGTGAAACACGGAACATGTAGACTGGCAACGGATATTGTGTTGTTGATGTTATTAAGAAGAAAAAAATTGTCAAACACCACTCAACCGGATCTTACTAGAATGAATTGGTGAATGATGTCAGATAGCCGACATTCCGCATTTCAGTTAACTCTTTTACGCGAGGCAGGATCGGTTGTTTCGAGTCCCACGCTTCAGGTCAGGGGCTAGGAGGCGGCGTTTCAGTGTCAGAGCGCCCACTCTATACAACCAACTTCCTCTCGAACTGACAGCGATGCCACAACAGAGCTTCGCACGCAACTTAAAACATGCTGTTCGACTCGATGACCAATAAAGATTGTGGCTATTTACATGATGTGTACGTACGATGTGCTTGTGTGTCTGTGTGCACTTTGACCTTGCGCTGGTTTGACTCGGGGCGTAATAACCACTGTGCCAAATGGACTACCCCACGATTGTAGTACAGTATAATACAATACCCTACGCCTTGCCTATAACCGAAATCACCGTAAAGATACAGTTTGAGCGATACTAGGCTGTTTGGTTTTTCGCACATGTAATATTTAATGTTGCAGGATATAAGGTTACCCCAAAATCTGTGCATCATCCAATCACCAAGTTCCAAGAACTACAAACCCAAGATATTGAAGCCTCTCTTGAGAGTACTTTTTCATTTTTTAGGAATTGGACGCAGTATGGCATCTGATTACCATATGCAAGATCATCACAGAACGAGACTGTGATCTTCTAGCCTGATCACCCTCCAGCACTACTTTACAGCCTATAATAGGCGGTGTGTTTCGGGTCTTTTTCAATTTGTCCAGTTCTTTTTTCAAGTGCAAATTTCGGAAACAATCCTGAAATTTTGAGGAATAACAGTAGACCACATATGGAGTAAGACGTACAATTTGACGGTTGTGAAAACGGATAACAGCTGTCACCATCCGAAACACTGTATAAGAATAAATAATACAACTGTTCACCTCTTAGCAGTCTTTAATTAAGGCAGTTCCAGTCTATTTCAATATGCGACGGCTCGCAGAGTCACCACTATTACGAATTTCGAGATTTTTGACAAGGATGTGTTTACTTCCCCCTGGAAGTTTTATTCAGGCCTTTGTACAGAAAACAGCCGCACAAAGGCAAACCATGAAGAACTGAACTATTCGCGTTCAATCACCGCATAGATCGCCTCCCAAGAACCTTATTCGCTTCCTCAAATTCATGCCTGAATCGAAGTTGATTTCATCGACTCGGAATCAAATTCGAGAAGGTTACTTTCAACCAGAGACTTCGGAAACGTTGCGCTGCGTTCCGATTTACGAAGATGAACGTCAGCGGCAAAAATGAGACGGTTCCACGCTCTTAGTTCTCACACCAACTTCCTGCAGAACATTTAGATTGGACGGGATCTTATTTCCACATCGTAAACTTGTGTTTCCCTGTTGGGATTAGATTCCGTGATACTGCGCGCGTTCGCCGAAAAAGCATTTAGTCCGTAACGAAGCATGCAATTCACCAAAAAGTACAATTTAGTTCCTCTAAAACATCAGGAAGATATATCGGTATGACAGTCGATTTACTCGGTCACAGTTACTATGCTCAGTTTCATAACCGAATCCGGAAGTAGCGGCCACAGGATGTGTCCATTTTTTTAATATTATTCAAACCACAAACGAACTTAATAATCTGAACTGTAGGTCACCACCCAATATCTAACAAGTGAGCTAGATTGCACCAGCCAATATTAAAAAATTCAGCCTCATCATGTCCAAGAAAATTTTGAAAAGAAAATAATTCCATTGATTTCAGACGAGATGACGTCGACCAACTTTTGAGACATCAGTTATGACGTTATTCATCTCGTGGTTGCACCAGTTACAATCCTGACAAAATCGCTTCATGTGGGGAGGGCTATAGTCGCACGGTTTTTCCATGTCGCACTGTTTGTGATGTTATTTGCGGACGCATGGGGAGTTTCGGCATTGCCATGCTAAAGAGCATCAGCCAGTTCTATACACCTAACATCAAATTATCTAGACACCCCTACAAGATAAACCGCTGAAGAAATTGGGATGAGCACTACGGACAGTCTGATACCAATGTTCACAAACTGTCAGACAGATAATGCCCGGTACAGCAGAACAAGATAAACCGCTGAAGAAATTGGGATGAGCACTACGGACAGTCTGATACCAATGTTCACAAACTGTCAGACAGATAATGCCCGGTACAGCAGAACAATCATAGGTAAGCCGATTACACGGGCCCCGTCACCATGACCCAGGCACCTTTCCATCATCGTCCCATCTCTTTCTCTCTCTCTCTCTCTCCCACCGTTGCAAACGTTATACGCAGCCAAGAGGTGCAATCCTGCCCTGGTGTGTTGTCGGGCGCCACTCTCCCGCCTTTGTCTGGTTATCTGGGCCGATATCGACCCTAGAAGAAAACGGAGGACGCCAGGTGACCCAACAAGTTTCACTGTGCTCCCAACGGCTGAATGTCCCATGTGTACCATTCTGTGGAGGAACAGTCATTTGTTCTCGCAGAAAACTCGGACGTTCTGCGCGGTCCACATGTTTCGAGAGAGAGAGAGACAGATGTGGATCATCACAATCACGTGCTGCTGAAAATAGCTCGGAGTTAATCTAAAAAGTTACTTTGTAAAAGCATTTTCCACAGCAGATGTTACTAGCTCATTCTCGTCTATTGCTAAATTAATGGTTTGCTTAGATGTAGTAGTTAGTTTAGGCAGAACGTTTGGCCGAGACATTCAGGTTAGGTTTGATCAAATGAGACACTAGGTCTAGTCGTCTAATCGCAAGCTGGTTTTGATTGATAAGACTGCTGGTTTTGATTGAAAGATATATTGGTCATGAACACCATGCAAATGTAATACTTTTCGATTATACTTTACTCGTCATGTCCATTTTGATATGATAATAATCGTACAAATTACATGGCAACGGCAAAAATATAGTATGTTCTATCACAGAGTCGTTACTTATGTATGATATATTAGCGGACTGGTAAGATGCTTGATACTCATGCAAGTGAGACAGGTTCGATTCCTGGCTACAGAAGTGGTTTTTCCTTCGCTCGTATGCGCTTTTGTTTCCCGCGTTTGTCCCTCTCCCTCATTGGCCGGCTGACCCCTGACCACGTGATACTAACCTGACCTCAGTAGCGGGTCGGCAAACGATGGGCAGTCGCTCCCTCCTCCCGACTCGCTCCCGTGAGCGCTGGCTCAGGGCTACACTCTGAGGCGCACTCCTTGTCCCCATTCTTCCCATGTGCGCTGGCTCAGGGCTACTCTCTGAGGCGCACTCTTTGTCCTACCCATCCTTCCTGTGCTCGCTGGCTCAGGGCTACTCCCTGAGGCGCACTCCTTGTCCTTTCCTGACATCTCCTCGCACACTTCTTGCTCATTTTGTCTCCTTGCTGGTAGAGGCATGTAGCCACAGATCTGTTTGTGGCAAGCCGGGTTGCTTTGACGTTATCTGTATTTCTGTTGGCCTGGTCGATTGAGGACAGCTAATAGAAGGCTCGTTTCCGAGATCCAGAAGGCGCTTTTGGTTGGCTTCTTGATGAGGTCCTGAGGCTCACGGGGACTGCGGAGCGTAACAATATTAACAGAGATCTCGCGAAAACACAGTGAACGTGGTGTCAGGATGTATGAGCCTCAACGAAAATGTCACCCTTGATTAATGAAACCCGACTTATTCCATCAAAGCAAAGTATTTGTTCACGCATTCTGTTTCCATATCATGTGTCCAAGCAAATGAATATTCCAATACCGACAGGTCGTGACATGTCGTGATATAAACACCGAACCATACAGAGATCTTCTTCGAGTGCTGATGAAGGACATTGGGCTACCTCTCACATCCGGGAAGAGATGTGAATCACCCGGCAAAGTTTACATGCTTGCCTCCTTTGTGTAACAGAAACAGAAAACAACCATCAGGTTGTTTTCTGATGAACATTCCTTTGAACGGTGCCAGTTGACTTTGACATTTTCGTAATTCACACATATTTTAGTCGCATGGGTCGACATAAAGTGGGAACTAAATTTCATTATGATCAGTCCTTTAGTGTGGAAAATATCTAAAGTTCCAGCACGTAGTAAAGACTACTCGGTCATAGTTATCTCAAACGAAGAAGCACAATTTTCCGATGCGTTATCCGAAGTGGCAGGAAAAGCAGCTGGCCAACGATATTTCCGCAGCGATGGGTAGTCCTAGGTACTGATTACCATCGGTGAGTTTATCGATAACAGCATGCTAACCAAGAAAAAGGAGGATATCCCATAAATAGTAAGGCTTGCCTTGCCACCGGTGGGCGCCCCGTGCCGTCACAATACAAGAGCGCTAATGTAAAAAGCGCTCATCCATTTGACCTTTCAGCCATTCACCTACACAGCCCTGGAGTTCAAGTCCATTCCCGCTGTGCCGATGCCTACCGACTTTCACGCTGCACCGTTGTCGTAGTAGATCCTAACGTCACTTTTGAAGTGTCTGTTGCGGACTTTTTTGCGCACTTGTTTGTCCACTCAGCCGACCATAACCTGGAGTGATGTTTGCCCCGTGTTTCCCGCCTCCAGGTTTCGATAGTCAGTAGACTACTAATTACTGGTCTGCCGCGGACGCTGCTCCCACGACACTGGCCGCCATTAGTTCGTCGGCGCTCTGACCCTTCTGCCGATGTCCCACGGCGGCAGCCGGCGCTTGACCCCGGCCTCTCTGTGCTGCGATCGGCGAGAGGGGTGGCCATCTGCCGGTCCAGACATGACTGCCGACACAGCGACTGGCGACGGCCAAGATGAGTCGGCCTGAGGCGCCAATGACAGCGACACTTCCTCGGGGCGGCCCGGAGCCCGGCCGGCGGTGATGGACTCACGAACGCCACTGCTATCCGTTCTGCAACAGTAGCTGATCCATGACTTGGTCCGCGAATTTGACAACCGAGCAGCGACCGATCAGTGACCTTCGCTACTTCGTTTTTCGTTCTGCTGTGCTTGCTCCTTTCTCTTAGCAGCCTTACCACTATAGAACTCTTCAGCCATTTAACTCCCACATCATGAACACTAATTTCGATTCAACTTTGACAACTTTGATTCATTGAATCTGATCTTTTCCCGACATTACTAGTAAAGTATCTGATTCGGGCGTTTTTGATTTGTTTCTTGGTCTTTCTGTGTCATCTCTTAACTCTTCTGTGTAGCATTCCTTGTTCTTATATTTTAATAGGCCGATTTGAGAAAAATAAGCAAAAAATACACCTCCGGTGGTAGCCGCCAAAGATAATCACCGGTGGGAATCCGGCAGAAAGAGGGACTCCGTTGTGGTTGTCAGATACTTATTTTGACTCGTAGCATTGGAGACTGCTGGTGTACAAACTAACCGTGACCGGATTCGAAGCAGTGCTATGCAGATCGATTTCGTCAGTTTGTACGGACAGTGTTTTAGAATGCTTCTCTCATAACACGTAGACATCCGTTTTTTGACCAAGATATTGAACATTCAAGAAACGGCTTTGACCACAGCTCAAACTGAGAATTTAGAGTCAGGTCGGGATCTTCCTGCAAAAGTGGTTGTATTGTGGATAGCTCAGGTGTTGCATGATAGGCAATACCTTCACTGAAGGCAAATTGAAGGCAAGGGCCTTCTCCACGGCCTCGAATTTCCTTCGCGCAGTGAAGACGGAAGCTCTTGATTAAGTACAATGTAAATGTCATCAGACCCAGATTCAGCCTTCGCTTTCATTGCGCCGATTCAAATGCGTCTCCGTGGGCCAGGTTTTCTGAAGCGACCTTGTCGCCACTCTTCATCATTCTGGCCACCAGCTAACGGTGGTAATACGCCCAAATCCCAGGCCAGCTCGACCTCTCCTGTGTCTTTATAAGTCACCACCACAAGGCAAGATCTTCTCGTTCCGTAAAACCGACCATCATCTATCTAAATATAAAACTGTTTATCAACTTTAATCAGCTTTATCCAAATGTAAAGCTGAGCCTGACCTTCGTGCCCTGCATATTTCATCCAGCCTGACCTGGGCCTAACACGCGTTCACCACGCCGCCTTCTGGTCGGTTCGTCTGTAGTGCGATGTGGAAAATGATCTCCAGGTTACCATTGCTGATCGTCTTCTCTGCACACTAAAGCGAACACGCAGAATCACTTCTTGTTTTTAGCGGCATTCCAGTGTGCTTCTGGCTTTGATGCCTTGTGTGTAGGCCAGTTGCCAAATAGCATTATTTGTTCATGTATGGCAAGGTCGAGTGATCTGGGAGACATACAGGGAAGCCCGTGCTGAAATAGGCTGAGCAGAGACCATAATTTCCGCCGATATTCGAACGCCGTCTGTAACACAAATAACTCAGGAGGCTGTTGACACAAACCATTTCCCAAAAACCGCAAGAAATCCAAAGATAGATAAAGCTAGGGATATTCTTCTTGGCGCTGTTTGAATAAAGTAATTATTATATGTCGATAACCGTGTTTCCCGTTGCCATTATGGGCAAGGGCGTTCTTCTGACTTCATAGTTTCAGTCATGCAAGATGACTTAAGTCACTCATAATTTAGCATTCGCTTCTCCAGGAGAGGATCCGGATTTGGTAAAATGGAACTGGTTTTGTTAGGAATTATGCCTTACTGTCACCAGGGATTTCTTAGTGGTCTGTTACCGTCTGGTGACAGTCTGTGGCGACAGATACGTTTCAAACGGCAAAGACAGGCTCAGAGGTCTCTCCCGGTTTAACGAGCCACGAACTCATCTCTGGATCAGAGGGTGACAGAAAAGCACAGAATTCATGGTCAAAATGCAGTGACGGTATCAGTGAATCCGGACGAATGCAATGCAATAGGCATTTGTGGTGTGTTTGGGAAAAGCTGCTATCTTTCATGCCAACTGACAAGACTCTTACCATTTTGTTATAAGGTCCAGAAATCTGTGATTCGGATCTAGGCGAAGGCAAAATAAATCCATGTGCGTACTTTACCGTGTTGCAAGAGCAAAGAATACACTAAGAAGAAAAACTATATATATAAATGTGGTCAATACTTCCACGCGTATCATCAAAAAAAAACTCCACGGTTCTTTCGTGCCTGCGTCTCCATTAGAGCTGGTCACCTCCCATCCAGCTACCCGCCGAAGGCCTGATGGTGTATTAGTGACAGTGCTTATGATGATGACGTGATGAACAGTGACGCATTGGTGACAGTATACAATAACGCAGGAAACCACGAGATAACTTGATTACTTTCACCTCTTACGGTGCATATTGCACTGAGGATCCCAATGTCTACATGACAGAGCAACCATGTTTAGCCGTGATCACCCTAGATCAGATCAGGCTCTTTAAAAAATATTTGTTTCACTACTTCACTACATACTACTTTTTTCGCCTCCGGACAGATCCCTATTAGCACACACTTAAGGATTAAGCAGTGATTACGTCTTAACTACAACCCTTCCGTTCTCGTAAATAATCGGGGATCATCAAGCTTCTCCAGTTACCCATGTAGAAACAATAAAAGGGAAAAGGTCCTGACAGAAATTATATGAGTGATACATTCCAATTAAAGTGCTCAAATGCGCGGAATAAGCAATCCGATGCGCTAATAAACCAGGCTTCCTAAACGCGCACATTTTGGAAGCAGTTTATCATTGTTAAAGTGATGGCCAGCTGCAGACCCTGAATGTTAAAAGAGAGGGACACGATATCAGTTATGTATGAGCACGGCACGGAGTCTCATAACTCCGAACTTCCTCCTGGAACGGAACTGTTTTGTGAAATCTGTCAAAGGACGAAATACGGGACTCGCGTGGAAAGGGCTGTTCTGCGCGTAGGTGGCGTCAGTCTGGTGTGTGCGGGACGCACGTGCCAATGTGTATCCCTCTGCCATTCAGACCCGGCGATATATGCAGCCTGGCGAGATATGCAGTTTACTAAGTGACCCAGACAGTCTTTACTCACTGGCGGCCGTGGTTATTAGTTTATTAGTTGTGGTTAGCGCTTTTATCTGTGAACCAGGAAGCGCGGGTTCAAGTCTTGCTGGCGGCAAAACACTTTCAGAACTCATATTGCGTCGTTGTCAAGCGGATTTCCTTCACAATGCGAATGTGCCGTTGCGCCAATGGTAACATAACTTCCAGGTAAGTTTTGCTTATGAGCGGTGGCAATGCTGGTACTAAGCAAGTGCACAGGTCTGCATGTGATACAAAGCTTCAATTTCGACCCCAACCCAATAATAACCTCTAGTAAATAGCTTTCAACCGTCCATACAATTTACAGCTGAACGTTCAGATCATTCCAAAATGGGTAAATGCCTTTCATGGATACCTTATTCCTAGCGCATGCCAATGGTAAATATATCACCGAATTCCATAACAAACTTGTGGCGTCACCCATTATAATCCCTTTTTCTTTAGAGCATCCGAGCCAGACAAGAAGGTTAATATTCTTTGTTCAGATATAAAGAGGCAAACGTCTTGCCTCTGATACAATGCTCTGCAACGGGATGGATAAGACAGAATCCTCACTTTAGCCGTTGACCATTCACAAACCCATCATACGTATAAGACACTAAATCAATTAAAAACCAACAAAATCCCGCAACAATAAATTTCTTCCAACATGGCTTTGGTTTGCCAACCTTGCGTTGAGGATACGCTGGCCAGACGGGTCGATGCGTTTATCAGAGTATCGTGCATAATCACTATGGTAGCATGAAAGCTCATACGACATATCATATCAATATCATCTGCCCTTGATGCACCTACCTGCACAGAAGGCAAAGGGCACTGTCATTCTTGCGAAGAAGGTTTGGGGGAGAGAGATGCCGTGTAAAAAAATCACTGTCCACAGAATTACCTCTAATCTATGTGCTTCTAGCGTTGTCAGTTATGCTGGGGAAAGGAAAGGTAGAAATGTTACAGCGTTGCCACGAACACTTGGGCCAAAAAAATCACAACTAGGAACACGCCCGTCGGGGAACACATTGGGACATCTCACCCACATGTTAACAATCTCTACTCAGAGAAATTATCAGGACATGCAAGGACGTGGAAGGATTAAAAACCGAATCAGTTCAAATTCGTAACGTCAGACCTGTCTCAACCCAGCCCCAACTTGGGGGCTGACAGCCCCCATGGCATGAAATTTTTCATATATTGCGCAATAACGAACAAAGGCAGCGCCACAAAATTTTGAACACCCTTTGCTTGATCCTTTCTGCATCTTGTGTCAAAGTTTCTACTCCAGGTCTTGACAAGTCTCCGACCTAGATCAGGTCATGTGGACCTATGTCCAAAAATGTGTAGCCTTTTGTATTTTCAATAACCGTCAATTGGCAGAGTATCAATGGTTTCAAAGCACTGACTTGGATTCAGGTCACCACTAACTGATAAGAGTGGAAATGAACCACCTTCACAATTTGTGATGAATGACTTGGAACGGGTAGAAAATTGCAGATTTGGTTCTCAAAGTTGTTAACGATACCAATAAGTTTTAATTCGGTTGAAAACACTGGAAAGGTTTGCAGATAAACGAATATTGGGCTTGCGCGAATAAAGCTTGGCCAATTGTGCACCTAGTGACTACTTATTCTTTCCGAAAATAAAAATAAACATGGCAAACCATAACACAAGCCCTCGTTACCAAGGAACACAAACTGGTAGGGCAACTGGTAAGACATCAAATGGTAGGGCAATTTTCCACCACAATAAAGGAACGCCAAAAATAGTGTCCGACGATTTCATCCCTCGTTCGGCAATCGCGCCCGCAGCGCTGTGGCCGAAAACATCTCTGCATTTTTAAAGGAGATGTTCCATCTTTTCACGCGTTTTGAATGCAAATAGCAAAAATGTTGCCAGAACCGAGACCAGTTGATTTCTGATTTACACTGTGTCTCAGGACTCTATACTTGCGCAGCTTAAGGGCGATTTCCCGCAGTTTTCCCTGTGAATCTTATTTTTGGGTTCTATTTTTCAGCTAAGTTTTGACGACATCAATTGACGAACGCCAATGAACGTTAACGGAAAAGATCAGCACACATTGCGGGCCGATAGCAGGTGAACAACAGTGATCGGTCGCGAACAAGCTGTGATTTGTGGCATTTCCTGGAGAAACGTCATTATCTTTCTGTAAGTGTGTGGGACGGGCGAAGACCTGGTCTGAAAGCTTTAGCCCACTGCTGTACACATTCGAGCACACCTTGCGTGATCAGCAAATTAGGGGCATTGGTAACCTACCCTGGTGCGATTTGATACCAGCGTTTGGCAAACTTATGCCGTTTCAACTATCCATGTCATTTGTTTTCATAATATTTCCGCCAAATATCCCTGTTAACAATTTGTGTATAAACAAGTTACCAGGTGTTACCAGGTATGCCGTTGTTTATTTTTTTTATTACTTGGAGTACACTTCTTATTTTCAACACCATCAATGTTTGAATTAAAAATCTTATTTTCAACACCATCAATGTTTGAATTAAAAAGCTCCAAGTACTCATTCCTATATCAGATACATAATGTAGGAATGTAATATTCCCCCATAAACACGTAATCGGTGATCTTTTGCCAGATACTGACCATGTAATGTTTCCTTTGGTTTTGTCTACATTTTCATTCTGTTCGTACTTAAATCATTTATATACCCGCTGAGGAGGCAGGACTTCTGCAGAACTAAAACGAAGGGGGACCAAGGGGGACCGTGGCCTGTACTTGAGGTTGAAAATGTAAGTTTTCTGTACGCACTGAAAAAAGAAATAAAACAAAATTGTCCGAAGCGGGATAATAAACCACCTGTAAGTTGAGAGTTTCCCTGGCTACACCCTTAGCTACGACCAGTCTGTGGAAGTGACTTCTTACTCTTCAAGTAAGGGCATTTAAGAAAGCATATTGTAATGAATACCTTTTGTAGCCAAGTGAGAAGTGGAAACACATGTACTTTCGGTGCTTAAAGTGCAACACCAATAACCCTGACATGAACGGTAGGCCTATTTCAACGTATAGTAAGAGTAGACGTAAAATTACTCCTGGCAACACCAGTAATTTAGATATGGCTCCACTCCTGCGCACATCACATCAAAATAAAGAAAGCCGCCCCTGTAGCTCAGGTGCTCATTTCCATGGTTGACGGTTAAATGCATACAATGAGATAAATCTTTTACCACAGTGATGTTGAAATTTCGGAGTGAATTTACGCTCTCCATTGCAGTGTTATTGGATGGCACATATGGTTACCATATTTTGGTGTGATATCCAGAAAGGTGGAAGAAGGGAGGCTGCGAGAACAGCACCCCACTCCTTTAATTTGGAAAATGTAATATCAGCCCTATGACACTGCGTGGAAGGAATCAATACAACTGATTTTCCCATAGTTATGAAAACATTTCAATGTATATGGTGACATCCACCCTAGCTTTCACATCAAGTAACCAAAAAAAACATGAACCATTACTTCAATAAAATTACGAAGAGGTACTTCAGTCTTGAAACTGGCATGCTGTATGTTTTTTTCTATACATGTAGCATCAAGCTCCCAAGGTATAACACGTGCTCCAAACATAAATGCCAGAAACTCAGAAGAGCAGCATATAGAGAGAGATGGTAGAGGTTTTTCTGCATGTCCCTTTCTTGGTTGACAGGCTTCATGGACTGGTCCATGAAGCCTCAATTCCACGAGCATCATGACTCCTGGACCATCCTCTCATGAACGCCTCTCCAACCGAGCTCTTATTGATCTGAACCTGGCTCACTACCTGAGATTGCAAGAGTTTTCAAATTTGTGCTCCTCTTCTTCACGATTAGGTACACATGTCACATTTGTAAGAAGTCTGCAGATCATGACACATGCAAAATTATATTTGCATCTAATTTCGCTATATGTGAAATGTAGCCGATTTTTTTTCATTTCATATCGTTGCATGTATAATGTGCAGTCACTTGATGTGCAGTTGATGTTTCCGAAAATATGCAGTTTTTTCGTTTAATGACATTATTCATTAATCGCAAGTACGTTTCATGTTTTCTGACGTTTAATATCAAGCATTTAACTCTTATTATACGCCTACGCGTACATAACATAGTTGTTAGAAGTGTGTATGTTGCGCTGCATACATGTTCAAGTTTGCATTTAGTTTTGGGAAATAAACTACTAGGTATGTAATGTTATCGATCCTTCCCTTCCATATTACAATAATATAGAATATGCACTTACTTTGACTGTTTTCTAGCGTTATTTAGGAACGTTAAGATCAACATTTGCCATAAAATACGTGAGAAGAATTTGCGAACATGGCACTGACCAGACCAGTATTGAAATAATGCTCACTAATGTAATACGCACCACGGATAGTACATGCCTTTGTCTACAGGCAAACATCGCTCAGTCAAAATCCTCTTCCGTCTGGCATCTAGGTTCGTTTTTCTCAAGCACCTTATCATTCACAACACAACCTTTAACACAAACACTCGCGTATACACATTAACATACAATGATGCGACCACCCCCGCCACGGACGCCGCCCCGCACAGCACCGTGGTAATAGGTGCGAAAGACCGCGGGAGCGGCGCCGCGGCCAGGGCGGCCGCCCGACCAGGGACGGACCAAAGAGCAGTCGGCCGGCTCCCAAGGTCAGGCGGCCTCATCGGCGGTTAGCTGAGAGCAAATTTTCCCTGCGCGACGATTTTTGCCACCGACGGGCTTTACTGCTTAGAACATAATCGTTTCATCATCTAGGTTCCTACCATCTTGGATCACCACTTACAAACCGTCAGTAGAAATCAAGACGTTCAGCATTAAAACAAAAACATTAGTTAAGATGTTTGCATTTGCAGTACCATCGTGCAGGAGTTCAAATGTTTGTTTTTGTGGAATCACCATGTAATAAACTATGCCACAGCAGTGAGCAGGCAATAGGTCTTCCCTCGGCCCTTACCCGCCGAAGGCGAGTAAGGGCACCAGTGCAAAACGTTTAGCCAACGAAGGTAGATAAGGACATGGAAGCCAATGACAGACGAATGTTGTCCGTGGATACAAAGGCAGCCTGCCGTTAAAGGGCGCCGTTAAAGGATGTGATGTCGCGAACCCTTCTGGTAGGACATAGGTGTCCTATATTAAACAGAAGCTACTGTAACGTAGAGGAAACAGCCATAATACAGCTCATGTGCGTCCCCTTTAAAATAGCACCGTTAACCTCGAGCTATGAGACGCAAACAGGACGCAGAGGACACAAAGGGGCATTGCGATGGCGCATGGGCGCCCTGGCGTTGAAAAGGCGCCGAGCGAGTTTGGCGTCCTGCCGGCGAGATTTTAGAGCCCTTTCGGCGCGATTTTGGCAACCTCACATCCTTTTTCGGTGCTCCTAAAACCCCCCCTCCCTTGTTAAAATCTTGGATCCATCCCTCGCAGTGAGAAGCCTTGCAATGCACAAGCGTACATCAGAAAAGACCAAACAACAACAGGCAATTGACTATGAAAAAAAACAGCGTGAGCTTCGCTGGGTGTGTCATGCGGAACCAGCTCATGACTATTCCTAACCTAACCAGACCTCGCCTTGATAACTTGTAGGAGCGTGAAATTGCTACTAGCACCGGTAATGTTGTTTTCGGCTTGGGGATGATATAGTTTTCAATCATATGCAGCCTGTGCATGTAACTATTTCCAGCTTCTTTGGATTCTTATGTGCACTAACGTAAATATGCTTTGTAGTGGTTTATTCGCATTTTTGTGTTATTTTTCTGTCTCTTAGCTGGAAGTGCCGCGGCTATCGTTTTTATATTTCGGTGCTAACGTATGGTGCTGTCGTTGGATCTGAGGGAGCGGCACTCCTGGTTGCCTGTTCACGGGTGACGGCTAATGAAAAAAATGGTGCCGGAAATGCTGACAAGAAAAGTGGTAATGAAAAGAACTACGGCAAAGTAAAAAAAAAGACTGACACTACAATCGCATGGGTGTCTTCAAATGTTGGAAAAATCAATAAAAGGGTAACGGAATGCAAAGTAACCACCAAACAAATGTAACGGCCATTCCTTGCCATGTGCACCTGCATCACCAGAACTAGCCACTCCTACGCATTTTTACATGATTATTTCCATCTTCTTTGGATTCTTATGTGCACTAACGTAAATACGCTTTGTAGTGGTTTATTCGCATTTTTTGTTATTTTTTTGTCTCTTAAATGGAAGTGCCGCGGCTATCTTTTTTACATTTCGGTGTAATGGTGTTAATCTAACTATATCACATCCTACAACAAACGCAGCCATTGCCGCTCACGAGACCAAGGAGTATATAAAGCTAAGATGAGCACCCAGCTTGGTTTGAGAAGTGACGCGACATCGCTTCTACCAAAGAAGCCAACACCATGCAAATGTTTTTCACATGGGCTTTATTAAAATGCACACAAATAGGCTGATAGTTTTAGTACGGAAGCGGTATTTACTGATTGCAATACAAACTTAATAACATTAATATGCACGTCCTTTCGACTTCGCTTCCAAACTTCCCAACCTTACACCCCAGCCCAAGACCAATGCTCCTAATTTGAAACAAGTTCTTCTAGTTTGACACAACAGAGTGTCGAGTTTAGTCAAGTCGAGTTCAAGGCGCAGACTGCATCTGTCATTGGATAATAATACTGCGTCACGGCTGGTAAATTACGTCAACTGGCAGTTCTTGACCAAATGCTTTTTTGATAGAAATAGAGGTTTTTCAGCAAAAGAGTTTCTGGAAACGAGATCAGTGATATTTTTTCAGAAAATCCTAATACTTAAAAAAATGGGATTAAGTGGAATTTTCCTTTCAACTTGACGTTCCCTCGTAAATATTCAACAAGTAAGAAAAACAGACGATTATGAGCGTCTGCAGACATTTATCTACCCGTTGGTATCTTTACGTGGTCTTTATTTATCACAGCCCTTGAGATCCAGGGAGTTTCTCGGGTCCATGTAGTCAGCTATGAGAGGACATATATAGGGCGTCAGTGGCTCAAATATTCTCTAAAAGCAAGAAATGAACCGAGTTTCGAGCTCTACTTGTGACGAGCTTTCCAATGGTATACTTATTTTTGTCGCATAACCATTCGCTCGCAAGTGAGATGGAGGAGGCAGTTATCAACAACATCCCCCCCTCTTCCAGCCGGGTGTTCATGGCGCCGATTGCCAGTCGAGCGCGGGTTAAGCACAAACAAATCATCCTGGCGCCTGTTGACTCCGATTCCATGCAAGAAGACAGTTGGAATAAGGCTTTTGTTCTCTTAAGCGGTACTTTGAGGTTGCACTAATCTGAAACACTTGCGTAAACATGAATCTATTTGAATAGTTCTATGGTAGTGTTTGATTGTGATGTGTGCATATGTTCTGCACGGACACGGTTTATTTTTTGTATGAGTCAATGTCGATGTGTTCTCTTTCTTACCCCGGCACAGCCTGAAGAGTTTTTGTACCCACGGCCGCCTAGGGTATCGAAAAGGACACCTCGTGTTACCTCAGGATCTAAGCATCGGACCTGAACCGATCTGCCACCCAATCAATAGCCCTGAGTCTTGTGATTCAGAAAATACTGTGTTAACCATGGTGTGTGACCTGTGACTGGCGACGTCACAGGTCACATGAAACGTATAACACTGACGTCGGAAAAATGACATCGGTTTGTACATCATATCATTTGCAATACTGGCCTTACAACCTTCAACTGGGTATCAAACGAAAGGTCGCGATCTTCTGCATCAGAGTGTAAAATGAATACCATCAGAATGCCAAAATGTAAAAAAGTGTTCGGTCAAGGTCAACCTAGCTCAGGTGAAATATTTGTCTTATTTACATGCCAAAGATCAGTACTTACTCGCAGCCGTTTTGATCCACGTGGCAAAAAGGAAGGAAATGAAACCTTCTGATGATCCGTTTTGCATTACTTGCTTTTCATCCAGTCAACGTCAGTCTGGGTCAGGTCAGATACGGTTGCACTACTCTTCCTGACAAAACGCAATGATTACTCGCTGAGGTTCTTAACTGCGTAAGTACAGAACTGAAATGACATCTCTTGATAATTAACCCTATTCCCGGAGGGCTAGACGGTATGGTCGATTCCCGGCAGGGGGCGGATTCGGCCCCCCTGAAATATCGAGAACTACTTGTCCGATTTCATCGCAACAAACAGCAATCGATTTGCCGTGACGTGAACTACATTTCTATAAAAAGAAATTTCCAAAATTTCAAAATTTGTGGATACAGGAGGGCAAAAATGTCAAAATGAGGGGTACTTTTGGACTTCTTATAACTCCGTTGTTTATGGACCGATTTCAATGCAACTGGCATGAATCGAGAGATTATGGATAGGTGGCTTTTACCATGGATACACAAATTTGAAATTTTGAGAAAATTCATGAGCGTTCACAGGGTTTTAAAAATAGGAGGATTAGTTTTCTAACAACTGGATGAACAAAAAAGGTAAAAACACTTTTTTGGCTTCTGCTAGTCATGCTGTGCTAAAAAAGTACAAATCGCATTACAACGTCTGTGTAATGTTAGCATACGCGGTGCCAGGGACATGAAAAAGGGGAAACTGTGATGGTCACACGTTCTTCAGATCAATTTGTGACCTTTCACCTTAAATGACCTCCAGTGACCTTGGGGTCACCTGGAATGATCTTGTGTGCATTTGATATTACCTGTAAACGTTTTCAATCATTTGAATTCACTATATTCCAAAAATTTCATATTATGGCTATTACGATATAGGGTACGCGCACAGACATTTTAGGTCATAGCTCCGTGACCCGACCTGATATCACGCTATAACTTGGTACACAGGTAGAGGGCACCCTTCTACGTCATATATATTTCGGGTTTGACATTTGAAAAAACAACGCCGAAATTATTGCAAAAAAACTAATTTTGACTTTTGACCTTCACCTGACCTTGCAAAGTAACCTCAGATAAACAAAATTTTGTGTGCACATTGCCCAACTACTTAGCTATACATCCATATAAAGTTTTAAGTTCTATCTTAAAAACTCTGGTTTTGGCGGATATTTTCCTTTTACCCTAAACATGGCCCAAAATGGCCTGAGGTGCCTCCCAAAAACGTTGCCTGGCTCCGCTCCTGAGCAAAGTAGAATTGTGAAATTTTGTCACAGCGCGAAGAAAGAATAGCTAGGAAACGTCACCAAGTTTCGTAAAGCTGCGTTAAAAAGCCTGGAATTAGCAAGCAAAAAACCCAAGGGGGGCGGATTCAGCCCCCCCCCCTACCGGGAATAGGGTTAAATATGCACTGTTTGTTCTCTAACGGATCAAGGTCAAGCCAGTTCAGGACGGAGAGTTATTTTCCTTTTTCTGATTAGGAACAATAATTGCTCTCTGCTGCTACTGGACGATCTTCCACAATGTTGTATTTCATTTCGTTTTGACATCTCCCTATGACGTGACCTCGCCTGACATGACCTCACGTTGCATTTGGTGAACCTTGCTAAAAGTCTGTTATAAATTTAGTCTGGCTTGAACGATGAAAAAAGTCAACGGCAACCACTTCTACCACTCACAATGTAAATTAGCCCAATTGCCACCATGCATGTGACCTAGAAAGATCTCTAATGTTGACGTGTCACGGCTGTACATCTTTTTGGAGACCGCGTCCTATGTAAATCCAAATAATTCATGCATAATATAGGATGAATTATTTTTCGTTGTTTTATTCTGACAGTGGGTTTAAGGCTATTTATATTTTACCTTATTTAACGGTAATAATCAGTCTTAAACATGCGAGTCACCCTTCATGTCAGTGACCAGGGGCGCGCCACGGATTTGAGGTGGGGGGCAAAGTTTCCCAGGTGGCCTCTTAGATAAAATGAGGGTTCCTCGCAATAGGGCCTCCTGATTGATACAGGGGCTTCCCGGTCCCGCAAAGGGCCCCTTATCCGAAAATAGCACCTCCTGTTCCAGAACAGGGGCCTCCTGATGCACAAAGGGTGCCTTCTAATCTAGAACAGGGGCCTGCTGATTCGTGAAGGGTCCTCCAAATCCAGCAAAGGGCCTCATTATCCCAAAACAGGACCTCCTGATCCGGAACAGTAGCTTCCTGATACGTAAAAGAGACATCTAGTTCCAGAACAGGGACCTCCTGGTATATAGAGGGCGCCTCCTAGTCCAGAACGGGGACCTCCTGATAATTAAAAGGCACCTCTCGAGCCGCCAAACGACCTCTTTAACACAAAATAGGACCTCTTGATCCTGAACAGGGGCTACCTAATTCATACAGGGGGCCTGCTAATCCAGAGAAAGGGTCTTTTGATGGGGAAAACGGCCTCCTCAACCCGATGCAAGACAGTTTAGCTCAGTCATGGGGGCCTCATTGACTTGAGCTCCATAACATAACATATTATTCATACATATTATACATAACATACCATACATTACATAACATGTTATACATCACAAATCACAACATGACATATTATTCATAGCATAACATAACACAAAAAATCTGTTTTGGGTAAAAGGGCCTCCCAAATTGATCGGAGGGCAAAAGCATATTCTTGCTCCCCTGCCGGCAGGCAGAGGGGACATTGCTCCCTCTGCCCCCTCCCCCTGCTATGCCGCCCTGCTGTTCATTGCAGTTCTTACTTGGGTCAAGGTTGTCTTAGGTCAAATTCATGAATGAAGTTCATTGACCTTTCCGATGTTTTATCGACCTCAGAGGGATTTTGATGTAATTGGAAACGCTGGTTTGTATACCAGACGTTTTTTGAGTACTTACAGGTGGCCAAAAGTCGTTTTGGGCCCCTTAAAAGCTGCTTTATGCTACGTCTCATAGGATCCAATGAAAACCAGAATCCACCCCCATAACTTTTTTTGCGGTCGTCTGTAATATCACTGGGTGACCTGAAAGGACCAAACTGGGTCCCTAGGTATCATCGTGTACATAAGTAACGAAACCATACGTTCGTTTGTTTCGTTGCTCTCTCACGTCAGGTTTGGAAATGGCTGGAAGTGTCGTACCAATGCCCCTCCCCAGCACTGTCCAAAGCCATGTAGTGAATACTGACGACAGTCAAAGCCTTGGCCAAGATCAATAGTGAAAAATCGATTCCGGTCAGTTTTGGGAAATGGCAAAATGAAGTGCCAACTCTGTGTGTAACCGTAGCATGTACGCTTTAATTTGATTTTAATATGTCGAAAAGTGACCGTTCGCAGTAGGGGACGAAAGGTCGTGCGTCATTTGGAACACATGTCCAAATGATGCATTCTGCAATAAAACTCAGGATTATAGTCATCTGGATGATATCTTCAGTGGTAAACCTTGCCCGCCAGCGAGACGCCTGTTTTTTTTTTTTAATCCTAGTAGCTCAGACCTGGAAGAACATGCGTGTAACTCGAATTCACGAAACAGTTTGGCATCGAAATGTTTCATCAGAAATGTTTCCAAAAGCGACTTCAAACCTGGTTTTACCTAGTCATAACATCTTTCGAAATGTACTTACCATGCCGGGGTGCACAATTCGCGTTGCAGAAATGAATGACACGCCATGTAAAGCCAATCGACATAAGTTTGACATCCCTGTGTACTTCTCGCGACATCCATAGTCCTTTTCCTTGTGTTTGTGCGTCGTTAGGAGCCGTGCTTCGATTGGGTCATTTCCCCTAAATGAGGTTAAGAACGCCAGTCTGTTTCGGAGAGACCCAACCAGCGTTATTGAATTGCATCTCAATTTAAATCAGTGTCTGAAGCTAATGTGAGCATCGTGCAATGAAACACTTTAAATGATGATCTCGTTAACTGTACAACTGATCGATCACTTCAACCCTAAAACAGCCATGGGTTGCGTCATTTAGTATGTGCACGCCACAAAACATGGCGTTCACAAATGGAAAACATTAGTGTGAAAAAAGTTGTATATGTTGGTAAATGCTGGCCAACTTCGTGTTTCATGCTGCCCAAGTGATGCTTCAAATCAAGCAGTCTGATGTACATAATTCTACGTTAATTTATCGTCCGAACAAAATCATGCGTTGGTAGAAAAAAGCGCTGAAATTACGGCATGTTTTCAGCATCAAATAAACACATCATCTATAAGTTTGCACAGACCTTGATTGTCAAAAGCCAGATCAATCACAGCGCGCAATCAACTACAAATCTGTTTCAAAATTTAACAGATCTACACCACATCCCGGATTATATCTTGATATTTTTCTTATGATTAGAATATCCTTTATGATACAATGATATATATATATATATATATATATACATATGTATACATATATATATATATATATATATATATATATATATATATATATATATATATATATATACATATGTATACATATATATATATATATATATATATATATATATATACATCTATCATTATTATTACATCATATTTTTCGAAAATGCGGACTATCAAAAGATTGGGTTAAATCTGTGTTCTTCATTTGATTCAGTGGATGTCCTGAACCCACGCAGGTGAAAACCCCTCTGGCAATCACAGCTCGAAAGACACTACAGTCGACCGTAGTAGACTAATTGGCACTGCTGAGCCTGTCTGGGGCGGATCAGTATGACTGAGCCAGCTATACAGGACAGGTCGGTATGACTGGTCCGGCTATTCGATGCGGGGCTCCCTCGACTGACCTTGTCGACGACGCGGCGCCGGTCGCACGTCCTGCCGCGTCGCCTCTAGGCACCGACTGGCCGGCCGGCGCTGCCACCTGCACTCCCGCCGGAGAGGGGGGGGGGAGGAGGCGAGCCTGAGCGTGGTGGCTGCGCCGCGCGGCCGGCGCTGGCCAACGCTGTCAGGTAACGTGCGGGAGATACGCGTTTGGCGCAACACGGTACGTAAAATGCGCCCATGCAAATATTCGGCGAATCTCGGTCCAGACGTCACTAATTTCCATGTCCATCCCCGTGTTAACTGCTCCTGCTGCCATCGGCATCTGGCGATCCAGCATCGCTCACTGTCCGTTTTTTATTCGGAGAGTGACTTTGTGCATCGTTTTCGGCAAAGAATATGGAACCGTGACTCTACATGTCATCTAACTGCTCCATTGTCCAAGGCGTAACTTTGTATACCTTCGGTATGGAAGACTCTGTACCAGAAATGGAACTGGTATAGTAAGGTCATACTAACATTTTGATATAGTTCATACCAATATAGTTCATACCAACCATGGGCGTGGCTTTCGGAAGATAACTGTGGATGCCCGAAACGTATATGGGGACATTGCATAACATCCAAATATTGCGTATTGGAGGGCGGGGACGGGGTCGTGACAGGCCTTTATGACTAAAGTTCAGAAAATGAGTTCCAAAAATGTGTCACGGTGGGGTAAGTTATGGAAGAATGACTTCCGTAAACCATAGACGGCTTTATGGCGGCAACATCCTTATAGGGAAAATGTCTGGTTTTCCGGTATTCCAAAAACGCACTCGGGAAAATATTTAAGATGCGTTATGGATTATCATGGAAATGAAAAGTGTATTCTGGCCATCTTAGACCAATATTTCATGCATTTTAATTATGGTGTTTATCGACAGTTATATCTGTAGGCAAATTACAATGCACAATACCAGAGAAAAGTGCCAACGGGCGAGCGAAAAATACGTAGGTAAACCACGCACGCACCCGATGCTTACCCAACACTGCCTTGCTGTACCAGATGCAGTTACAAACGGCAGTGACGATTGTTTTGACAAACAACACGAACGTATTTCGGCCTATTCACGTAATACGTACCTGCGAGGGAGATTTGAGGGAACAGCACCGGTACTTGCCTGAATCCATCCATCCATGATGCCCGTCTTTATAATTTTGGTGTTCGTCAACTGCTGTAAGCTTCGACGTCGCTGAGGCTTATGATACACTAACCCGATTCATCGGCGATTTTAGTGTTGACAGGAAAATGGGTAAATAAATTAAACTTGGGCTGGCCGTAAATAAATTAAATGGCTCCGTCCATCTCTTCATTTGAAATGTTGTGTCTGTATTTGGTCCAGGAGCCCGTCTCCCCCCTCCGCAGTTTCTGGGGACTTTTTTGTCATCTTAGGTTCGGTTCTCTCGCGCAGTTCCAGGGCACTTGGCCGTTTCAGGAGCTGCCTGGACGTCTCGAGGTTTAGTGGTTTCAGGGGCCCCTCTGGTCGTTTCGTCTCAGGGGCTCCTACTGCAAGAGACTTCTAGTTAGTAGTCTCAAAGGTCCTTCTTTAGCAGCCTCAGTGGACTCCCTGTGGTCCTAGGTACCCCTGTTATCGTCTCTGGGGAAGATTTCTGCCGCCTCATGGGCCCTTTGGCAATTACAAAAAACTTTTTGGCAATTTCAGGGCCAATGTGCAGCGTCATGAGCTCTCTGAGAGTCTCCCCTGGCCCCCATAGTTGTATCATGGGTCTTCCTCTGTTAAATGGGATATACGGCTCAGGGGTTATCCGCGTTTTACAGGCCCATCTTGCCGTTTCAGGAACCACTTGACCTTCCCGGGGCTCCATGACAGCATCAAGAACACCTCAAGTTTAAGAAAAGGCCGATGTAGCCCATTTGGGGCCCGTCTCGAGGTTGAGAAGGTCATCGACGAATCCCCGTTCAGGGAACCCTTCTGGGTGGCTAGGGTCTCCTTATGCCGCACTGGGCACGCTATTGAATTTTGCCGTCTCGCGGGCCTCCCTAGCACTTTTAGCGACCTCATAAACCCTTTGCCGTGTTGGGTCCCTTCTGTGGTCCCATGAACCCTTGGAGAGTTTCAGGGGCCCTTTTATCCATCTTATGGACCATGTTACTGTCTCAGGGTCTCATTAACCCTCCCAGAGATCCTCTGACCACATCAGGAACCTTCAGCTTTTCACACAGGACCGTGAAACCCATTCAGAATCCCTATAACATTCCAGGAGCTTCTTAGGGATTCAGTCCTTATCTTGGCCGTCTCAGGGGCCCTATGACCCGTCTGGTGATTTCAGGGACACTGCCTTGTTGGACCCCTGCTGTGGTCTCGGGGTCCTTTGGGAGCTTCACGGCCCTCTATGCGTCTCGAAGGTCATTTGACCCGCCCGCAGGCCCCCTGACTGCATCAAGAGCTCGTCAAGTTCTTACAGAGGCACCAGGAAGCTCACGTGGAGCCCCTTCGGAGCCCCTTTTAAGTCTGACAGGAGCCCCTTCTCAGGCCTCGCCCCATCGCTCCCCCCTTGGATCCGCGACTGGCCGTAGTCATTAGTGTGGCCCCTGTAAAGACGTTCCTGCCGATCCAGCGGGCGCCCCTTACAGGTCGGTAGGGGTATCCTTACAGGCAAGCAGGGGCTCCTGAATGAACGTTTAGGAGCCCCTGCAAGCCTGCAGGGAAGGCACTGCCTTTTTGTAGAAGGTCCCCTATCCGCCCACAAAGGGCCCCTGTCGGCTTCTCGAGGCAGGGACAGGGGCCTTCTTCCGGACCGAAAGGAGGTTTCTCCATGGGCTGACAGGGGCCCTTTATGAGTCAACAGGAGGCCTTCCTCAGACAGTGAACTCCCCTACAAGCAAGCAGGGGCCCCTAAACGTTCATTCAGGCCTCTCTTCAAAGCACACAAAGCCTTATATATTCGGGATACGTTTTCTTTAGGTTTGTAAGCCTGCTTTAACACGTACCTGTTTTGCTTTGTCTGTTTCGGACAGTGTAAGGGTCCTTGCGGACTCCTCACATTTTCCAAAGAACTGGGGCCTTCGGCCCCAGGGGGCCCCTCCGATTGCCAGGCTGGCCCACTCGACCCCCGCTTGGCCTCGGGGGGGGGGGGGCGTGGCCCCTTTGGCTCCCCTTGGTTACGCAACTGATGCAAAATCAAAAGACACGCTTGAAATACCAAGCAAATATCTAAAATACAACCTGCGTCATTATAGCGCACACTGACAAGTTTTCTAGGACGACCGATTAATTAGGTGATTGTTCTAAATTAAGGAACCTTTACATCTATTTTGAACGTGAGTCCAGTCATGAGTCTGTAGTGCATGAGTCATCTAATAACTTAGCCGGATCCATTTTTTATTGGGGGGAGAGGGCGCTTTAGGCAGGTCAGGGCCCTGCACCAGCTGGACCTCTCCGAAACAGGGAATTAATTGCATTTCACTGGCCTATTTTCACCGGCCCGCTGACTAAGCTGGGCCGCTAAGATTTGGACAATACATACCTTCGATACGGCCGGCAGCCAATGGTAGACCGGCTATGATTACATTAAGAATATTTTCTTCTTTCATCAAGAACGTTTTTTACATGAGCACTGGCGGACCCGCGGGTGGGGCATCTCGGTCATTACCCCGCCCAACCGCGACTAGGGGGACTAAATGGTTATTCCTCCCCCCAAAAACGACATGGGCATTTCTGCTCAACCAGAAATTGAAATTACAGGAACTCCGAATTCAATCTATGGGCAGCGTTTTCCACACACACACACACACACACACACACACACCCTCCCTCCCCACGATGGAATACTTACCGACTTACCATTCATTATTCATACCCAGCCGCTGAAGTGCAGATTTCGAATCCACGGCCAGCACCTTTTACCCCCCTCCCCCGTCAACGACTCCATCGACCTACCATCCAGATCCAGGAAACACTGCCCCCTCCCCCAAACGGAGCCGCTGGATCCGCCCCTGTACATGAGTCACGTTTGCGCCCCAGCAACAACAAATGAAAGCCGGTTTTTGGACCTGGGCTTTGATGGTCAGGCGGGCAACTTTATTATATTAGGATCTGTAGCTATTTGTTAAATGATAATGTCTTGAAATAAACACTTACTGAAATCCAGTACAATTGTATTCGATTTTTATTACGAAAGCATTGACTTTAAACTTGATACCTACTAAAAATTTTGCATCAGCAAAGTTGCTCAGCTGATTTAGCTTCCACTAGAGCATTGTTCAACCGAGATGGCTTATCTTATTTTCCTCTGCATTACGCAACCTGTAGGCTGGAGTAACGCCTAACCCATAAATGTGTTTTAACACGCGCTGGAAGGAGTGTGCCACCCACCTGTTTTTCTTGAATATCTCGGGAACGGATCAGAACTGGTTGCTGCTACTTTGTGGCATTTATGGTAATTGAATAACTCGTCGATTGACGAAGAAAAATTGAAAATCGACCGGAAATTTTTGAGGTTTCAAGCATCTGAGGTCAGACAAACATACCGAAAACGACGGTTATCGCTGACAAATGGGAACCTTGTGACGTTCAACGTTCAACGTTCAACCTAAGATTACCATTTGAACACAGTCACGCGACGTCAATTGGGCGTAAGTGATGGATGTGCCAGGACCAAAGCAAGGGTCAATACGGGTCAAGGCCATCAAATGCCAAAGTCAACCACCTTGTGACCTGATCCAAATTTGCTTTGCAACATGTCGGTTTGTATGAAATATGCATTCAAAGACCCTAATAAAAAGACGTGTGCGCACACTGATACGCTTACATATACCAGGGTCAGGGAAGGTCAAGGTCATCAAGGGTCAAGGTCAAATATTTTGTAAACTTTCCCAAATTTGTTTTGCCACATGTTGATTTGTATGAAATATGCATTAAAAACCACCAATAAAGACACGTGTGCGCACATGGATACGTTATATATACCAGGGTCATTTCAGGCCAAGCTCATCAAAGGTCAAGGGCAACTATTTTGTGACCGAGCCCAGATTTGCTTTGCAATGCGTCGATTTGTATGAAATATGCATTCAAAGACCGTAATAAAAGCACGTTTGGCACACTGATACATGTATATACGTATATACATACATACACATGCATGCATAAATATAAAAGCTGGAAGTGACCATATGTACCGATGTTGGCTACCTTCACTAAAAATACGCCAAAAGATGCGTCTAGGGTCCTTATTTGCACTTAAGCTATCCCGTGTTGCTCGAAATCTGATCTGCAAAAGATGAAAAAATGACGCCATAGGTCAATGACCTGGTATGAGCTCAGCCCGAAATCCTCAGTGAGGATGTCAGATGAATGAAAGTTGTCGTATGCCACGTTTTAACGCCCAAACAAACACCCTTTTCCTGTTTCGTTCGAAAAGTCGTAGGGCATGGCCTATACGAGCCGAGAAAGTGTCCAAAGCTGACCTTTTCGACCCCATTTAACCTTGAAGATACTGACCTAGGGTATTGAGAATTGTACACAATGTAAATGTAAAATGTAAAATGTAAATCACCCTGTCCATTAAATTTCATGTCTCTAGGTCTTTTCGTTTTGACATAACCCCCTTCCACTGTTAAAACACTGAGTTTTTTGCAAACCACAACTTAATGCGCTGTACCATGTTTTGGAGATGAGTAAGGTCATATATTAATGAAAAATGAAGAACCAAGAACTAATGAAGAAGCTGTAATCTATCAATTTATATTCACAAACCAGCACGAGGAAAGACAGATCATTGCAGTTTACTAGACTTTGTTATGGCGAATTCCCTCAGTGTATGTGGCAATCGGCTGTGTCTTTAGAGAGGTCACGAAAGGCAGCAACACACCCAAAATGCCGTTCCATGGCACAACCTGTGTAACCAGAACTTGTAGTTTATGGGAGCTCAGAGTTATTACATGTGCCAGTTATTTTGTCGTGCCAGAGACTAGAAACCAGACATTACCAGTAAGAAATGGAGCTTCGGAATACTTAGCTGTGTCCTTCGAAATGAAAGGTAACAGTCGCGTCGCCTGAACGTCATACTCATTTGATATCCTCGATTTCAACAAAATAATAATGATAATAATAACAATAACGCGGATATTTCCTCTCAGAATGCAACAAAAACCAGGCCGCCTGAAGCCGCACGCATTTCTGTACCAGAATACGGCTGTCTGATTTCGATGAGTGCACACGTCACTGCCGCACACCTAATGGTGAACGTACTGGGCATTTAGCCAACATTGCCAGACAAAACCCCAAAGTGACGTGGGCTTTTTCTTCAGAGAGTTGATTAAATGCTATGGCCAGGCACATAAACCATGAAGGTATTTTTGTATGACTGCTCAAATGATAAAACTCCTCTTACTTTTCCGTCTTTGCAACACAAACAGGATATTTCACTGTTGCCAGAGCGTGTCTTCCAAAGGCGCCGTGTTAAACCGATTAGTTCCGAAACTTGCCGCTATGGCGCTGACGGCATACGTCCGGCAGCAGACCAGCTCGAGGCCGTCCTTAGCTGGACCAATCGAGTTAGACATATGTTATTTACATTTTGGGGGAATGACTAAACTTACTGGGCTAAATCATGCGCAATTGGTTCGCGAGTGCAAGCCGGGTCCATTGAATCAATGCACGAATTTCTGAGCATTGAACAAAGATTGAACCAAACCCCGTGCTCCATTGGCCGCATTGCTTTAGCAGACTTCACAGTTAAATTTTGTGGGAAAACCAGCAAACATAAGTTATATTGTGACATTTCCAAGGCTTCACCCAGCTCAGTATGCCAACAAAAGAACCTAATCTCACCATTGCTTAACGTGGCTTGGGATATCTAGTCCCTCAAGCTCAAGTGTGCACTCCAAAATCTTAACACTCAGTCCTATGCACATCCTACGCCGCTTTCCGCACGCACACACCAATACTTTTTGTTTGTTTGCGGTTTAGGAGACATAGCACCTTGAGCTCAAATTAAAAGTTAAAAGTGAGGTCGTGCGTCGCCTCAATCGGTCGTCTGATGTCAAGATATTGGTTTGATTTGGATTGGTGCACATGGCCTCTTGGGCTCAAGTGTCCGTTCCGTACCAGCAGTGTCACACGTTTGGAACCCGCAGCCCTGAAGCAGGAGTCCGATGTTGTACCACTGAGCCACCGAGGAGGCAGGGCGTATCCGCGAATTTAAAGCTACTGGGAAAACTTTTCGAAGGACGAGACAATTATTCTGCCTTCTTCCTCCTCCCCCTCCCCGAAAAGACTGATTCCGGTCACTTCATTTCCACATGGCCGCACTTCACACTTTTTTATGAGCACTCACAGAAAAGCGAAATATGGCACAAAATCAACGTGCAACGGTTTGGCGCAAACAGAGTAACTGATCAGTAACGCAAAACGGATGACGTCATCAACCATCTTCTTACATGTGTTACCGCACCCTCAAGTGGTAAACATTGCCGACTTGATCGACACGCCTGTGGTATAAGTGACAGGTCAACAGAGCAAATGTATTGAAGTCGTCCTCCTCCCATGGGCATATCTACCACTGGGGAAACGGGGGAAACTGTCCCCAGTAGTTTTTGGGGCTCCCAGAATTATTGGGGAGTTTCTCCAGTAGTTTTTCGATGTTGCTACTACCTGCTGCAACCCTCTATACCCGCCGGAATGACCAAAGATGAAGAGTTTCATGAGGGGGAACAATTTATTTTGGTAGTAAAACATTTGGTAACACAGATGACGGCTCTCCTATGCCGAAATATGCGTAAATCTTCTTAATCCGTTAGTACCCATACAATGTTGGCTCGTTGCTTTTTTTAACACTGGTGTCTTTAGTCTTTAGTGTCTTTTTAACACTGTGTTTTTAACACTCTCATGTCGCTCTGCACATGGGCGTATCCACCACGAGGGAAATTTGGGAAAGTACCTCAAGAGGTTTTCAGGCGAATTCACCCCAAAATTTACTGGCGAATTTCCCCTGTAGTTTTTCGAGGTCGCAAGCTCCTATTGTAACCCTCTCTACTTGCCGGAGTAACCATGAATGGAAAACTTACTAAGGAGGAGGAGCAAGCATCGGTAGCAGAAATCGGTATCAGTAGCAGAAAATTTAGTAGTATTCAAATGATGCTTAAATTATGCCCAGGAACGTAGAAGTATCCAGGAAAGTAAAAAAGTAAAAAAGTGGGAAGTGGGGGGGGGGGGCAGAGACGTTTTCCCCATAGGGTTAATGTGAAATCTCCCAAAAGTGGGTGGCCATGGCCCCTCGCCCCCCCCGTCCCTGCTCCAATGTGTATGCTGCAGTATGTTCAAATCTCCTTCAACAGTTAGTGCTCCATAAATTGGTTAAAGGATAGAGATCCGTACTCATAATCGTGCGGCTGTGGGTTCAGATCCCGGCGCCGCTTGCTCTTGATCGACGATAAGTGTGGTGTGGATTGGACACCGGACGCTTGAGCCCAAGTGACCGCGCCCTAACCCACACCAACAAACCATGCAGTTTGAACCTCTGACAGTGACAGATCGGTGATTGCGGTCCGTGTCTTTGTTCGGTGTTCAGGACGCAGGCGGCGTAGAATATCGAGCTCCACTGACAACGCTTTGATAACGTTCCCTTTGCTTTTTGCCGATTAACCATACTCTGTGTTTTAAGGATCAAGGCTTTATGACGATTCGCGAAACGCACCTTTGTCATCAGAGAATCAATATGTCATGGCATTGTGAATGTTGTCCTGAACAGTATTAATTGCACCAAACAGAACGATCCGACGAATCAAGATATTCAACGCTTGTTATTGAAGCAAGGGAGAGAAATGACCGATTGCGTCAGAGTTAACTGTAGTGAAAGATATCTGATTTTTCAATTACATCAGGCTGACGAGAAGGTGACTGCCTGGACGGGAAGCTGCGTTAAGTTCACTGTCGTTTCAGCAAAAGCTACTTTAGACCAGCTCATAGATGTCTGGTTTGCAAAGGAAAACGCGAACAAGGCCAAAACAGGGGTAACGCGCCGATTTTGAAGACGCTGCCGAAGACCGCCGCTCTGATTTACGGATCTGAAAACAGATATATTTGCAAAACAGGCACACAACATACAATACATGGCGATTCTAGGTGCCGTGTGGGTGTAGACTATGAATATCAGCATTGTCACCGCAACAGAGGTTCAGAGGAAGACGTTAATAGAAGACGAAAGGAAAGGAAGACAATGCACCTTGCCCAAGGGCGCCAGACGAGAGATGACACATGAAAACATGGAGATAAGACGACGCGCCTTGCCCAAGGGAGCTGTAATGGGACCTCTTGGCTCTGTTGAATCCACACAGTGGGGCGTCAGCTTCATTGCTGCAACAGAGGACCCCTTGGCTCAGCAAGCAATGGCATGCCGCGACAGGGGCCCCCTTGGCTCCACTAACATCCAACGTGCTCTGTGTTATGGCGCCATGTATTGTATGTTGTGGCGTTTGGGAAAAAAACTCGTACGAAACCAGAATGTGCGGGAAAAACCGGATGACCGTTTAATTTTCGGTAAAGCAATTTTTCATTTCATATTACTTGTGTACTGTATTTCGTGATAACGTCGTGGTTTTCGTGATAGTTTCCTGTTTGCTTATGTAAATAATGGAATTGATTAAACCCGTTGTGTTTAATCAAATTCAGGAGTTTACATGTTACTTTGTATTTATGTCCATTAAGATACCTTTTATCGTGTACCAATTGATATCTCGTATGCCGTATTGATTGGTGTTGTTACCATTTTGTTGATATTGCTTATTGTAACTTGATCACTTTCAATGTTCACGGGATTAATTTTTCTTGTTCTTCTTCTTTTTTGTGTTTCTTTTGTGTTTCTTTCGCGTTTCTTCTTCTTCGTGTTGTGTACTGTATTTCGTGATAGTGTTCTGTTTGTTTGGAATGGGAGGTGAACTAGATGAAATTGATTACGCCCGTTTTTTCGAAGAATGAAAAAAACAGCTTAATCAAATCAGGATGTTCATTTCCTAACAGAGTGGGTAACCCCAGGGGGATCTGCTTATCTCGCACATAGGCGATGCGAGGAAGTCAGTGTCTGTCATATCTGGATCAGTGCATGAGGAAATGTTCGGTGTTGAACCGTGTGTGGCATGAGCGGCATCTGGTGGGTCCGAGTCAATCAAAGATATATGAGTGCGGGAGGCGGGTGTAACCGAAGCGGGGGCGGGATAGTACAGCTTCCTTGTGTCGAGTGTTTTGGTTGGAAGTTCCCAAGATGTGAATTCCGGTTTAATGCGAAACGAAGCGTGAACATCCCAATACCTTTGTATATGTTTAAATTTCGAGGTGGCGAGTGCAAATAAGTCTGTGCAAGGCACTGAGTCGTCGTCGTGACTGGGTAAGCGCTGTGTCTGCTTGGCCAGGGCATCAGCTGCCTCGTTTCCAGGGATGCCGCTGTGTCCCGGCACCCACAGGAGAATGAGGTGAGTGTTTTCAGAGAGCGGGTTGTGTGTCTGTGCTAGTGCGTGGACGTCTGGGTGATATTGTGTAGCCGGTGTAGTGGGTGAAGTGTTAATTGTGCGTCCGTGCAAATAACAACTCGCTGCCATTTTCTGCGTTTGATGTGGTTCATAGCGGCGAGCAGGGCCCATATTTTCGCAGTAAAAATTGAGTGAAATTTTGAAAGCCGAAAAGAGGGGCGGACCCGGCCTCCTATGAATGCTGCTCCGATGGCCTGAGGGGTACGAGAGCCATCAGTGCACAAAAAATGTAGTAGGAATCGTGCTCTAAATTCAGTGAAGGTTTGGAGTGTTTCTGCGGGTTGACGGAATTTTTCTTCTCGGTGAAAAGGTATCTAATATCAGATTTACGGTACGTCCAATGGTTGCCGGGATTCGAAGTGAATTGACAAAGGATTTGGGGAAAGTGGTCGGCATCGAACGTGGATCAGGATGAGTTGTGATGGGTGGCTGTGGGTGATGCTGACTCGGACTGAGTGTTTGATGAGGTGTAGTGTGCATCTATGTGAGAGAGGGAATGCCAACGTCGGCCCGGAGGTTTCCGCAAGAGGACGTAATAAAGGCAACAGTGATGACTCGAGGTGCTCGGTTTTGGATGACATCAAGAGCCGGAGCAAGGAAAAAAGAAATGCTGTCAAAAACAAATGCATTATATTCTAGGACCGATCGAATTACAGCTATGTAGAGACGCAAGACAGTGCGCCTGCCAGCGCCCTAGTCCTGACCAGAAATACATAGCAAAATGTTAAGTCGGCAAAGTCAGCTTTTTCGTATGTCGGCAACGTGGGCGGTAAAGGAGAGTTTACGATCTAATATATACCTAAATATTTCTAAATATTTGAAAAGAGTGTGGATGGGGATGTCTTCGCCTCGGAGCCATAAAGGGGTTACAGATAGTGTATTACGAGCAAAATGTAAATAAATTACTGTGACCGATTTAGTAACTCAAACCTGTAAACCCCATCGGTTGCTGGCAGGGTTAGTGAAAACTGGAAGGTTTGCCAGATTTGAGGGTAGGAATTATAGAGGAAGAGATCCAGCTGGCCAGAAAGTCTTCGTCTAACCAGGTTTGATTTAGATCTCTAAACAATCGAGATTGACCGCATTCAGAGGGATTTTGCAAAAAAGGATACGCTATCTGATCTGATCCTAACGAGGTGTTTCCTCACCTAAATGCGTGCGTGAGTTCTGCAAGGACCAGATTGTAAACTTCAGTGTTGTGTGAGTGGAAGTGGCATGCCTGCAGTGTCACATGTAACTGGGTGAGTGTGGCTAGGTCGCCAACCTGTGAGTTGGCAACTTAGTGCGGTGCTGTGAGTTGGCAGAGACTACCGCGTAGTGCTGTGCAAACTATGTCACGACCTCTCTCGGTTCTGAATATGTCATGCCCTGTATAGTCGGTTGTGCCAATGCTCTGGTAGGTCTGACTTTCGTACAAAAGGCGTGTACAAGGTTCCGGATCTTTGTGAGTGAGATGAATCTGTTGAAACTGTTGCTTTACTGCTCCCAGGAATTGCGTTTTTCTGCAAGAATTATGCGTCTGCATTGTGTACGTGCCCGTCTAGCCGCCTCCTCGTGTGGGCCGCAGATACAGCGTCTAAAAACCCGCTGGGCTCGGTGTCGGATTGCCACTGCTCTCTGGCTGGCGTCCGACCACCAAGCCACGTGCCTGCGGCCGGGTGGTCGTGAGACATGTGGAATGTTATTGTGTGCTGCTTGAAGAACTGTGTCCAGGAATCGTCTGGCGGAGGCGTCGATTTTGGACGTTGAATTGCGCCAGTCTGCATGTTGTAGGATGGCCAGTCCGCGCGTTCAATGTTCCACCTGGATAGGAAGTGGTAATCGTGATGGCCTGAGGGGGTGTTATGTAGAAGGATATGTATGGGGTAATGATCGCTAAACCCTCTGTCTAGTTGTACGGGCCACGTAAATTTTGCAGATATGTTACTGGATACAAGAGAGAGATCGATGGCTGTCTGTGGTCTTGGAGCTGCATGTGTGGGGCTCCGGTCATTGAGGAATACTAGGTTGTGGTCGTGTAGAGGCGTTTCAATGAACCGGGCCCTGGTGTCTGTGATGCGACTACCCCATGCGGTATGATGGGCGTTAAGGCCGCCCAAGATTATGCAAGAAGCGGGGATCTGGTGAAATAAAGTAGAAAGAGAAAGTTGAGTGACAGCGCGATCAGAGGGGAAAGAAAGAGCGAGAGCAGGGCGAAGTGGAACTGTGCAAGATGAATTTTGATGGCGACAAAGTCAGGATAGCTCCTGGGATAGGTTCTAAAGTGCAAGAGAGAATTAGAGACAAAAGAGGACGTGCCACCTCGGCGGGGAGTTACGAAATGCAGTGAGTGTAAGAGAAATGGTCAGAAATGTTTAAATTATACTGATCAGAATCGAGGAAATGAGTCATCTGAATGGCGGCAACTAATGGTTTATTTTTGACGGTATGCTCTTTGAATTCGGCCCAGTTCCGCCCACCAGTCCATTGGTGTTCCAATGGAGCAGGAATTCTGTGTCATTTTGAGTCATCACTGGTGTTTACTGGCGAGGGTCCGACGCGGAGGTCCACCCCTGCGCCCCAGCGAACGGGACCTCCGCAGCGCCCAGGGGGAGTCCGCGTTGGACTCCCGAGAGCATGTGGGAGTTACAGCCTCCTCGGAGCCAGCCTCCGAGGAAACCTCCGAGCCCGAGCCCGAGCCCTTGCTCTGCCTCCCAGAGGAGGAATGCGAGGGGAACGACAAGCATCGGGCCCGGGGAGGAGGGTCAGAGACAGCCGTCCCCGGAGAGGGCGGCCGAACTCGACGGGTAGAAAACGGCCCCGAACAGGCCGCCTGGGAGTCCTCGAGAGGGGCCTGGGAGACCGTATGGGGAGGAGGGACGGGATTCACTGGCCGCGCCGGGGCCGGGGCCGAGGAGGGGGCCTGAGCCGATCGCTCGGGTGGAGGCCGTGGGCTTCTCCCGGGGTAGGCCAGGCCCGACTGTTCAGGGAGACAGAGGCAGGGCCCGAGGACTGCGGCTGAGAGAGGGCCTGTATGAGGCAGGGCACCCTCGTTCCCAAACTTGGTGCCCCTCGCCGCAGGCGGTGCAAAGAGGATGTGAGGCCGTGCAAACGGCAGTTTCATGGGTTTCCGCACAGTAACCGAAGATGGTGGTGCGGCTCCGGCAGAACCTGGCGGTGTGGCCGTATTTCTGGCAATGGCCACATCGTCGGGGGAGGGGAAAGAAGGGATGTACCCTCAGGCGAAATATCCTGTGAACAAATGCTCCGGAAGGAGCTGGTCGCGAAAGCACACCTGTAAGACCTGCCCTGACTATCCCCCCCCCCCTCCCACGGCGCAAGGGGCGGATTACTTTGCAGGCCCCCTGGGGCCCACTCCTAGAGGAGCTCTTCAGGGGTCATATCGATCAAATTTGGAGCGCTGACTTGGCCTACGTCCGAACTGAGACGGTCAGCCAGCTCGGTTAGGGAAGTGAGGCCAAGGGCGCGCCGGGCCTGGAGCTGGCTGGTGGTCTTCACCACAGCCCCAGACCGGAGCACCCTTGCTTTCTCGACGGGGCCAACAGCCCTCTTAATAGCCCTTTTTAGCCCGAAGGGATTTCGGGGAAATGGGGATTCCGGGGTAAATAGTACAAAGTTCGGGTTCAGTCCGGCGTCAGTGGGAGCGGGACCTCGTACCTGGCTGTGGAGGAGGATCACTCAGTCCCCGCGCTTCTCCCCGACTCGCGGGGGGCCGCCGGGGCGGGCGATGTGGAGCCTGTTGGCCCGGAGATGTTCATAAAGCGCTTATTTGTTTTTTTGTTGAACTGTTTGCACTGTAAAAGTAACTGTAAATGTATGCCATTAGATGCCAGGGTGGCCAAATTCAGTCAGTTAGGTGTCAAGGATTGATTCAAATTCATGCTGTCAGACTTGTTCCTGCCATGGCTCTGAATCGCCGCCGCTGGTTATTGGCTGCCTCTGCATTGACCTTCGCACCCTTCGCTGACCTGCCCGTCCGATTGTTACTGTCTGGGGCAGTTAGACACCAGCCGTCCTCTGCTCAGTGCTCATTGGTTGGTCTCAGATAAGGGGAGGAGCAAAACAGCTGCCAGAAAGTCTAACCGCAGAGCGATTCAGCAGCATGAATTAATGTCTACATCCTTGACACCCAACTGACTGAAGTTAGCCACAATGAAGATGTGAATCTGTTAGAAGACCCCTCGCTATAGGGAGGGAGTGGTTATGTTTTGTGGCTGTGCTGGAGGACAAAGTATAGGGCAGATCTAGAGGAGGTATTGAAAAAGAGCAGGTAAGCGCACCTGGCTCGTTGAACCTCCTCACCATCCACAAGGGCCAAGTGAAAACGCTATGCGTCGTTGGAAACGAAAGGATCAGAGAAGAAAAACAGAAAAAAGAGAACCGCTGACGCGGTGAGAGCAGAGCACAGGCTCTAACCGCAGGTGCATGTGTTACAGCCCTTAACTAGGGCAGGGGGAGAGGGAGGACAGGGCAGGGGAGACTCCATCCAAAGGCTGCTAGGAGGCCCATGCAGGCTGGCAGAGGGTCCCTACAGGCCGATAGGGTCCCCACCATAGGCTTGGATCTTTACATTTCTCCTTTTGTTTGGTCCTGTCTATCGTCCTTAACCCTATTCCCGGCAGGGGAGGGGGGCTGAATCCGTCCCCGTCGGGATTTTTGCTTGCCAATGCCAGGGTTTTTGACGCAGACTCACGAAACCTGATGGCTTTTCCTAGCTATTCTTTCTACGTACTGTAACAAAATTTCGTAATTCTGTTTTGCTCAGGGCGGAGCCAGGCAACGCTTTTGGGAGGCGCCTCAGGCCATTTTTGGCCATGTTGAGGGGAAAACGAACATGTCTGCCAAAAATAGTTTTAAGATAGAACTTAAAGATTTACAGGAATGTATAGGTAAGTAGTTAGCCAAGTATGCCAATACAGTTTTGTACATCTGAGGTCGCTTCACAAGACCCGGTCAAGGTCAAAAGTCAAAATTTGGTTTCATGGTAATAATTTTGACGCTACCCTTTCAAATACCAAATCCGGACCACATATGACGTGAATGGTGCCCTCTACTTGTGTATCATGTTCCAGCTTGATATCAGGTCGGGTCACAGAGCTTCGACCGAAAATGTTAGTGCGCTTACCGTATAACACAACAGTCGTAAATTGAAATTTTGGAAAAAGTAAATTTAAATTATTGGAAACGTTTTCGAACAAAATGAAATGCACACAAGATCATTTCAAGTGACTCTAAAGCCACTGGAGGTCAATGAAGGTCAAAGGTCGTAAGATATCCTGAAGAACATGTGACTATGACAGTTCCCCAGCACCGCTTACGTTAACATAATGCAAACAATGTAATACGATTTGTACTCCTTCAGAATAACATAGCTAGTAGAAATTAAAAAGATGCTTGTAGCTTTTTGGCAATTTAGTTTTTGCAAAACTAATCCTATTTATGAAACCTTGTTAATGCCTTTGAATGTTCTCAAAATTACAAATGTATGGACCAATGGTAAAAGTCCCATTCATAATCTCTCGATTCATGCCATTTTCATTAAAATCGGTCCATAAACAACAGAATTATGCCAAGCCCAAAAATATCCCCCTTTGGATTTTTTTTGCCCTGTATCCACCCCTTCCAAATTTTGAAAGGTACTTTTTGTAAATTACGTCATAGGAAATCGACTGTTATTTGCTGCGATGAAATCGGATTTGTAGTTTTCGACATCTCAGGGGGGTGGGCAATCCTCCCCCATGCAGGGAATCGGCCATACCGTCCAGTCCTCCGGGAATAGGGTTAAAACATTTTGGCGAGAGCTTCGGCTTTTATCAGAGTAATTTTCTAACCTCGGTAGGGGTGGGCCCCTTCAAACATTTCAGGGGTCCTGGGACGCCTAGGACCCCCTGACTGTGCCCCTGCCCGTCGCCCCGCGCCCTCTCCGTGGATCTTCTCATACATGAGATCAAATTATCATTTCAGCAATGGGTCCAAGCATAACGTCATGGGTCCGACTTCAACACTGGGAGGGCTGAAATCAGCTTGAGGGGCTGAAATCAACATTGAGGGGCGCGTGCCACCTCCAAGAGAATACAAAATGACGTCCCTGCCTACCCATCTTGGTAACTGGGTTCGGCGCTCTCGACACTTAACCCTGTTCCCGGCAGGGGGGGGGCTAAATCCGCCCCCCTTGGGTTTTTTGCTTGGTTATTCCAGACATTTTGACGCAGCTTTACGAAACTTGGTCACTTTTCCTAGCTATTCTTTCTACGTACTGTGACAAAATTCCGAAATTCTATCTTGCTCAGGGGCGGGGCCAGGCAACGTTTTTGGGAGGCACCTCAGGCCATTTTTGTCCTGTGAAAGGAAAATGACTGCCAAAGATAGCGTTTTTAAGATAGAAATTAAAACTTTATATGGATGTATAGCTAAATAGTTGGGCAACATGCAAATACGATTTTGTTTGTCTGAGATAGTTTTACAAGGTCAGATCAAGGTCAAAAGGCCAAAATTTACCTTTGTAGTAATAATTTCGGCAGTATTTTTCAAATGCCAAACCCAGAATTTACATGACGTAGTAGGGTGCCCTTTACTTGTGCACCAAGTTTCAGAATGGTATCATGTTGGGTCACCAACCTATGGCCTAAAATGTCAGTGCGCATACCCTATATCAAAATAGCCGTGTAGCATTCTCGGGTTTCCTCGGTCGTCGATACGCGTTTCGGTACGAGTAATGTTTTTTGGGAACGGTTTCTGCGGAATTAAAATTGATCATAATGACAGTCCCTCGAAACGAAACTATCATATACAACATGAGAACAACGTCCAAGAGGACCGACATGTGACATGAGAAAATCAGTGCAAACGAATGGCAAAAGCAACATGAGCAGCGGTGAACGAAACAAATATACCGCCTGGCAGCCGTCAAACAAGAGCTCCCTCAAGACCAGCGCCACCGCACGGCCGCCCAACAGCGACAGTGGACGAAGCTCGTTCAGACAAAGAACAACTAGCACGGTAGCCGTTCTGGGTAATCAACTGCATCTTGGTAAACACTGTCGTCATATTGTACGCGAATAATTGTTTAACATAGCGAACACAGGCCATCGAGTATGATGATAAATGATGAATGCGACGATAACAGAACAGAGATACCAGCCTAAAGAAAGAAACAGAAAAGTAAACTATCACACCCTAGTTTGTTTTAATCAAGCCCAAACAAACTGCATCGCAACCATCTTCTAAACAAGTACCAATAAAGAGAAAAGAACTTCATTGACAAATAGAGTTTCTTGCAGAAAGGTAATCCGAAATACCCAATGAACACTTAAATGTCGCGTGAAGACAAGTCTGTTTGCCCGAACGGGCACAAACCGCAATGGCGTCCTGTTTCCCCCGACCACGTCAAAAAGAGTGGCCGGCAGGCCCCAGCGGCCAGAAGGTCGGTTCGATCACATGAGCGACCGAGCCGGGCAGGGGCGCCGCCATGCCTGTTAAGACAGTCCACGCTCAGCCCACAGTCAACTCGAGACCAACTTTTACAACAACGGTCAACTCAACTCGAGACCCCTTTTAAATCGCCCAAAACGCGTCAGTAGATAGATGTTGACTAACTGAGCTCATTAACACCATCAGACGTCCATCGCGTCTTTTACTTTGCACTCCAGAGCACAAAACAGCACAAAAATGCCGCGGAGAGAAATGTACGTTAACCCTATTCCCGGCAGGGAAGGCTAGGTCCGCCCCCTCGGTTTTTAGCTTGCCAATTCCAGGCTTTTTAACGCAGCTTCACGAAACTTAGTGACGTTTCCTAGCTATTCCTTCTACGTGCTGTGAAAAAAATTCAAAATTCTGTTTTCCTCAGGGGCGGAGCCAGGCAATGTTTTTGGAAGGCACCTCAGGCCATTTTTGGTCATGTTGAGGGTAAAAGTAAAATGTCCGCCAAAAATAGCGTTTTTAAGATAAAACTTAAAATTTTATACGGATGTATAGCTTAATAGTTGGGCAATGTGCAGATATAATTTTGTTTATCTGATGTCACTTTGCAAAGTCAGGTCAAGGTCAAAAGTTAAAATTATTTTTTTTGCATTAATTTCGGCGCTGTTTTTTTCAAATGCCAAACCCGGAATACATATCACGCAGAAAGGTGCCCTCCCATTGCGTATCAAGTTTCAGCTTGATATCAGGTCGGGTCACGGAGCTATGACCTAAAATGTCAGTGCGCGTACCCTATATCGTAATAGCCATAAAATGAAATTTTTGGAATAGAGTGAATTCAAATGATTGAAAACGTTTACAGGTAATATCAAATGCACACGAGATCATTCCAAGTGGCTCCAATGTCACTGGAGGTCATTTAAGGTCAAAGGCCACAAGTTGATGTGAAAAACGTATGACCATGACATTTCCTCCTTTTTCATGTCCCTGGCACCGCTTATGCTAGCATTACACAAACATTGTAATGCGATTTGTACTTCTTTAGCATAACATGACTAGCGGAAGCCGAAAAGGTGTTTTGCCTTTTTTGTTCATTCAATTGTTGGAAAACTAATCCTCCTATTTTTAAAACCCTGTGAACGCCCATGAATTTCCTCAAAATTTCAGATGTGTGTACCAATGGCAAAAGTCTTATCCATAATATCTCGATTCATGCCAGTTTCATCGAAATCGGTCCATAAACAATGGAGTTATAAGAAGTCCAAAAATATCCCTGATTTCGACATTTCCCCCCTGTATCTACACCTTTCAAAATTTTGGAAGTTTCTTTTCATTAAAATGTAGTTCACGTCATGGCCAATCGACTGCCGTTTGTTGCAATGCAATCGGATGTGTACCTCTCGAGATCTCAGGGGGGCGAATGCGCCCCCCTGCCGGGAATCGACCATACTGTCTAGCCCTCCGGGAATAGGGTTAAACCCCGAACAAATAGGTACTCAAAATGTTCGTCTCGAACCGCTGAGTCTTAAAGTACATCAAACACTGCATTTCATTAATAACATTTTGAGTTATTGCGAAAGATAACCTTTTTTTTACCCTCTTCTTTATTTCCCATTGGATTTAACATCCTATGGAAACCTACGGAACTAATTTCTGCGGACCCCTTCGATTTCGCCAATTTTTTCTGTACTGATAACTAGAACCGCAATACACATGAAACCATCACCAGAACTCCATCGCAATGATATCCACACGGTCGAATTGGGATGAGATGACAAATGACACGGATGATGTGAAGGAGCAGTGGAAACCCAGAAAAATAAACAAAGAAGGTCCACATACCTCCAAAAAGATTTTCCTTCGTCATCTACTGCCTCAATCCACTCTGCAAGGAGCCAGATTACGCCAGCCGAAACTCAAGCCGAGACTCCAGCCAAGACTCCAGCAAGGAATGCAGCCAAGACTCCATCCAAGTCTTCAGCTGAGGCTCTGGCCGAGACTCCAACTGAGACTCCGGCTGAGACTCCGCCCAAGATCCCGACTGAGACTCCAGTCAAGACTCCGGCCGAGACTCCAACGGAGACAAAGAACCAGAGCATCACTCCAACTGGCCACAGCTCCACAAGACAATACTAGTTACTGTCGTATTGCCGGCACGTTATTGTCGTAGTCGTGACAATAACGTGCCGGTAACGCCGCTGTAGTCAGACTAAGCTTGCTGCGCTGATCAAGCGGAATCAAGCCAGAACTTTCTGGAGAATCGCCGTCTTATTATGCGTTTCTTTCCAGCTGTGCGCGCGGCCCCGGTGCCGCAGCCCCATAATGGGCGACATCACCACCGTCTGCTTTGCTTCGGCAACCCACTGTTGAACATGGTGCTGAATGTGAACAGTAGCGAATTACCGAGCAAGTGTGGCCTGTGGACCGACGACCAGACTGAGACCAACCTGCAGCAGAAGCCGCTGTTCGAGGTGTTCGGCAACGGCCAAGTGTTCGTTCTGTCCGGGCGGCTCGGTGGAGAACACCACTCGCCGGTACTGCCGGGTTCTGGGGAAGCTCGGACAGGTGGTCTTCATCGGCGCTGTTGGCGTCGACAAGTTCCGTCAGAGGCTGGAGAAGCTGTTCAGCGCGATCGGCGTCGGCACCAGATACGAAGTGCACCTGGGCCAGCCCACGGAGCGCTTTAAGAACCTTGTGTGTGGTGCGGACCGCTCTGTAGTGAACGACATCGACGGTACCAATTTCTAATGACCTGAGCGCGCCTTCGTGCCGCACAGCCTGGCTGTACTCAGTAGCGACACTTGTATATACTTTGATGGTGTTTCGTGACGGGTGACCCGGAGAGCCTTACAGGTGGATAAGTTCTGCTGGTTCTGTTCGTTCTGGTTCGTTGGTGCTGCTGAACGCTGTCGGCACGTTATCGGTGGCCGTGCTGCCGATCTGGCCGTCCCTGATCGCCGACAGGAATAAAATTGTTTATTGTTAACACGTTTTCTGTCATGGCTTGAGCCGGTCTGCAAAGAGATTAGAAAGTGTGGTTTTCACGTATTTTCTTTGAAGCCCAGTTTTACCGTGTGAATTTCAATGCGATTGAGTTCTGGTGATGGTTTCATGTGTATTGCAATTCTGGATACCAATACAAAAAAAATGGCGAAATCGAAGGGGTCCGCCGTAATCAGTTCCATAGGGTCCCATGTTAAATCCAATGGGAAATATAGCATAGGGTAGAAAACGGTTTCCTTTCGCAGTAACTCAAAAAGTTTACACCTAAATGTTATTAATGCGCTATTTTTGGGCTCAGCGGCACAAGAGAAACATTTTGAGTATCTGTTTGCCCCGGTTTGGAATAACATTAAAAAATGTGTTTTTAACGTATATTTTTTGGAGCCCGATTCGACCGTGTGGATATCAGTGCGATGGAGTTCTGATGATGGTTTCATGTGTATTGCTGTTCTGGGTACCAGTACAGAAGAAATTGGCGAAATCGAAGGGGTCCGCCGAAATCAGTTCCTTAGGGTCCCATGTTAAATCCAGTAGGAAATAGGGTAGGGTAAAAAACGGTTATCTTTCGCAATAACTCAAAATGTTATTAATGAAATGTAGTGCATGCTGTATTTTTGGATTCAGCGGTTCGAGACAAACATTTTGAGTACCTATTGGTTGGGGTTTAAAGTACATTTGTCTCCGCGGCATTTTTGTGGTGTTTTGTGTTTTGTGCTCTGGAGTGCAAAGTAATAGATGCGATGGACGTCTGATGGTGTTAATGAGCTCAGTTAGTCAACATCTATCTACTGACGCGTTTTGGGCCATTTTAAAGGGGTCTCAAGTTTGCGCTGACCGTGGGCTGACCGTGGGCTTAGCGTGGGCTGTCTCGGCAGACATGGGCGCCGTCAAAACCAGAGCCGTGACGCCCGGGCGGCCAGCGGCGGCAACAAGCCGTAAAATGGAATTTTCAAAATAGAGTGAATTCAAATGGTTGAAAACGTTTCAAAATAATATTAAACGCACGCGAGATAATTCCTAGTGACCTCAAGGTCACACGAGGCCATTTAAGGCCAAAGGTCACATGTTGATCTGCAGAGCATGTGGCCATGACACTTGTCCCTCTTTCATGTTCCTGGCACCGCCTATGCTAATATTATACAAACATCGTAAATTGTACTCCTTCAGCATAACATGACTAGCAGAAGTCAAAAAAGTGTTTTTACCTTTTTTGTTCATTCAGATATTGGAAAAATAATCCCTCTATTTTTGAAACCCCGTGAACGCCTATGAACTTTCTCAAGATTTGAGATGTGTGTACCAATGGTAAAAGTCCTATCCATAATCTCTCGATTCATGTCAGTTTAACCGAAATCGGTCCATAAACAACGGAGTTATAAGAGCTCCAAAGTACCCCCATTTTTATATTTTTGCCCCTTGTATCCACCCTTTCAAAATAAAAAAAAAACTTCTTTTTAAAAGTGTCAGTTAACGTCATGGCAAATTAACTGCCATTTGTTGCCACGAAATCGCATTTGTGGTTCTCGAGATTACAGGGGGGAGGGCGAATCCGCCCCCCTGTCGGCAATCGGCCATACCGTCTAGCCCTCCGGAAATATGGTTCATGAGCCTAAGGCGTTACGTCGAACATGTTTTGGAGTACGGTTTAATTGATACGAATAGGGTAGAATTTGAATACGACACTGAAAAGAACAGAGAATTACTGATACTATGGAACACTTAGGCGTTGATCAGGTCACGGTTTGCCACTTTCCAGTTAGACGGAGAGGGGCGTTTTATCCCGCGCTTCTGTCTCGAGAAGCAAAGGTCGGATTAAAGTGGCTCAAGTAGACGATAGTCCGTCACCCTGAGGGCTCGTGTATAATTGTTTTAGTGAGCAGTTCTTAAAATACAGCCCGCACATATTTGGTTGATATGAATTTCCTTTTTTTGACATAGGCTATTTAGTGCATTGCTCATGAAGGGTAGTTAAAAGCAGTAAATCGCATTACATTGCCTCGTTTTTTCCTCATCATTTGGCAATTTTTTCTCATCAGGCATCTTCTCGAAAAAGAAAGCGTAGTTGTAATTGTAGCGGAATGTCCGAGCCGGTCCTAATGACCCGTTGGCCATGTTCGGTCTCGTTTTGCGAATGCTGACGTCCTGGACTAGTCAGAAGACGTTTACCTGTTTCTGTTTGCACCCCTTCGGCGTCTGGAACTTGTTCTAAGTTCAATGACGGAAAATGATTAAATCTGTAGACGTCCTTTTGTCGACATAGCGCGGATACTTAAGTATGGCGCTGAATGGCTTCGTGGGTCATATAAATGGGCGCCTATTCATCAGATAGAAAGTCCTTTTTGCTGTTTCCTTTTGAATGCCTCGACGGTTTGCTTAAGTTTTCGAGATCATTGGCAGAACAGACGGGTGAAACCTGAAAGCGTCTTTTCGTACGGCACGCCGCGATCACCTTTACCTAAAAGTGGTGCGCGATAGTATCGAGAATATTAACATGAGACGTATTGTCACAAGATTACCTAGCTTAAAACCCTGAAAAGCCAGCATCAGCAACGAAGAGTCCGGATTACGGTGGGTGGGGGCGAAAGCCATTTTCGGATTATTTCTTTGCACTCAACGTCAAAAGGTTAAAGTTAAATCTGAGTGCTCAAGGGGACGCAGTGCATCAGCGCCTCATCAGTTTCGCCAGCCCAGCACGTTCATCAGCGGTCCGTCGTCTCAGCCTATGTCAGACTAGCCTAGTGACATGAAATACTGCCGCTTCCATTTATTCGCCATGAGCTCGCAATGACGCAAGAAGAGGCACACCAGCCAATCCGAGCCACTAGCCCGATAAAAATAACGCAAAATTTTCCTTGACATCCTGCCCCAGTGATAACACAGTCAGTGGACATTGAAACACCATGGCACTTCAGGCACGCAATTGATTTGGCGCAATTGAGACCAAATAGGGCGCAAGCACATTTGGCCGCTTACGGTTTGATGACAATCGCAGTGGGCATCTACCGGCATCTTTTTCTGACAATCACTGAACGACCTCACTGCAGTTGCGCCATTTGCCGCAGCGGCAAACATAGCGCAGCCACTGTCAGCGGCAGCGGCACTGAGCTAGACGATCAGCTGCCTTTGGACGGGTTATAATGTCTTGGCTTTTTTTCAAAGCCGTTGGGTGTCGATCGTTCGCCGTTGCCTCGCACAGCATACTTCAGCCAATGCTTCCTATGACCAACGTCGCTCGCGGCTCACGTATGTCGTCCACGCCGCTGAGTCACGAGACACGACAGCCGCGCTCTAGCCGGTCCCTGGGTCCGGCCATGGTACCGCCGGCCCCTCGGTCCGGACGACAGCAGGCCGCGGCCGGCGCGGCCATCACAGCATGGGCACGTCCATCTTGGTCTGTTCGCGAATCCAGTCGAGGTAGGGACCGACGCGGGTGTAGCCGGCCGGCTCGTCCGGCGTGCAGCCCCGCGATGCGGCCGTGAAGCTGCTGATGCCGATCTGGGTCCAGCGACCGGCCGTGAGCACCATCAGCGGGCCGCCGCTGTCGCCCTGCCGGAGGACCGCGACCTGGGTCAGCCACATGACGTCCAGCCCGCGTCCCGGCGGTCACCGACGACCACTGCGATCACGTGACGTCCTCCCGCGCCCCGGAGGTCACCGACGACCACTGCGATCATGGGACGTCCTCCCTGTGCCCCGGCGGTCAGCAAAGATCATCACTGCGATCACGTAACGCTCAGCTGAATTCCATGGTTAAATGTGGATTGCGTGGACTTCACCATTATGTGACACAGACTGTTCCCTGGTGACGTTGGCACGTGGCCGAAGCATCGACAGGTGATGGCTCGATAAAGTTTCCAAGCAGACGAAAAGAAAGAAAGAAAATCCGCAGTCAGTGACATCGCTACATGGGGAGCAGCTCTACCTTTTTGCATTCAGTGGCGTCTGTGACTGTTGCATGGATCTCCAAACATCTTGGAGGGTGCAGTGCCCCCCCACACTACTTTCGACAAGCGGCTGCCTGGCAGTGACAATGAAGGACCAGTCCTAGGTACGAGCTTCAAAAACCTGACGCTACAGTTAACGTTGTTATGCACCAAACACATCCAAGCGCTCATTAGAGCCTTACGTAGCAGTGTGTCTGTTTCCCCGTGCTGGGCATGCTGCAGATCTTCAGAGGGGTCACGTGGTATGGCCAGCTGGCGTAGCACTCGCAGTTACTGAGGACGCGAACCTTGGCCGATTGCAAAATAAAGCTTCCACCATGCTGAAATACAGGAGGAATACACGTTGTTGGGAAGCGGGCCTTATGTGTGTAAGTATCACCAAGAACGCAGTTCGACTTTCGGACACGAAATGAGATTTTCTTCATATAAGTTTCATGGCTATTGGAATGTGTATAAAAGAGCCAAACATTCAAGGGATGAATTCCATTAGATCCTGTTGATTTCATTATTTAAAGTGGAAAGAAAACAAAGAAGCTGACAGTCATCTCTAAGCATGCAATCTTTTAAGTTTAGAACGGCTGTGTTGAAGTGTATGAATGTGGCAAAAGTGCGCTGAGAGCACTCGTATATTTCCACGCGACTCTTTCCATCATTTAAATGTACCTAGGATATTAAGTTTGAACAGTACTGTAAGTCGATCAGCATTCCTCCTCCTCAGTTTTTGTGCATCTGATAATACTCCTGATGTCAAATGAAGAGCGTGGCACGATCCAGAGCAAAGCATCACCTGTTCTCACTGATCGTTCCCACTAGCGCCATCTCTCAACTGGCCGACTAACCTGTTGTTTGTACGTTTTCCCCCAGCCGGCAATGTAGGCCTCCTGATTGTCGTACTGCTCCTCCAGTTCCAGCACGGACGGCAAGCAGATGGGCTGCACGTAGTCAGTGAGCTTCACCGGCCTGGACATCCTGAGACACGGCAGAAGGTCAACACGCCCGCGTGAAACCATGTAATGGCACACGGTCAAGTTTACCGTGCATTCGCAGTGAACAATGAAGTTATGTTCACACCTGCGAAGATTCTCAGCCTATTTTATGCAACTATGGTACGGTAAATGGACTGAAAGCCGTGGAAAACCATAATACAAGACTCGGATATTATGTCGCCGTACAAACAACTAAATGTCAATGCCGTGACGACAGGGCCTATTTTAACATGTCAACTGGGGGGGCAAATGCCCCCCAGTCGGGCACTTTGCCCCCCCAGTCAAGATCCTTTGCCCATGCAAGGAAAAAAACAGCCAGGTGTACTAGCGTACCCAGGAAGGTATTCCATAAAGCGCTGCGCTCGCAAAGCAGCATGTTATCAACGAAGGATGTGTTGAATCACTGAGTAATGTGGGAGCACACTTAGAAGCATCACTTTATAATACGTATTGCAGGAACACCTAGTGACCGCTGGCGAGCGTGTTTCGTAATTAGAACGCCGGCACCCGATGCCGCGATTGCCTGGTGGGCGGCCAAGGCGTTTCATTGCATCGTAAGCACGTTAAAAATGATGATACCCATCTTTGATGTGTTCAAGCGCAAGAAAACTGAAGGGCGAGCTGGTGCGCAGGGCGGTTTCGCTATGGTCAGATAAGGTTTATATGAATGCGGTAACAGTCCAACAGTGCTGTAGTCATCATCAATCATCCTGATCCGAAAACCCTGCTAAAATCCCAGTACCTGATTGGTAGAACTTCATTGAACTAGGCGGTTAAACCCGAGTTTTACGCGAGGAAAACAGAAAATTAATCAGGCATGTATTAAAACCGTCAATCTTGCTGCTCCTAGTGCATGGGTTTGAGCATCCCATGAGCATGCTTCATCTGCTTAACGAGCATGGCATGGCCAAGACTGCAGATAATGACGAATGTTGATGATAGCTCATTGAGGCGGGCCTAAGGCGAATATTTCAATCTGAGGTGACTTTTTTATTTTGGGGCCGATAACCTGGAAATGGAGAAGTTTGTTCTGCCTGTGTTAGGACAGCTTTTACACTTCTGCGCAGTGTTGAAAAACATATGGCCAAAATTCGATGAGAAAATGTATTTTGGGAATAGATTAGATTAACAGAAACTATCCCGGACAGGCAACCTACTGTCTCATTTAGGGAAGAATCGAAGCTGCCGCAACATCTCGCCAATATTCTGCCCATCGTTTGCAGACTATGACTTATATATTTAAAGTACCGCGCCTTGCCATGCCACGGCAACCCACGGTGCCGGTCTGGCAATTTCCCGCACGTTCTTAGACGTCAGGATATTTAAGGACCACCTGCGTCAATGCAGAAAGTACCTTTTATAACGGAAGTCTGTGCCACTATGGCTGCACCACGAGAAAAAAGCCGAATTTTGGTTGACCGGTGCTCAGAACTGCCTTCGCGGGGAGAAGTGCTGCTGCAATATTTTCAGTCCCACCGTGTGGATAGGCTTACCCAGAGGTAGGTCAAAACACAGATCGTCCGCGAAATGATGAAGGTGTGGAACAAAGCCCGTATTCTCACTGCATCGTAACGGAACGTGATAAAGAAGCTCAACAGGAAGCTTGACCAGTACCAAAGGCAAATTCTGGAGGTTCAGCCCGGAAATTGACAAGAAGAATGGATTTAGGGACAACCTTAACAATCTTTTTGACCTTGCCCTTGTCGTCACCATTAAGATCATCAAAACCAAGAGGATAAAGACATTCTCTGGGCCCAAAGGGATCCAGGTCGCCGAGGCGTCATGGTGGTATTCGATAAGTTCCTTTCTGAGAAGGAGGAGCGAGCTCTTCAACGACAACAGTAGGCCGAAGCTTTAAAGGGCCTGCCGTTAGATTAAACAGCAGACCGAGCATGAGGCAACTGCCCAGCTGGAATACTCACCTACCGACAACACATAATTGACAGATCAGGATGACCCGCAGCCCTTGGCCATGCCTTCGAAGCGGCCCTGCCGGAGAGCCAAAAACATCGCCACTCCTGGTCAGGGAGCAGCCCTCGATCGGACCAAGCTCAATGATCGCTCTGCAATTCACTTCCTATCGGCGACGGCTTCGGTCCTCGGCCACGACTCCTCTGAACTGGCGATCACAGAAGCTCGGACAGGCGCGCACGTAGATCGCAGAGGAAAGCCATTGCGGACGGAATCTAGCATTCTTTCTCCGCGTCACCCAACCTGGTGGTCCACTGGGACGGCAAACTGTTACTGATGATGGAAAGGAAAAGGTGGATCGACTCTGTCATTGTAGCCGGTCCAAGAAGTGCCGCCAAGCTCTTCGGTGTTTGGAAGTTGCAAGTAGAGCCGGAGCAACGCCAGCCGACGTTGTCGCGCTTTGTCTGGAAGACTGGGAGGTTTCGGACAACGTCGTCGGCATGAGCTTCGACACCACCTCCAGCAATACTGGACAAGTTGTGGGAGCAAACACGCTTCTTCATCAGAAGCTTGAGTGACGGCCTTTTCACTTTGCTTGTCATCATATCGTCGATCTGGTGGCAGAGGCGGCTTTCTCCACGCGCTTTGGTCCGTCCTCGGGACCGCGATCTCCTTGTTCAAGAGCTTCAAGAAGAGATGGAGACTCATTGATTGGAACAAGTTTGAACCTATGGTGTATGAAGACCTGGAGCCAGCAGTGGCCGAGACTATGTTGTACGAGTTTTTCCCTTCCAATGATCGTTTCGTCGCCTTCTGCCGTGAGAAGCTCGCCGAAATCTAGCCTAGCGATGATCATCGTTGGTTCTTTGAGGTCTCGATTATCCCCTTTGGTCAAGAGCCTCCACGGCGAATCAAGTTCCCCAGCCGGATGCTCTCCAACGTGTCAGATAGATGGTTCCATCGCGCCAGATGGATGGGGCGCATAATCTGCGGGATCAAGATCTTCTGGCTTTGCCATCAGTTCTCCGTGACTCTCAGTGAATTGGGAGCACTCAAGCGCTTCGTCTCTTTCATGGTTGTTTTGCACGTCAGTGCATGGTTTTGTTCTTCATCGGCGGTCAGCGCTTCCGTGCACGACCTGGCCGTTCTGCCAAGCCTGATGTGAATGCTGAAATTTCGAAGGGGATCTCCAAGGAGTTTGCCGATCACCTATTATCCATTATGACATTATAGTCGACATATGATTTATTATAACAATCACCTATTATGGTGCCCCAGCGAAGCTGGTGTGTCGTTCTTCGACGAGGGCGTGCCGTGTGAGATGAAGACGAGGATGATCGCGGCACTCCAGGAACAGGGATCGGAGAGTCCTCCCAGCGAGCGCAGGTGGATCTCGCAGAAAAGGAGGTTCTCGTCCCAGGAAGATCATCGTCGACTTCACTGCCGCAAAGTCGTTGGGAAACCTGAAAGCCTACGGCATCAACATGGACTTCCTTGCCGCCAATCCCGCTGATTGGGAGACAGCACCTGGCTTCACGAACGCTAAGGAAGTCCTGTGCGGGATCGCGGTAGTTAGCGACTTCGCCGAACGAGCTGTGACTCTTATCCAAGTATACAACAAGGTACTGACGAAGGATGAAGGGCAAAAGCAGTACCTGCTGCAAGTCGTCGAATAGCATCGTCGCCAGAACCCCGAGACCACTAAGAGGACTGAAGTATCATTCCCACCTAAGCCACACTGCTGCCGACAGGGCCAGTGACCTATGACCTGAGACAGAATGCGAAGTGTCTTTCGATCCAGTGTGTCAAAAGGAGTACTATGATGTGCATTTTATGCATATCGTGCGCTTCTTTTAAAAAACTGAAGCACAAAACACGTTTGGGGGCATTTCAGACACCCCTGAGCGAATCTCCCAGGGATCACAAGTCCAGGGAGAATGAATTCTTGCTGGGGATAAATGAAATGGTGTCCTTTGAATTTAATGGGCTCGGAATGCACAAAAGCCAGCGCGAATTTCATCGAAATAAAATAAAATCCAGCACAAACGACATACAGTCTCCGTGTGAAAGTGCTAAGAGTGCTGGACCAAGGCCATATTTTGCACACATGGTTTCCTCCAAAAGACATATCAGTTAATGACAGAGCGCTGTGGAAGTGTTCATTGTAATTCGCCTTTATATATATATATATATATGTGTGTGTGTCTTCCTTAGGAAAGCATATATATATATATATATATATATGTCCTTTCCTTAAGAATATATATATATATATATATATATATATATATGAAGTGGACAAAATTCAATAAGGAGAACACAAATGCCGGGGGGGGGGTCTCAACCAATGCGTTTTGTTCGCAGAATTGCCCCCGCAGTCATTTTTCCTTAAAATAGGCCCTGCGTGACGAAGATCGATGACCAAGAAGTTGGATACAGCAGAAAGCGTGGCAACTGTCCCTGAAATCACCACTTAAGCACCCATCAAAAGCCTATTAGGTCCTGCAGCCAGGTCAGAACTCTTCAGTCTGAAGAAACGAAAGTAGTAAGTGTCGGAAATATGAAAATTAAAATGGTGTAGCATGTCTAAGATGCCGCAAACCTTCGCAAGAGAAATACGAGGCGGGCATGAATTGACAGACTCAGTATACAATGAAAGTATTCATTTTCCTTCTTTCTCCACTTCAGGGGTCCATCTGTTCCGTTTAGCTGGCTCTTAGAAATACCTCAATGCGCGCAGCTGTCAAAAGCACATTATCATCAGCCTCAGCATACCAAGAAACATACTTCAACGCATGCATAGTCCGCCGTTACAGTGTCATGACAAAGCGAAAAGCTGGCATCTCGTTCATATGAAACCATTTGTATCCGATGGTTGCTTTGGGGCGTATGCATTTGTACAATAAATTTGCAGACGATTTGTTAAGCACTAGTTCTTGTTTTGCAAGACAGAATAATACAAGTTTCATAATCTAAAGTTTGGAAGATAACTGGGACGGATGTTTCTTTTTAAATAAATGCGGAACAGATCGAGTTTTTGATTTCAATAAAGCAGTCTAACCACAACATTCTTGGACATTGGACGGGGCGAGGCCTAAAACTCAAGGCACCTTTATTACAGGACCGGCCCGCCATCGCACAACTCAGGCGAGATCCCACCGACCATCCAGCTGGTGCGTTTCATCACTCAGCGCTGCTCGGGCGAGCGGCTGCCAGAGTCGCCGAGTCATCAAGTCATGGTGTCGGCGACACGTGCGGCCGATAACCGGCCGGCGGCCGGCGCCCGTCGCGCTCTTCAGCACGCTGCGTCGGCAGCGGCCCGCTACGGTCATGCAGGCACTTAACAAGGACAGGGTCGTCATGTCCGCGACACTGGACGCGCGGCTCAACTTCACGGTGAGGTGCGACCGTGACGGTTTGGGCGGTCGGGCGGCACAGACATTAGAGACCGTTGACGGTATGGTTTCCGGCGAGTGTAACGAACTGAGGACGGAGGACAGGACAGACACACTGAGACAGACAGACTGAGGCTGAGGACAGGTGCCCTTTTCTTGTACGTTAAATCGTGAGATACCGTTCGGTTTTGAGCTTGTGCGTGACGGAGGACTATCCACGGAGGACGTATGCACACAAGGAAATTCAATTTCGTTACACGGTATTGCCCATTCCCTTGACGTGCGAAAAGCGCAACCACTTAGCAAGTTCGGTCTTGCTACATGAAAATCCGTCCTTAAGCGGGTTGCAAAATCATGATCGGCTGTGTCTCTGAGTAATGATGTTGGCGTAAGTGATGGCGGCGTAAACTCCGACAACCAAGAGATAAGATTTAGCATCCGTATGCCTTTCCCACCCACGCTTGTTCGCGAGTTGATCCAACAGGTCTGTTTGAGTTGTGGGGCAAAGACCATCATTCGCCTCGTTTCCCCTGACCCCAGAGAGAGTTTGTCACACTTTTGTCCATTCTCTCGGCGCACATAGCGTCCATCCATCACTCTGGCACGGAGCCGTTCGCTCACTCGATGAGACCGATGTCGTGCTCGCGGTTGAATTTCTGAATGCTCCACTGCGAGTGCTGTCGGAACCTCGTGGCGTTCGTCGTCACCACGGCGCTCCCCGATTTAGTGACGTCACGGACGCCCAACTTGATGTGCGTCCAGACGGCGTTGTCCAGACAGTGTGCGGCCGTCAGGATGAACCGCTGGTTCAGCAGCGTCCCGGCGCAGTACACCTGGGGAAGCAGCAGGGGGTGCGGCTCAGAACTGCTGGTTCATCACTCTCCCACAGTACACCTGCGGCAGCAGGAAGGAGTGGTGAACCACCGGTTCAGGACTTTACTATTAGCAGCGTTCTAACACAGTAGACCAGATAAGTACATTACAGGATAAGATCAAAGAATGATGAAATGTTTTTCAGCAACAGCTTGGTAAACATACGCACACGATGGGCCGTCAAAGATGTTGTATCCCCAGGGGTGCCAAAGGTGTCCAGATTAATTCCAACTATCTGTACATTTAAATCGTGTCGTAGCGATAGTCACGGAGATTTCCACCTTAAAGCATTGGAGCCACGAGCAGAAAACGGTCCACAACTATAAAACACAGTTCACACAATTCAGGAATATATGTTCGGAACTAAATGATTAGAAGCACGGAGACAAGTGTATGGAAACACTTTCCTGACGCTATTTCCAACATTTGTCTGATTAGGAATAATAGTCAAATCGTAGACTAATGATTGGACAAATCACTCAAACTTTTAAAACGAGAATCTTTTAAAACATTAACCGCGTTAAGCAGGCATGTACATGCACGTGCCATTAGGCATGGTGACAAGAGCACGAAGTTCATTTGATTCCTGGGCAATTGACGGTTCCAGACCTCCGCCGGTCTTGAGCGTTATGGGTGCTACGGTCTGCCATGGAAAGTGGGGCGGCTGGCGTCCACGAGGAAGCAGGACGGCGCCAGGGAGGGCGCGCGAGTTCAATTTCCACCTTTGCCTGCTATGACTCAGCGTGTTCTGCCGCCAATGGCGCGGCGGTTCCGTCCTGTTTCCAGAGATGAATGTGCGCACGTCGAGAATCACCGCCAGGAGGTCAGCCTCGGCTCGGGAGAAAGCATTTACCAGGAGGCTGCGTCCGTGGTCACGTGTGGTTACTGAAGTGTCAAGTCCTGTGTTAGAATCGCGTGCCCTCAGGTGACAGATGTCGGACGACTGGTGATGCTTATGGACCAGAAAAGGATTGAAGGAAATCGCCGACGTTTATATGTTTCTTGTGTTGGAGCAAAATATCATTGATATGCCTAAGTAATTTTTCATCTCCGGGCCGAATAAAAGCGTGGAATAGTAATCAAACTGGCCGATGTGTGAAGAAATGGCCAGCGACACGAGCCAACTGTTTATAAGCAGCCTGACGAGTAAAAGAAAAATAAAGATGATCAATCAAAACTGACCGCTAATATTCGGACCAGATACAGCGTAAGCCGTTGAAGTACCTGACTGGCCAGACCTAGCACAGTCATATCACACAATCATATCACCCAATAAACATTGGCGCCTTCATATAAGGGAACGAAAAGTCGTGTACCATCACCGTGTTGCAGCCTTTATATGATGCCATTATGATGGTCATCCCAACATCGCTAACGGGTTTATACAACAAATGACGGCGATGCTTCAGAAATTTAAGTTCCCATTGATCATGTATCGGTAAGGTAGAGCAATGCGAATGTTGGCTGCTCAACAATCGACACTGCCCGTGCCGCGATTCGTTGTACTTACTTTCTTATTGCTCGATGTGTGGGTGACGGTATAAGCCAAAAAGGGGAACTGCCCAGGTTCGGCGTCTTCACCGTCAATGATTCTCTTCACTCGTGACCTGCCGCAGTCTGCAAAAGCGGAACATGCTCTTGAAATCGCGGTTCTACCAGCGTAATGTACCTTCCAAACAGAAAAAACACAATGACGGAAACAGAAAAAAAACAATTTAGTAAAGTGCGAGTTTCCTTCCATCTGGAATGGAACAATTGCAGCTGGGCAACAGCAACAACAGAACACCGCCTATTCGCGACCTTTCCCTGCTTGCGACCTCCTTTCGTGCATCCACTACTACTGGGCAATAGTTGTCACAATATGCAAAAGAATGGCTAGCCTATAAGAACTGCCGGATTGACGTCACTTCTGGTCGGCGGTTTGCAGGTATGTGTGAGAAAAAGTTGCAGATTCTCATGCATCTTGGGATTCGAATGCTGGGGAGGGTGGATTCGGATCCGAGTTTCGAATAGATTCAGATAGATTCGAATCTTTGCATCGAAATGTCGAAACTTTTAAACTTGTGTAGTTCCAGTTTTTAAATTGATTTCATTGGTTTCTGGCTGACAGTTATCAACCCTTCCGCCAGTGGCGCATACCTAACTCGGCCAAAAAAACGGAAACGTGGTGGTGGTTGAATGAAACCAACAACCAGCAACCACATCAGCTGAGTCCCGTTATACACCGTAATAAAACGAAGGACGGGCGACTTAGCCCGATGCAGTACCCACATATACGTGTTACATTTAATTTATCTGAAGAAAATTCGAACCCAAAACATATTCCCACACATTATTTACTTCTTTAAATGATAACTTTCAGGACTTGACCGTAGTTTTTTAGGAATCCAATCCTGATTTTCAGGGTTCGCATTCACGTTTTCAGGATTCGAGGAACCGCAAGATTCCAGTCTATTCGGATCTATTTAAATCCTGCGAATCCGAGGCCTCAGCTCTGGTGCGAGGTAAGAGCATGGAGGAGAAAATACGATATTTTTAAACGAAACAGACGTAACTTTCTTAGCTCCGTTAAACATGTTTTCTTTTCTAATCTCTATGAAAATATTTTTACCATATTCCTTGATCGTTTTTTGCACAAAATATGATAATACTCAACTGATATTGTGCGCCAATAACACCATAAAACTTGGAACGGTGACGCATCCCACATTTCCCATTTACGTCTCAGAAGGTCGAATATATTGTTGAAAGGGTCGCAAATGGGAAAGATGATGCACGGCGAGATTTAATTCGTGTTCAACAGAAATGGGCATGGTTAATGTGTTTGTCGTTACATCAAAGTACCGGTACGCAGAGGCGAAAATGAGTACCAACCCGGCAGCATACGACGGTGGAAATTTACGTCCTCTGGCAATTCTCTGTGGTGGAAATATAGCCACGGGGACCTGAAACGCACCAACTGGTTGTTGGGTCCCAGCTTCGCGTCGGTATTATTCGCAGACTTCCCGAGAAATAAATAAGATTTCTTAAGTTCAACGAAATCAGATGAATGGACACGAAGGACTTGCGGTTTACTCTCCATTCATAACAGTTCCACGAGTGATTTCGAAAAGCATGAAGTGTTTTCTGCCAGCATGGGTATTCTTTGACGTTCGTTATCAAAAACCTCTATTTGTTCAAAACGGCAACGTTTAGACAAACATTCAAAGATGAATCAAGCTTAAAATTCACGTATGAGTTAAATATTGACTTTCATTCCTTTCCTTGACGGACATGGACATGTTTATGGACATGGACAAAGTTTTGAGACAATCGTTCACCGAAAGATGACAGACAACGGACAGTGCTTAACCCTACACGGTATGGTCGATTCCCAGCGGGGGGGGGGGCGGATTCGGAAACCCTCTGCCGGGAATAGGGTTAAATGCAGTCAGCGAGTGTCCGAAGCGTTATGAGACCAGCGTCATTCGGGTATGTGTAAAACATGCATTTTAGCACTTGATTGCACTCTAAAATGCACTCTGCAATTTACTAACTTGCATTCTAAGTTAACCCGCGCACGACCGTCGGTTGGCCACGATCACGCTCGACGGTGGGGGGGGGGGCAGTTGGCCGCCCCCCTCTTACTCACCAACGGTTGGTCGCACGATAAAAATAAGCACGCCGTTGGAAAGCTTGTGACGAGTAGAGCTGAAAACTGGTCTCATTTTTGCTTTTAGATCATATGTAAGCAATTTACGTCCTATATATGTTTTCTCATAGCCGACTGCATCAGACCGAGAAACGGCCTGAATCTCAATGCCTGTGACTAATAACGCATAGGTAAAAACATCAGCGCACAAGTAAAGGTCCGCAAATGCCGATACACATCTAATTTCTCGGATTTGTTCAATATATACGCCGAAACGTTGAGTTAAAGACACGGCAATTTTCGCGACGGCTGTCGGCGTGCGCCGCAGCCGTACGCAATTAGAAATTGACGGAAACTAATTTTAGCGTTCCTTTATTCTTGCGCAAAAAGCCTATCCATGTAAATTTTATTGATCTTACTGGTTCTGGTGATGGTTTTTCATGCTTAAATTTTTGAAAAATTGATTAGTTACCAATCTCCACAATTGGCGGAGGTTTATTCGCGAGAGTGTGTTTATTTCCGAACTATGCAATTTTTTGAGGTTCCTGGTATTACTTACGTCTACGCAAGCCCGTTCTGCCATATCCTACTTATTCTGAGTAATTTATTTTTATTTATTTATCAATTTACTGTGGCAAATTTTGGCTCACAGCAGTTATTCGTGACCTGACCTCAGGTCAATGGCTGGAAGTCATTGATACTTTGCCCAATGACGGTAACTAGATGTCTGCTTTACTCCACACTAAAAATGTTATGAAATATCCCGTCAATTTCCGAAAAAAAACGGCGACATGTCTTAAAAATGGGCTTGACCTTAGGTCAGTAAACCGGAAAATTCCGAAAAATCTGGGACAGCAGGTTTGTTGCATCTGTCAAGATCACTAATTCCTCAAAGTATTATAGTGATATCTTGTTTTCCAAAAAAGTTACAGGGCTCTAAACTTTTTTGGACATAGGTCCGTTTGACCTGGCCTAGGTCAAGCACCTGACCTAACCTGGGGTCAAAACTTTTGCACAAGGTGTAAAAATGATGAAGCAAAAGGTGCACAAGGGCTCTGTATTTGTTCGTTCTCTCGCAATCCCAGAAAAACTTCAGGGGGGGGCCGTCAACTGCCCCCCAGTCGGGGGCGGGTTAATACGAATTAAGCACATTCTAGGCAAACAACGGCTTCTCTGGTACAGACAATGAAACAGCAATACAAGGACACATGGACAAGACTTGCTGGGACCGATATAGCATGACCAATCGACTCAGATTACACTCTTACCGAAACCGAATGACAGCCTAACAAAAACAAGACGAAAAGGCGATAAGGAAATCATTCCCAGATACGCTCAACTAAAACAAGACGGAAAAGTACACTTATTTATTGATTATAGAAACAGAAACCCTTAACATTTCCCTGCCAAAAACATTCATACAAGATCACACAACCTTAAAAGCACCAATGTATTTTACCATTTTACTTGCGAATACGAAGGCTGCAAACTTCGCGCAATACATTACTTGGTATTACAACGACGTTCTCAAGACGACTCAATATGCACCTACGCGACAGCGCGCCACTACAGCATGAGACAAGAACACGACGAGACCTATCCCTTACACTATTCCTTAACCCTTTCCCGGCAGGGGGGCGAAATCCGCCCCCCTCGGGTTTTTTGCTTGCCAATTCCAGGCTTTTTAACGCAGCTTCACGAAACTTGGTGACTTTTCCTAGCTATTCCTCCTACGTGTCGTGACAAAATTTCAAAATTCTATTTTGCTCAGGGGCGGAGCCAGGTAACGTTTTTGGAAGGCACCTCATGCCATTTTTGGCCATGTTGAGGGTAAAAGGAAAATGTCTGCCAAAAACAGAATTTTTGAGATAAAACTTAAAACTTTATATGGATGTATAGCTAAATAGTTGGGCAAGGTGCACACAAAGTTTTGTTTATCTGAGGTCACTTTCCAAGGTCAGGTCAAGGTCAAAATTCAAAATTTGTTTTTTTGCAATAATTTCTGCGCCGTTTTTTTCAAACGCCAAAGCCGCAATATGTATGACGTAGAAAGGTGCCCTCTACTTGTGTAGCAAGTTTCAGCTTGATATCAGGTCGGGTCACGGAGCTATGACCTAAAATGTCAGTGTGAGTACCCTATATCGTAATAGCCATAAAATGAAATTTTTGAAATAGAGTGAATTCAAATGATTAAAAATGTTTACAGATAATATGAAATGCACACGAAATCATTCCAAGTGACCCCAAGGTCACTGGAGGTCATTTAAGGTCAAAGGTCACAAGTTGATCTGAGAAACGTGTGACCATGACAGGTTCCCCCTTTTTCATGTCCCTGGCACCGCCTATGCTAACATTATACAAACAATGTAATGCGGTTTGTGCTTCTTTAGTATGGCATGACTAGCAGAAGCCAAAAAGGGTATTTGCCTCTTTTGTTCATTCATTCGTTAGAAAACTAATCCTCCTATTTTTGAAACCCTGCGAACGCCAATGTTCTCAAAATTTCAGATTTGCGGACCCATGGTAAAAGCCCTATCCATAATCTCTTGATTCATGCCAATTTCATCGAAATCGGCCCATAAACAACGGAGTTATAAGAAGTCCAAAAGTACCCCCCATTTTGACATTTTTGCCCCCCTGTATCCACAAATTTCAAAATTTTGAAAACTTTTTATAAATATGTATTTCACGTCACGGAAAATCGATTGCCGTTTGTTGCGATGAAATCGGACGAGTAGTTCTCGAGATCTCGGGGGGGGCCGAATCCGCCCCCCCCCTGCCGGGAATCGACCATACCGTCTAGCCCTCCGGGAATAGGGTTAAGCAATGACCTCAAAAATGAATGTTGCGTAAACTTCTGATGTCACTGAAATCGTTGTCTTTTTACAACAATTCCGATGGAGGGTAGCATTTTTAATCAATTTTGCGTTTTAAAGATCAAACTTTTCTAACCTGGCACACTAGGTTCCTATCGCCCTGTGTTACGGAGCCGGGAACAACTTACCTAGTTACCGAACTGCCTTGGTTTTGCGGCTGACTTGTTAGAAATAGAAGTGTTTTTCACGATCTTTAAGTTATTTCAACTGTACTACAGACCATGACTTTCTCACGAGCGTGGGGACACTGTTCGACGAGCAAACATCAACGAGGCTCAAAAGGGCAACCTTTCATGAGTTTCCTGGCCAGAGCGGAAAAGGAACAACTAACCGCAGCGATCTGATGTCTGTCGGCCACCGGGTCAGTTATGCGTTATGTCCCTAGCCGTCGTATTCTCGATAAAGATGGACCCAATGCTGAAACATGGAGCACCACTTGACACGTTTAATGCGTCAGGTTGTGTATGAATCAACGGAAGGATCTTTCGAGACTGGTTTTGAAGTGCACGAAATTGCCATGAGCAGCAACGTGACCACTGTTTCTATGCCACCGCACACTAGTCACCGATTACAGCTTCTGGATCTGGCGTTCTTTTCCGCCCTGAAGGGAAGGTGTAGTAAGGAGGTCTACAGGTTTATGACCCAAAGTCCGGGGCAACGAGGCATACAGCAAGACATCAGCCGGCGGTTCGGAGCTGTCGTAGCTGTCTGTCGGGCGAGAAAGCAGTCAACGGCTCCCGAGCCGCAGGCATCGCACAGTTCGATCCCGACATGTTCGACAAGAGCGATTTTGACGCCGTGGAAATCATTCTGGAGGTTCTTCCGCAACGGACTTCCAGAACGTGCCAGCCGTCCTGCGGAGAGAGCCAGCCGGCCGGAGAACTGCATCACCGGGTCGGAGTGGCGAGGGCGGGACGGGGGCCTGTCTATGGACAGTGCTGCACATGCCTGCCAATTCTGTCGCCACCAATGGCAATGATTAAGTTGAGTTCTACAGACTATGAGAACAACAGCTGCCTTTTCAATCCAGACGTGTTCTGGAAACCTGCGCCGTGTTTATTAATAGCTTTTTTAACAGTTGTGTATTTGGACGAATATTTCATTAGCAGCCAGGAGTTACGCCCTACGTATTACACCTAAACAGCTGCGCACTTATCCCCTTACAACTAAGGAGTGAGAGGTAGATCCAGTGTGGGGAGGTGTGGTTGCGACCCATTTTCGGAAGATTTAAGTGACCAGGAAAATCTAAAACTTCGCGGTCCGTTGCAGGAAGCGCAGAGCACACCCCCAGCTCCCTAACCTTACCTGGCAGTCTGTTCTGAAACTGGGAAAAAAACATTTTTTTTATTCGCAAAAACTTCATCTATGAGGACCTGCATCTGACAACCCCTCCCCTTCTCCCTCTTCCAAAGTCCTGCACCTAAGCGCAGTGGTGCCAACACTGGCTTCACGTCCTGCTTACCCTCATGCGATGAGTGATTCGTTTAATTTATGAGACAATTTCATATGAGAATGAGCGTTTTTATTACATGCTGGGAGTTTTACATCGAACACAAATGGTTTGTCTGCACCAGAGTATACCTAAAAATAAAACAACGTATTTCCTTTGTTACACAATGTGTTAGTAAATGGCACCGGAAAATCCCATGCATCTATTAGCGACCAATAAAGGTTACAATTGGGGAAATTTCCGCTATTTTCATTTCTGTAAGATCTACGAAAAAGATGCCTTTTGACGGAACATGAAGCTCTGGATCATATTCAGTGATACATTCAGATATAAAAGAGGTCAAGACATTCGAAAAAACATGGTATCTAGGCCATTACAGAAATCTGTTTCGAGCAACATCGTTTCGCGCTTAGTGAGTTGCTAATAAGCAGTCTTCCCCTACTTCTCTTAATATTGTTATCCATGATTCCCAACGTTGGCTTGTTTGTTATTTATGTGAAAAAGTGGACACATTAAAGAAGGGCAAAAAGGGCATTACACAACAGCAGTTACAAGTCGACTGAGCAATACACACCTAGTTATTTCTTCGTTTTTGTGTTATTTGCTACGACTGGTTTATATCCTTGACTCATCACCCAAAAACAGAGTTCCTTGCAGTCTTCTTTCAGCGAAAACCTTTCATTTGAGTAATCAAGCATGTAAAAAAAGAACTGAACGATATCTTAGGCTGGCAGATACGGACTGTCATGCCTACGTCGCTTGTATCATATCTATGCATTCAAGCAGTCCCCAACCGTTGCTTACCACACCGTTATATTTTTGGTAGTGAAGGTGGCTGTATGGACGTGGTCGGCTGCCAACATTTGCGCAGTGCCCAATGTGTTGCTGGAAATGGCGACATCACCTGTTCACACATTTTGTAGCAGCGGCGAGCGGAACCGTCAACCGCCATCTGGTTGACACGTGGACAAAGGCAGCTGCTGGCCGTCGGAGCGCCACTCGCACTTTTCTTCTTCTTCGGGAGGCTGCACGGTTCGGTGACAGACTTCCTCGACTTCGTGTCGCGCTTTCACGACCCACCGGACGGGAACTGAACCCTCGCGCTCGCGCACTCCTAACTCTCCGGCACAATCTGCTCGACACCAAAAAACACGCGGCTCTGGCCACCCCCGTTAGCCAGGCACCTCATCAAATTACCGGCCGCACAATGGCTCGGACGCTATCTTTTCCGAAGTCGGCCATGTCTAATGGCGGCGATTATCTGGTGCGCGCCGCCGGGCGCCAGACGGGCAATACGAGAGGTGCTCTAGGCACAACGCCGAACTGTCCGCCGTTGCCACCAGGTGCACCGCGTTTAGTGATGGCGCCTTCACGCAGCCTAAGCGCCAGGCGAGGTGTCGCCAGACGCAGCTGGGTGGGAACAGACGGCGCCGACGGCCACCGCCCGCCAGACGGCCGTGTCCGACGCGTGTCTGAACGCAGCCGCGCCTATGCCGATCCTCGGCGTGTTACGGCTGGCGGTGTTCATCCAGATGTCCCACAGATTCTTAAAGCGATCGGTTCTCGCTCGTGATACAGCGATGTCGTTAAGTCTGTTCATTTGCAGGCGCACTGGAAGGGGGGCCCTTTTGTGCCGTCCCCCGAACTGTTTTTCTTGAATATCTCGAGAACGGATAGAAGCTGGTTGCTGCCACTTTGTGACATTTATGTCAATTGAATAACTTGTCCAATGACACAGGAAAATCGGAAATCGGCCGGAAATTTTCGAAGTTTCCAACATTTGAAGTCAGGCAAGCATAACGAAAACGACGGTTGTCGCTGACAAATGGGGACTTTGTAAAAGACCCAACGTTCTACCTAAGATTACCGTTTGAGCACAATCACGTGACGTCATCTGGGCATAAGTGGTGGATATACCAAGACAAAAGTCAGGGGCAATCAGGGTCAAGGTCATCAAAGGCCAAGGTCAACAAGCTTGTGACCTGATCCAGATTTGCTTTGCAGCATGCCAGTTTGTATGAAGTATACATTCAAAGATCCTAATAAAAACACGTGTGCGCACACTGATACGCTTACAAATACCAGAGTCAGTGGAAGTCAAGGCTGGTAAAGGTCAGAGTCAAATATCTTGTGACCTGACCCAGATTTGTTTTGTAACATGTCGATTTGTATGAAATATGTATTCAAAGACCCCAATAAAAACACGTCTGCGCACATGGATACGCATACATATATATCAGGGTCATTTCGGGTCAAGGTGATCAAAGGCCAAGGGCAACTTTTTTGTGACCTAATCCAGATTTGCTTTGCCATATGCCAATTTGTATGAAATATGCATTCAAAGACCCTAATAAAAACACGATGACACATTGATACAAGTATATGCATGTATACATATACATACATACATACATAAATGGAAACGTTGGAAATGACCAAATGTATCGGTGCTGAACACCTTCACTGGAAATACGCCAAAAGATACGTGTTTCGCTCTTATTTACACTCAAGCTGCCCCGTCTTGCTCGAAATCTGATCTATAAAAGATGAAAAAATGACGCCATAGGTCAATGGCCTGACATGATTTCGACCCGAAATCTTCAGTCAAGACGCCAGACGGATGTAAGTTACCTATTCCTCGTTTAAACGGCTAAACAAACACCCTTTTCCCGTTTCGTTTGAAAAGTTGTATGGAATGGCCTGTACGGGCCGAGAAAGTGCCGAAAGTTGACATTTTCCACCCCATTTGACCTGGAAGATATTGATCTAGGGTCATGAAAATTGCGCACAATGTAAATCGTTATGGCCCCACTCTGTCCATAAAATTTCATGTCCCTAGCTCTTTCCGTTGCCGAGACCGGAGGGGGCACTTTTTGACCCCCCTTCCAGTGCGCGTTAGCACGAAACCCCCTTCCACTCCGCGTGTTAATGCAACAAGGCCGATTCCGCTTCGTCAATACGGAGGTCAAAAGCCGTCGCATGCATAGATATTAAGCAGCGTCACGGAGTCCTGGATCACCGTTAACAATGTCGAAAATCAACTGCTTTACATGCAACAGAGCCAAATGTGCGCATCCAAAAAACGCAATGTCCGAAATCACATACTCTTCACGCTGTCCTCAGTTTAGGAAATACCTGGCATAGACACGAACGTCACTTTGTCGTCGCGGCCCATAGTTACCATGTTATGGCCCTCGATGCGTGGAGATGTTTGGAGGGCTTAGGTGTCCATTGTCTTTTAATGTAGTATACAGCCATTTTCAGGAATGAGACCGCCGAAGGCAGAGTAAGCCTTGCTTCAACTAGCAGAAAAAAAGGAAGTAAGCTACCTGGCCTGCGTCGCCCATAACGATTTCTGGAGGTTAATAACTTCGCAACCGCGGGGCACAAAATCGTCAAATTACGCCAGACGATAAGTCAGTTCTTCGAATTTCATGCAGCTGCATTTTCAATACCTCAGCAGCCAACTTTCATCCACATCACTATTCCGGAGGTCATGTTTTCATTCATGGACCTTTTAGACCTCTTGTTCTACGCGTGTTTCTGAACAGCTCGGCAATAACAGCGAACAATACCGAAGGTGAGCGTGACGCTGAAATTGGCAGTTCTTCAGGTGCAAAATACTGAGATAAATCGATACACAACTTTTTGCGCTGGAAAATACGTAATGGGAGAGCAATGATGCCAGCGGCAGTCAAGCAGGTCTCGTTCGTCACGCGACCCACATGGCGCCTCACTGGTAACTACAAATTATACAGACATAGCATTGACTCTTATCCTCTGACGTTCTTGTTTCCTTCATGTACATCATTTATTATCCATGGAAAAAGAGGGATGCGCTACGTGGTGCTTTTTCAATGTTGGACTGCTTTATGTCTTGGTCAAACAGGAAAACTCTACGTTTTCCTTTTACTCTCCAAGGACTAACCTAGGTAGGCCATCTTTGAAAAGTTCAACTAGTGTGACAAATCGACTTGAATTCCTGCTTCCATGGCGTAATTTGAAGCCACCCCTCAATGCGAGACAATACAATAACCAATATTTTTCACGTCCATTAACATCCCAAAACACAATTAAGCACGTGACAAATGAGCCAAATGTGGGGCACCCTACCTTTGGCTGTTTCTCAGAACACTAGATATTATTATATATATTATATGTTATATATAACATATATCTATATATTATATATATTATATGGCTGGCCGCGAGTGATAAGCTTAAGTGCCCAAAAGCTCTGCTGGCCCTTACCAACATTTTTGGGAAAATGACGACCACGGCCGTCGTCAATCTGATTCCGAGCGTCCTACCCATCGCATTAGCTTGGAAGTACTGTAGTCAGCTTGTGGCACGATGTCCTAAGTCATCCGGGGCCCAGCATTGCCAAAACAGTAAAAATCAACGCAATCCGCCGGCGAACTCACATGTTAGACTCGTTAGACATGTGACCAGGTTGACTGTAATGACGCACCAGGTGGTACGTTTTCCTTCATCTAATGGGCATTCCAGAACAAATCGACCAGGCATGTACCAAAATTAATACACCGTAGTCTCGAACTTTGATGAAATTTGAACCGGTGGGTAATCCGCGACTAAGATTTCATGTTTCCGCCGCCCGACCTGGTCCGAGGAGCAGTTTTTGTGTTGGAGCAATTTGATTTTTTTTAATCTGGTTATTTTTGGCCAAATCCTTGGTAAAATAATGTGTATTTTTTCAGTAGCCCATGACCAAATTTTCAAAAATCGGGTGTCGTAATGAAGACAAAATGCTTCATTTTTCTGCAGTTCGCTTTTTCGAGAACATCTTTCCCTTTTCATTGGGCTATTTTCAAAGCTAAGATTTGAAGATTTGGCCAGTGATTCCGATTGAAACCTTAACAGGTAAAATGTCCTCCAATAGTTTTTAATTGTTTTAAACCGAGAAAAGTTTCCGTTTTTCTTTTTGATGTTACACACTGGACGTCAAATTCGCGATGTTTTCAACAAAATCGCCATTGCCGGGATTTCTAACCTGCATCGGCAAAAAGCAGGATGAACAACCGGAGAAAATAGTTCTGAATATCCGAGGCCAATGTTTCCTTCCCTTTATATCCCACCTATGCCGCCACGTCATTGTATTTACATATTTACAGTCATCTGTCGGCCATTGCGGAAATGCTATATTTCTTCTTCCACGACACATGGCCGTGTCGCATGGCCTTGCCCCACATAACAAGTCACAGGAAAGTGCGCCGCGGGATCGGTAAAGAGCCAAAGCTCGGCTTACACGAACGGTAGTCCACTGTGAACTCGACCGACGAACGAAAGGACGCCACCCAGATTTCGACGACGCGACACCTCGACGGTCCCGGACGAAAGTACGGTCAGCTGACCGCGTTCAGCTGGTCACACCCAGCGGCTTCGTTTGTTTACTTCTGCTTTGAGGTGCGAGATATGTCGACTGTCGATCGACTGTCGATTGAGCCAGTTGGGAAGACTGTGTCTGTGCCAGCCGTTAGACCCACCTTTCCCGTACCAGAGGGGTGTCTGTACACCCCTCTTCCAACTCGCGAACCGTAGCTATGGGGAAACAATTAAATACCGCCGTTGTACGGAATTTAAAAGTTGAGCGCACCTCATGGAAAACAAATCAGTTATACCAAAAAAAAACTCACTGCTATTCGCAAACAAAGGTTTGTGGTTTCACAACACTCTCTCCCGCCCGTGCCATCCGGTAGTGGGCGAGGCCTTCCTGTTGTCTCACTCTCTCAGTCCGGCCGTACTATAAGAGGAGACAACCAGCGTACTACCTTCTTTGTTGCACAAAGCATAGTTATCAACATAATTTGCATGCAGACACGACAGCACTGTATCTGGCACATGTGCTTTGTAATGAACGGGCTTGGAACGCAAACCACAACCCCCTAATCTGTATATTTATATCCCAAAATATGCCAAAATAATGAAAAACGTTTTTCATGCTTTCTAAACTCCCTAACCAAATATTCCATGTTTCAAATAGGTTCTAAATCGAGATGACCTTCAATGACCTCAAGTGACCTTGACCCTCAGAGTGTGACAAGTGGTACATGTGGTACACAGGGCTATTTGGAGTGAAAAAGATAATTCGTGCCATAAAACTGAAAAAGGTCGTTTTTAAATGCTTACAATTTACTCAGAAGCGAGATGAAAAAAATGGAAAATAACTTTGACCTCGGCCTGACCTCCAAAGCACTGACTAAGCTGAATCATTTTTCACTTATTCTGATGATGCTATATAACTTTCTATATCCGAAATGAAAATCTTTAAGACGAAAAAGGAAAAATAAAATCTGTCGAAAACGGCTAAAGACTTTCCTTGACATCATGTTACTGACGAAACCTTTTCGAGAAATTCCAAGATACACGCTTAAAGGTCATTGGCAAGATGAGGCCATGTAGCAAAACCTAACTTAATATATTTTAATGTTTAATGTTATGGCAGTCGAAACTATTTCTTACATGGGTCTCTTTAACCTCACATAGGCCTCAGTGCTACCGTGTTCTCGCTATTCTGAAAAACCTGAGAATGTGTGTCCGACCACATCAACAGCGTCAAAGACGCCGTTGTCGACCGCAGGGAAGAGGATGAAAAATTGGCCTCTCCAGTGAGGGAGTTAATAGACGACCCAGAAGGACACGTTAGCCATTTCCGCGTGCCTTGAAAAACATTAATAGCATCCTGAGTCAGAAGTTCCCACAACTTAACCTACGTTGCGTACAGTATTTTCAAAACAAATGACGACCGGTCTGAAGCTATGCGCCAAGCACAGTCATCATATTAGTCTATCAAGAATATTTCAATGATGATATGGTGACAAACATATCAGCTACTCTCATTTTCATCCTCCTCTGCCCATTTTGGCACCCAAACCGCTTGGACTCTCCGCACCGCCTGCCCACTGCCCAGTCAGCGACGGCATCGACTGAAAACTTGGATTTTTTAAACTTCGTGGCCGATTCCGTCGCGAACGACACCGAGTGTTTCTGATACCCCTGTTTCTTTTCAATGTTTTTTTTTTCATAACAACGTCACGTAATAAGCTGTATTAAATTATCTGAAACGAATCAAAATCTTTCGGAGAATATTTTACCTGTTCACAGTTTCAAACGGAATCGCTGACAACACTCTCAAAATTGGTTCTTGAAAATAGGTTTCAGGGTCAAATAAAACCAAAAGTAATTCTGGAAAATGCAAATAGCTGAAGAATGCAGCATTTTGTCCTCATCACAACGCTATCCCGTTTTTGAAAATGCGACCCTTGGTTACTGAAATCATAAGCGTGATGACACCAAGAGTTTGGCCAAAAACCTCCGAATTTAAAATTCTCTAATTGCGCTAGGGCAAACACCTCTCGTCAGAAAGAACTGAAAAATGGAAATCTGACACACCATCCACAGACAATTCACTGAACAAAGTTTCACTGCCATTTGAGACTATGATGTGTTACCTCTGTTCGATCTCACGTGGGATGCCCCTAATAGTTCTGTAATGACCAAATGAGTTGAAAAATGTCGAGATAACCAGATTAATCCTGCTGAAGTTGGCCTGTGATCCATTAGCTCGACATTCACTATCATCTCATTTCCCTGTACGTCAGCCGTCACTGACCTCTGCTGTCCCTCCAGACGCCACTGACCTCTGCTGTCCCTCCAGCCGCCACTAACCTCTGCTGTTCTTCCAGCCGTCACTGGCCTCTGCTGTCCCTTCTGGCGTTACTGACCTCTGCCGTCCCTCCAGCCGCCACTAACCTCTGCTGTCCATCCAGCCGCCACTAGCCTCTGCCGTCCCTCCAGCCGTCACTGGCCTCTGCCGTCCCTCCAAGCGCCACTGACCTCCACGTTCTTTGTGCCGGAGCGCGCCCAGCTTCCGGCTGAGCCTGCTCTGCGTGTCCAGGGCGCGCACCACGCAGTTGAAGCCGCGCCGCTGCAGCAGGTAGTTGGCGGAGAACTCGAGCGGCAGCTCCTGGTCGTCGGCCGTGTCGATACGCAGCGGCGCCGTGTCGCACTGGGTCCACTCGCGGCCGTAGACGGTGCCGCGACCGGGGAACGTCAGGAAGTCGCCCCAGAGTCGCCAGTTGAGCCAGGGCACCACCAGCGAGTCCAGGTCGACGTCCGTGCAGACGGCCGACAGCGAGGTGTTGGCGCGAGCCGGCCGGAACACGTGGCGCTGGCAGGCGCCGCGCGGGTACGTCAGCGGGTAGTTCTCCGAGCTGAAGTAGACCGCCTGACCGGGCTGGACATGCGTCACCTTCTGGTGGCATAGGCCCAGCCCGGTCAGTGGGAACACCGGCCGGCCCGGCGACGGCAGGCACGCCAGCAGCTGGGGACGGCACAGGCATCAGTACAACACGACAGGTACCACGGGCAAACGCGTCAATACAGGCACCATGGGTACAGGCGTCCATACAAGCACGACGGGCATCACGGGCATAGGCGTGAACGTAGGCACTAGTGTCCATATGCAGAGACCTTAATTTAGGCACGAGAGGCATCCCAGATGCAGGAGTAATAAGGAAGGCAGCGCCACCACTGCAGTAGACGCCGCAGTCACGCCACCGGCTGGTAGAAAATCAAGGCGTCAATGCAAACCCTACGAGCGTTCGAGACACACGAGTAATGATAGACGTGCTACCACGGTAGACGCGGAACCAGTACAGGAACACCATCAGCCGAAACAAGACATCAGCTTTGCGGCAGCCACGAATGTAGACTGCCGTGTTCGACCGGTGGTGTCGATTTTTTCACGCCCAATCAACAAGGAGTTGCGGGATAGAACATTTAAATATACAGTTGCTTGACTACCATTAGCCTTCGTCTGCTGACGCTGACAACATTACTACCGTTGTTTTGGCTGTTTAAGGTTGCAAACTACCATCACAAACTGCCGACAGGAGTTTTTCGCAACGTACTTGAAGCGACACCTGGCTGGGATTCATAAAGTGCTCTGAAGACGTACCCTTATGCAATATCTCTTAACATTCATCTTGCGGACTCCAGCTTTTACCCATCGTATGTGTTCTCTGGACTGTGTAGTCCTTCATGCGTGGATGTCAGCGCCTCCTTTGACATGTTATTTTATTGACACAGCGTTCTACAGCAATGCGTTCCGCTTAAATGATGCCAAGGAAGTACATGATGATGATAATGATGAAGGCGCTAGCCATCCCACTGGGGGAAAAGGCTAGTCACTGACATGTATCCGCCCACAGAATGATCCGAAAACAGACGTGGTGATAAAGATGGCGCATTTTTGAAAAAAGTCCGGAAAATTGTAGCTGACCAAAGCTCTCCCTTGACTTGGTTCACGGAAACACACACATCGATTTCTAACAAGCGGAACAATATTTAGGGGTCGCGCTCCGACCTTGAAAATGTAACTTTTTGGTCAAACTGGGCCCATTAGTAACTTCTTCGCGCACTGAAATAATTTTTCATGTCGCGATATTTTCTGAATTCTCTCAACGAAAGAATTTGTATCATGTACTCCCAAAATTCGTAGAATACATAGTTTAGAAGTTACACTCACCTAGAATCTGACCTGTACTCTACTCACATAAATGTATCTGACCTAGTACCGAAAAAAACAAGAATATCTTCTCTAGAAATGGCGAGGAACGCCAGCAGCTTCTTGCATTTACAAGAAGAAGGTTGAACATCTATGTATTGGAATTATTTTTGAGGTGTTCCGCCCTCGTACCCCCGGGGCTGCACGCGCCCCTGTGCGCCGCGAGCGGTTTGTGTTACAGGTCTTCCCACTCCTGACTGTTGTCACTTTATGAGTTGAAAACGCTACATTCATCATAAGAAGACCAGGCCTTAATTCACAAGGCGAAACGCTGAAACGCCTTAGTCGGCACCTGTTAAACAAGCCGCTCGCGGCGCACAGAGGCGCGTGCAGCCCCAGGGGTACGAGGGCGGCACACCTCACAAATAATTTCAGTAAATAGACGCTCAACGCTCCTGACGTAATGGCAATACCATGCCATCTCCTGGTCGTTTCAACAGATGATATTGTTTTCGGCACCCGATGAGGTACATGTTGTGCGTGAGTCGAATACAGGTCAGCTTCTAAGTAGGAGTAACTTCTAAACCACGTGTCCTACTTTGGAAGTGCATGAGACGACTTCGTTCATCGAGAGGTGTAAAAAAATGACCACATGATCAATTATTTCAATGCAGTAGGAAGTTGCTAATGTGCCCAATTTGGCCAAAAACTAACGCTGCCAAGGTCAGTGTGCGACCTTTGAATATTGTTTAATCTTGTTAAAAGTCGTTTTGTGTGTTTCTAATGAACCAAATCATACTAAAAGCTTAAGTCGGCTACAGTTCTCAAATTTTCATGAAAAATGCGCCGCCCTGGCGGTGAAGGATTGCGGTTACGGTGTGCTGGACGCTGGGGAGCCGGCGAATAACACCCTCCTCAGAAGGCTGTGGTGTAAGGAGTTCCCAGCGCTCGGATCGGATGCCCGTGCTTCCCTTTACACCTCACATAGGCTGTTCCACGGTTCCAGTACCTGGACAGAGGTGCCCGCACGGCTGCATGTATGTTTCAGGCTTCGCATTTGGACGAGACAAGAGTCAGGTCAGGACACCAACTACTGGACTATCTCTGATGTTAACCCGGCATGACTGGGGTATTTAGGCACTTTCCAGTTGCCTGAGGCGGGGCGGGGGATGCTTTTGTCATTCTGCCCATCTCGAAAACCAATGGTGTAATTTAAGTCATCCGAAATGTAAGCAACAGCCCGTCACCCGGAGGCCACGGATAAACCCCCTTTGCTTACCTTACCGGTAATGTGAAAGGGCAGGTCAAACCCCTTAATTCGACGGTCATTTGCTGACCGCCACAAAAGCACGTTGATCCTCGCCTGGTCAGGAGGGGCTCATGGGGATCCCCATACGGTCTTTCGGGAATGGACAGAAAACGAAGGGGAGCATAGACATAAATTTTGGAGTACTTTTTCGTGAGTAGTTTTTGCGCACCTCCTTCTTTTTCCTTTTGTTCCTTAAATTTACCTCAGGTCACTGACCCAGAACATATCAGGTAAGACCATATTCAAAAAAAAGTGTTATAACTTTTTGCGGAATGTATCAGTTAACATCAAACTTCCTATACTGACAGGACACGATAGAAGCAAGAATTCTCCTATCTCGACTTTTTGGGAAATATCAAAGTCAGTGACCTTAGGCCAACTAACTCTGTGGCCTTTTTTACGCAGTCGATTGGGATGTGAGTCTAGTTCGATGGTTGTGAAGTTTGAATACACCCTGATGTTTCTTACGTCCTTTTCACACATAAATTTCCTTCACACCCATGGCCTGAGGTCAAGCCGCGTTTTATCCCGAGTTTTCAGACCCGCGACCGGGTAAAATTAATCGATTTACCGTCCATGAATGTTTATCAGTCATCATATGTGCTTTAAAAGCACTGACATATGGTAAGGACCTACTTTTACTTTTCAAGACTGACCTAATTCCATTTGACCCAGGCCAACCCGATTTGACAGTTTAAAAAATGCTGTTTGTTTTCAATGCGTGCGCGCTTTGCATGGCCACAAATGATCAGAACCATACCCATACTTCCTTTCCGTTCAGTTTTTACAGCCCAGTTTCTGTTTTTCATGTCGCTAAAATACAGACCGTGATCGCCGCTGAAATAGCTTTCCGTCAAATATTACGCTTCCACATTGTAGCCACGCCCGCCGTCCGGTGTCTGTATGATCTACATGAAGAAAAGGCGTTGGCATGGGTCTTGCGATGTAGAACGGTTATCACATGCACCGGTGTTGTTGTATTTTATGTTATGTTGCGTATGATCAATGGAAATGCGGCAGATGATGCGAGAGATATCAGAAACTCCCAACGTATATGCGTCAAAAGTTTGAATTGGGTTGCCCTTGTTTGACTCCAGCATGATAGTTTCAGACTTGATATGCATCCTTAACACATTTACGGCGTGACCTAGCCAAAACAGTGCCTTTTACGATGCGAAGAAAAAACGCGACGCCTGCCCTTGCAAAAAGACGAAGTTTTGCCTTCACTTTCAGAATCATGTGAAATGGCCAAATTTGATGTGGGGGCCCTTTTACTGAACAAAATAAGAAAATAAGGCCATCTTGTTAAGTCTTATTTCTTTAGAGCCACATGAACAATTTGATTATTACAGTTTTCTGCCAAACATGTCAACAGGTGATTTAACCTAAGACGACCTCTGGTGACCTCAATATTGACCTGACTGGATTAAATCTGAATGTTTTATTCTAGTCTTGCCAAGACCTTTTCAATGTTTTTTTTCGCGTTTCTTTGTATAATTTATAGTTCTCGGGATCTTGCGGGTTCCCATGATCTCCCTTGTTCAGTGAATGTGAATCCGGGGGCCGGCCCGGCGAGGGTTAACACGGCATGAAAGGCCAGAAGTGGCTTTACGTAGTACCAAATGGACCCATTTTGACGTGAAAAAAAACGTATTTCGGAAAAATCACTCGAGGTTAAGCTAGGCCACAAGGTCAAATTAGGTCGTGGCCTTACCTACGATTTTTATGTGATAATGATCTAAAATTTCACGAAAAACTCAAAAACGGCATTTTATTTCCCTCACTCTGCAATGTTTTGATCACAAGAGCTAGATCTGTCTGCGAAAAAGCTTACATCGACAGTGTAAAAAGCTACCAAATGACTGCCGTTGACCTAAGTCGGGTCTAATGCTTGGTCTTTGCGTCATCTCTGGTTTCTCCCAAACCATGTCAGAAAAAGGCAGGTACCGAAGTTCCAACGGTATCTAAAAACTGCGTCTATGACTCAGCTTATTACTTTATATGACACGACCCATGACAGAATGGTTAATTCTTTTTGCCAAGAAGCGGCTGTGTTGCTTAAGTAGGGATACGAAGAAATTAGGACTGCTGGCTTCCACCGTTCGGTAGTCATGCAGGAAAAACAAAAGAGATGAAAGGGTCCTCCCAGTACCTCACGGGTTAAGAACGCGGTCATGAATTGTCACTCGGTAAAAACCCGGTCACTACATACAGTCCTTCGTCGGAATGCTTTCTGGTTATGCTTTGTTGGACGCTAAACACAGACTATTTATTCCCTATGCTCCGATACCCATATAGCTACAAAGAAAAAGTAACACAAAAAGCTACACAGAAACAAGTAGACAAGTCGAGCCCAAATTCAAAGAACGCCACTCTGCTGAGCCGACAGCTCCGAAAAAAGCTGCAGCTCTATTGGCAGCCGTCGTTTAGCACCAGGCCTACGTGAAAGCGGGCGCGACGGAAACGGCACCAAACAACAGTCTGAGCTGGACAAGACAATGGGTGTCGCCTGAACAGCTGCCTGCCGCGGTAGCGCCACGCTCGGCCTCCGACTGCCGAGTTTCACTCCGAGTCCCGAGTAGCCGGGCGGGGCGTCCTGGATCCTCACCGAATACAGTGTTGGAGATTTATGTGTCGGAGACGCCGCGGCGGTGTTAAACACCCGAGGGAACTCTCAGGAACCTCGTCGCACGAAAAATCGGAGAAACGCAACTCCTGCTTTTACATTTCGTTTCCTTTCCTAATGAGCGATTAGTCATCGGTCCGTTGGACGTAGCGTTTCACTTTATTTTAAGCGTGGTATGCTTCTCAGAGTTTGCCGTAACGCACTGTCTTTGGCCAGGTCCCAGCTCAGCGTGTTTTCGCTTTCCAGATGTAGAGTTCATTTGTACTGCAGGCAAACGTGTGGAAACTCTCAAAACGTTTTTCTTTTAAAGTAACACATTCTGCCATGGACCAGGCTTTGGACCACATTCTAGTTTAAAAACAGAGATTGGCTTCAATGAGTCCTTTCCATTTTTTTCTGAACAATATCTCAACAAACCTGATACGTGTGTTCTTTGGTGGGTTGAACCTCAGCATGCCAACTGACCTATACGTTCGCGGTGTCTAGTCTCTGGTCTGAGCGAGGATTCGACAGACTTTTGGTTTCTGCTGAAAAACAGACCTTTGCAGACGCTCAGGTTCCACTCTACCAGCCGGACTCTAACAGACCGCTATCCCCATGTCAGTGCCGGGCCTCCGCAGACGTCTGGCCTCTGGTCCCGGCCGAAACGCGGCGGACGAAGGAACAAAGCCCGAAATTCGGAAACATGTCACGCGCAGATGCTCTTGAACCACAATGGATGCTATAGCGACATTTTACGCACGTCTCAGTGACGGCATGTGTGACGCTTGTTAGCGGCACGCAGTTATCACCCCTCAAACGTTCAAAACTTGTGACGCCCGGTTACTGAGGCCAGACAGCCGTTGGTTTCACTCATTTCACTGGACAGAGCACAATCGCGCACCTGACATTCCGCGCAAACCGGATCACAGACAAATTAAAAGCGTACCCGACGCTCTGAAAATCAAACACGTTTCAACGCTTCGAGTAGAAGACATGATGAATGAAATATAGGGATTTCAGCAATCAAAAAGAAAACAGTCTTACACTTCAAGTGAGGAACAACAATGTAGTCATGCAGTAGCTGATGTCGACTCTCCGCGTGCAGCCGCTCAAAAGGCACTGCACATTCCGCGAGGCTAGTATTTCGTAAGATAAAGTTCCTACCTTGGCCAGTAAGTCCAAAAAAGTCTCTCCCAGCCCCCTGTTTTGCATACTCCTATGCTCCTGGTCAGAAATGTAACACGTTTGTTTACTCGCATTGCGAAAAGAATCACGTACAGTATTTGGTTTTCACCGCCCGTGTAGTGACCCGTCAGAAATGAACAGTGGAAAATCCCTAAAGGAGAGATTTTCGAACATGATCATTTCGCATGAATGGTGTTCTTTCCGCGATGATTTCTTTTGTTCTTTCCGATGGTGAATCAATTCCAAATATTCTGATGATCAAGAAGCAAAATAATCAACAGAAAACGAAAAACGGGCAAAAATAGTAAACCCACAACAGCATAATGTTGTTATCAAAGGCATTTAACAAAAGGAAAAAGACACCAAGAAAAGATATGAAGAAAGGAAAAAAGAAAAGATGAATTTATGATAAATACAACACACATTGCATTACAAAAACATTACGTACGTATCATTGCAACCACTGCTTTTCAGGCAAGCCTTGATGATCCACCACGAGCGAAAGCTCGCTCGAGATGAAATTCATCTAAATCACTCAAACACCATAACGCATGAAAACGACAAACATGAACCGTTTAAATATTGCTCACCATGCACATGGCTGGCAGACCTGCCGGTAATTCCATCTTCATCCTCAGCTGCCCCTTCTGTTGCACTCGTTAACTGCACCTCTGTCACTCTCCGCCTCCGCGTATCTCCGGTGTACGGCACCACTCCCAGAGCAGCACCGCCCCGTGGCTAGCCGCCAGCCGAAGGTGTCGGCCTTCACCTGCGCACTGCAGCCGACCGGCCGCGGCGCACGCCTCTGAGTGGCGCGGGCCGTGCTGGGGCGACTTCAGTTCTGAGCTCCCGAAGTGGCATCCTGGCGTGGCATGGCTTTACGCAGAGACGCACATCAGCACGGCTGGCTCTGCAACAAGACGTGAGGGAAGTCATCACGTGCAGCGGCCTGCGACCTTTGGTACGGTTAAAATAGCGAGGAACACGATGACCCAGAAACGGAGTCATGATGCGCCTCACAGACCGATGGGCGTCATGTTTGAATGTGTTGGGTGGGTAGGGTAGCTAGGTGAATGCCAAGCGAGTCGAAATGCTGAAGAAAACCTTGTCTTGTTTGAACAAAACTGAATCACCGTAGGCAGCACGGAAGGCAGATGTTTTAAGGCGTCCTGATGTTCTTCGACCTTTTTTAAGAACAGTAGATTAAGTGATAAAAACATTTAGCATCACATGCCCTTAGCATTCCAGCCAAGCCCATCAGCTTCATGGAATTAATTTAAAGACACAAACTTGAAAGACTGGATCTTTTAAGAGACGTCATCGAGGGGAATATTGGAAGGGGGCGAGACAATATTCTGTCACTAAATTTAGGTTTCAATAGGCCACTTGGCAATTATCCAAAATCTTTTGAAATTTTGATCAAATGCATTTTGGAGGACCAAATCTATTTTTTAACTGTCACGTCGTACTGTATCCGTGAGTCTCTACCTTAAAAATTAGGTTAATGCTGTTGCTCACAAGGATTAAGGAACAGTCAAAACGTCACAGGAAATGAAAAAGAAGTAAATTTGTGAAGACATGGATTTGTGATGGATTTTCATGGAAATGGATATGGATTTGTGAGGACTGGAACACAGAGTCCTTCTTGTAAATGTTTGATGTCATATGATTGCCATTCTGAAACTTTTGTCAGGGATGTATGTAGTGGAAGTGCGATGTATTGCGACACATCTTCATTTGTGTCCATACAATAAGTAACAAGTCTCACGCAAGACACGACTAAGCACGACACATTTTCACGCTCACTCTTGTGTCAGCTCAGTTTCTGCTGCCAGGGTCATGTGGTAGGCCAATTGAGATCAATGCGCCCTTTTGAAAAATTTAGCTTTCTTACGGTTTTTTATATTCTCTTTCGGTATGAAATAAAAAGGAAGTCCACAGCTCATTACAACGCTCCATTTTTGAAGCATCTGGGTTTTCAGTATAGTGTTTAAGCGTGCGCTCAGCCGTCTCAGAGTCGTTAAATTTTGTTTTTCGTCGACCACCATCAATCGCGCATTGTAGAGGCTTTGCGTTTTTTCCCAAATGAACGGTATATGCGAACTGCTTACAACACTAAAGCAATAGCGCTCATAACAACCAATAACGCAACCAGTCTAAAACTTTTGCCGAAATCTGAGGAACGTAAAAATTACCCGTGACGTTATTGATCCTCCGTCATTGGGTCTGACAACTAAGCTGCCTTCGCATCATTTCCTCCCGTCAGTGCATCTGATGCGGACGGGACAACGGGCGGCGGCACCGGGTGCAGTTACCAATCAAATGCGTTCCGACACTGACGTATCTAGTAACATCCCTTTGTCAAATGGGTCTTTTGCAAGATTTTACCAGAGTGCATGACGTGGCCAAATCTTTGGTGTAAACACTCAGGTCCATCAGCATATAAAAAAGTTTGCCTTTTCGTTAGCAACCAACATCATTGGAGGCATAGGAAGGTCACACTACCAAATTTTGTTTCCATTAAGCGGGCACAATCCATTCATTTCCCCTCTCATTTAACGCTTACTAATGACTGGACCTGTGCCGTCCTCTAGCAAAAAAAGAAACATTTTTCGCCATTCCAAGTCAATGCGACGACGTTGTTACCTTTTTCTGGATGCAGTCCCAATGCTGTTGTCCCTAATCAGAGCGTAGCTATCAAAAGCCTTAATGTTCGGACAAACATCTGTGTTTCTGAGTTGAATGAGTTTGTAATCAGCGGCAAATCTGATACATGTACTCTAACCTTCCGGCCATGATCTGTCTGCAACCGTGGAATGTCATGTGCATCATGAACACAACCATCGACTAAATGACCAGAAACTGTTGCCACAGTCTTTTTCGGCAATGGCTTTTAATCGATTTGACCATTTGTTTTGAACTTCCGCACTTGCACATTTCAAAGACCAGCCTTACTGTGAATTATTTTTAAGCGCACGATGGACTGAAATTAACCCTAATCCGTCCAGGGGGGCAAATATGCCCTTGCCCCACGTTTCAGGTGATTTCTCCTTGTCCTCATATGGGAATTCCACTGCTGACCCCTTGTAAATTTATGTATCACTGTGACACATGCAACCATGCATATACACACATGCACACATCCACACATGAACACATGCACATGCAGGCATGCAGCCCAAGGTGTAAAGGGCCACGGCGGGGTACCAAGTAGTAGGGACAGCCAGTCATCCGCTCACTCATCGTGCTGCCATCGTCACAATTGTTGTTGCACACGTAAGCAGCCTTCGACGCTGATTAGCTGCCGATTTCTCCGAGATTTCGTGAACTAAATAGAATAATATAAAGTTGGGAGGGAATCGATTGTTCCAATAAAAAGATGAATTGGCATTTTTCTTGTTTCTGCATTCATTTTATCGCGCTCAAGAGCGATATGTAAGTTCTTGCTTGCATCCATTCAGCTGTCGCAACCATTGGTTCCAACAGCTGACTGTTCAGTGGTCAGTCAGTCAGCGTCGATGGTTGCACATGTGTTGCAACATCATACGACCCATGCACACATACGCCATGTGGGTATGAGCGTGGGCGTGGTCAGGGGTCATTCCATTGTATTCAGAAAGGAGATTGGGATTATAGAAATACTTGTCATGCATTCATTCAATTGAAACCAAAGAATTGCAAGGAAATGCAAAAAAGACAATTGCAAACTGGAAAAAATGCTGCGGTGATCAGGGCATTGGGCCGCATTAGCGTTAAGTATGCTTACCATTGCCCATCAATGCAATTTTTCTGATTAGCAAAGAGCTTCCTGCGTAGAAGCTCCTTCAGAGTGTTGAAGAAGAGGAAGTATAGCAGACCACATGACTTTCTAACAGGTCTCTTTTCTGACGCCATGTTAGTGCTGTGCTGCAGCGTTGGCAGTTAAAGACAATCTAGAAGATTTCCACCGGAGCACTGGAAATGTTATCATTAAGATCAATGCTGAGGTCGATTAGTTTTACATTTATTCCAAATCGGACTTGGTCACGAATTACATAATAGCTCTAAATATATAATGACAAAATTTTACATCTGTCAGCCGATAAAGTTACTTCGGAAAATGATTGTGCCAGCAGCTTCTGATCATGTAGTAGATTTACGATATTCAGTCCAAATTTGGAATGCATTTTCCCTTCCTGTGGATAAGTCCACACATAGTTATTAGCATCAATACATCGTTTTGAGCGATGCCATGCTGAAATTTCGCTAATATTGCAGACTTCCACGTCACATTTCATGCACATGCCAAGTTTGAAATACTCCTGGGTCCGCCTGGGTCGTCCTTTCTATTACCGGACCAAAACGCGGCTCACAAATGATAGACGTCCTTTTTCGAAACCGTAAAACAGTCAGGAGGGGTGACGGTTCCCACTTAAATTAAACCAGCGTTGGTCACAACCACTTTCTCCTTATTTAATGACCGTCACTGAGCTCAGGACCAACACAGAAAAAAATGCTGCGACATCCAACAAAAAACAGCTCAAACATCCAGCACTATAACAAGCGCAAACGTCTCTTGCCGACAGTGCAAAACACCCTTCAGCATGGTATCAGTATGCGAAACGACAATGATGCGTTCGCAGATCTCAAAGTTCCCATGACCCCACCCATATCGTGTCTGACACACAGTAACTAGAGCAACGCTTTGCTTGTTATGAGCGTTATGGGGACGGTCGACTGTGACTAAATGACTTCCTAGTGGCGCAACTTTCCATGCATTATGACGCACTGCGGACTGCAAAGCGCAGAGGACATCGCAAAACGACGAGTCAACATCCACACGAGCATGAGCGGAGCGCCTCCAAACATTAGCGGATTCGTGGATCCGCCAGTCGAGAGACTAATAGCACAGCTCCCAGTTCGACCAAAAGGTAACATCACCTCCATGGGTGCTCAGCATGGTAATAAATGGCACGTAAACCTCAGTAACCCTACCCATTAGCTGGTATGAATAAGGGTATCGTACTTTCACCTGTAGCTGATTCCTTCGTTGAGCCTACGCCGAATATTTTCAGTCTCCTTTACCATATAAAACCATCCCAAGCATTTTGCAACATTTCCAAATGTGTGGTGGTGTTATGAAAAATTATAAATGCAAGACTGAAAAAACACTTCGTGGTACGCAAAATTACTAGATGTTTACATGTGCAGGTCTGTGGTGGAGTCAGCGAGTGGCGATACAGGGGAAAAAGATGTTTTCAAATTGACCACCCATGGCTGGAGCTACCAGGCAAGAGAAGCGGACTTGTATCATACGTGGTGACGACTTTCACTTAGCAAGTACCCATTTCAGAAACTACTTTTGGCGACACTGCTAATAAACGCTCACACAATACGATCATCACCTAGAAACCAGCTTTGCAGGAAACGAAGAAACATTTTTAAACGCCACAGGAACAGTTTGGGGACAAAATCCATGAACTGATTAACCCGCGCATTGGAAGGGGTTTCGCGCTAACGCGCATTGGAAGGGAGGCACAAATGTGCCCCCTCCGATCTCGGAAACAGAAAGAGCTAGAGATATGAAATGTTATGGACAGGGTGAGGCCATAACGATTCACATTGTGCGCAATGTTCATGACACTAGATCAGTGTCTTTAAGGTCAAATGGGGTGGAAAAAATCAACTTTAGTCACTTTCCCCGCCCGTACTGGCCATTCCGTACGACTTTTCGAACAAAACGGGAAAAGTGTTTGCTTGAGCGTTAAAATGCGGAATACTATTTCCATTCATTTAACGTCTTGACGGAGGCTTTCGGGTCGATGTCATGTGAGGCCACTGACCTATGGCGTCATTTGTCATCTTTTGCAGATCAGATTCCGAACAACACGGAACAGCATGAGTGTAAATAACGGCTCTACACGCATTTTTGGCGTATTTTCAGTGAAAGTATCCAACATCGGTACATTTGATAACTTTCAGCGTTTGTCTTTACGAGCATATGAGTATCAATGTGACAAACGTGTTTTTAGTACGGTCCTTGAATGTATATTTTATACAAATCGACATATTGCAAAGCAAATCTGGACCAGGTCACAAAATAGTTGCCCTTGACCTTTGATGAGCTTGACCTTCAATGACCTTGGTATATAGGAGCGAATCCATGTGCGCACACGTGTTTTTATAAGGGTCTTTGAATGTATATTTCACGCAAATCGACATCTCGCAAAGCAAATCTGGGCCAGATCACAAGATATTTGACTCTGACCTTTGGTGATCTTTACCTTTACTGACCCTGGTATATGCAAGCGTATCAGTGTGCGCAAGCGTGTTTTTATTTGGGTCTTTGAATGCATATTTCAGACAAACCGACCTGTTGCAAAATAAATCTGGATGAAGTCACAAACTGGTTGATCTTGATCTTTGATGACCTTGGTCCTTGTTGACCCTTGCTTTGGTCTTGGTCCATCCACCACTTGTCCCCGAATGACGTCGCGTGATCATGTTCAAACGGTAATCTTGGGTAGAACGCTTGTCCTTTCACAAAGTTTCCATTTGTCAGCGACAACGGTTATTTTCGTGATGTTTGCTTGATTTCAAATGCTTGAAAGTTCAAAAGTGTTCGGCCGATTTTCGATGTTTTGCGTCAATCGACGAACTGTTCATTTTCCATAAATGGTACAAAGTAGCAGCCACCAGCTTGGATCCGTTCTCGAGATTTTCAAGGAAAACAGTTGGGGGGCACAAAAAGACTCCCTTGCAGTACGCATGTTAAACATGATCCGACAAAAAGAGCACCTCATGCGTACTGGCGAAGCAAGCAGTCTCGCTGGCCTGTGCTGTGTAGTGGCATGTTTAGCAGTAACAGAAGCCGCAGCCGTTGCCGCGTTAGCAGTAACCGAAGCCGCAGCCGCGACCCCAACTCTGTTGGGGTCGCAGCTACCTCATCCGTAGTTCCATAGTCTTGAGACGACGTGTCCGAAAAACTGGCTTACGTGATGAATCCAACGTTAATCGTGCGGCGCAAAAATGCAATCCTATTGCCGGCTTCAAATCCTGCGTGTCTCAATTTTGTTCCATGATTTCAGGAATTACGGCTTCATGTTGATGGAACCGCGTATCGCTGTTTGAGCCTACATGCCGATTTCTGGAAAGGGTTTGGTCAAAATCGGACAACAGATGTGGACATTCCCTAAGGGTAATCAGTATTAAAAATATTCATGGTGACTCAACCGACAGCGATACTTACGCTGATGCTAGCTGATAGAGCGTGACTCTGAATAGGGGCTACGGAGGCATGACGCCATCCATTCTGCGCTAGACTCCATCCATTACCAGAGACAAACTGACCGCGCCTCAGGTGATGCCCACCAGTGCTGCCGAACGGACGGAGTGGAGCGTCGCAACATGTCCACGGCACATCGGCACAGCAACAGCTGAGGACGAAGACCAACAACAGAAATGCTGCCGAAAAAAAAACAGCAATGATTGCGAAAATATGATTAAGGATAAAGGGGCGTGGACAATCAGAATGGTGTGGAAGGGAATGCAGGCTTCCCGTACGGCTGGTCGGGAGCCGTGACGCTGGAACACCATCTTAATGACTACACAATTTGTCTTGGGTCGGCAATGCAAGGCATAGGTCCTGAGCTGGCGTGAACCTTTAGTACTCGGAAACCGGGGCGTGGTTACACTAGGTGCAGCACAAAGACTCCAAAATTCAAAATATTTTGCAAAAAAGAATGTATCGAAACAGACATGCGCTGTGCGTCCCGTCCTGACCCGCGCGTTGTGACGTGTAGATTGTCAGTGTCATCCGATTTAAAGGACAACCTTGATATGGATTTTCCTCAAGCATGTCGCTACTCAATCGCTCCGCCATAAGCTCGACCCGAAATCATTTATAACCACAAAATTCGATTTCGGATCCACGCAAGCCTTTTCGGCTGACATGTTCTACCGCGTTTCTCTGACGTTCGAAATATAAATGTAACTAGGTCAGGTATTTTTCATTTCTCTCATACTAGTTGTTTACGTTGTGACGTGCCTTTCCATGATTCTTACCCGGTGGGGAGCAGTTCGAATATATTCTCCTTTTGTGCGCCTATGCCTCCGGTAACCAATCGAGACGGTTGTCGCTTCTTCTTCTTCAGGCTGGCCAATGAGCTACTGTGGCGCATGGTATGACGTGACTGGAGGCCTCACGCCCTTTAACCGGGCATTCCTGGGTGCGTCCGGTCATGGCGACCCCATTAGCGCACAGCTGGACGCAAGAAATGTATTTAAAACTGGCACAGGTATTTATAATTTCCTCATGATTTATGCCGTGACATGTGTTACCATGGTTTCGAGCAATGGTCTAGGAAGACTTGAGCAAAATATCTTCTCCCTCTTTGGTGCGGCTATGTCTCCGGCAACCAATCAGGACGGCCGCCGTTTGTCGTCTGGATCACTACTGTCACACGCGGTATGACGTGAGTGGAGGTCTCAAAAACCTTACCCGGTCATTCCCAGTAGCACAAGTTTTCGAAGCATTGGGTCCAGTTGGAAGTATCTTTAGTTTCCGTCTAATCCTGACCAAACCTCGACCACAAATGAGCGCTGGAGTTGAAATGGCGATACTCAGAATTTCAATGACGTGAAGCCATAAGTTGAAACTGTCGACAAAAATAGGACACGCGGGCCTTGACTCCGACTGCATCCACCTGGAATTCTGAGTGAGATAGCTAAATACGACCGGAGACCTGCCTGAGGACGGAAAAAGTGGGGCGAGTGGGTCTCGTGACAGCCACAACAGACCAGACGGACAGCTTTTTCGGAGTTTGGCCTCGGGTCGCCTACGAGGTAACGGTCATGGTATGGTAAACGGCACACCCTGTCGCCCGCCCAGTGTCGGCATACTTGCACACCCCCAATGTTGTCCATCACCCTGGGCGTATCGCGAGATGCATAGCGCCTCCGTTTCCGGGCCCGTAAACGCTTTTTTTATCTCAAGAAACAGTGTGTCAATGTGGTCGGTGAGATGTTATCATGCATTATCACGTGCGCAGCAGTCCTTAGGGCAGGTGGGGCAGCGGCCCTGCCAACTTGACGGCGTATCTGCAAACTTTGGATAGTGCTGATCGGGTCTGTAACTCCGTCTCTACGATATAATGAAGAGCAAAATTGCATGAAAATGGCTCTGACCCTACCAGCTTGGAAAACTGTCCTTAACTGACGCGCATTATAGGATGTCTCGTAACCTTAGCATCTGTTTTAAAAATTGGCCTGTCTAGTGTAAAAAATATACTGGGGTTCCCCTGACATACCCGGTAACACCCAGGAACTAGCATGCTTACTCCCTGGAAAACTCATGCATCGGAAACGCAGTTGTGAACAGAACAGGGGTGTTGTAAGAATGTGCAGCATCAGTAGCTTTCTGCAAATAATCTCAGCCTTCATCCAAAACTTTGAAATTATTACGTGAACAGCCAACATCCCGGACTCTTCAACAAGACACGACATTTGCCTTCACCGTCCTGCAGTAAAATGGAGCTCCGGATCGAACCCGCGGCGGGCTAGCAGTTTGCGTCAGGCACGCCCGGGTGGGGGGAGTTGACCACCCCCCTAACTCGCGAATGTCTAGTCACACGGTAAAAACAAGCATACCGCTGAAGAGCTCGTGACAAGTTTAACGTGGTACTGGTTTCATTTTTATTTTTGGATATTGTGCACCATTTAGTCCTAAATATGGTTTGTCATAGCCGACTACATGAAACTTAGAAACGACCTGGATATTAAGGGCCAAAAATCATTAAAGTCTACGTAAAGGCTACAACGAACAGGTAAAAGTCCGCACATGTAGATACACGCTTAATTTCTCTGATTTGTTTAACATATACGCGGGAACGTTGAGTTAAAAACACGACTTTCGCGCCACTGCACTGAGGGCACCGGTGCTGAACAAGAGATGGAACTACCAAAAAACATTTTAGCGTCCCTACATTTTGGTAAAGGCAAAACTTTCTAGGTGGTGTTTCTGGATGCTAGTGGTTCTTGTCATGGTTTTCCGTGCTTAGCACTTGAAACAATTCAGATGTTATCAATCTGCACAACTGGCGGGACTTTTATTCGCGAAAGCCTGTTTGTTTTTAAAATTGGCAATGTTTCAAACTTTTGAACGTTTTGGTATCATTCGCAACTGCAACCGCCATCTGCCATTTTCTGTTCCCTCTAAGTCATTCCTCGCCGAGTTGGAGGCGGTACATTTTGGTCCATGACAGTTATTTGGGAACTGACCTCATGTCAACGGTTGGAGGTAATTTATACTTTGCCCAATGACGACCATTGAATGCCTGCATCACGTGACACTCCAGATGTTGTACAAAAACGGCGTCATTTCCCAAAAAACGACGACATGTCTCGAAAATGAGCCTGACCTTAGGTTAATGATCCGGAAGGTCCCCAAAAATCTCACATAACCGATTTGTTGCATTTATCAAGATCTCTTATCCCTTGAAAGCTTTATTGTGATTTTATGCTTCCCAAAAACGTTATTGGGCGCTTAATTTTTTTGGACATGGGTCCACTTCACTCGACCTAGGTCAGACAGCTGACTTGACTTAAAGTCAAAATCTTGAAACAAGAGATGAAAAATGATTACGCAAAAGATCTTTGAAAATCCCCAGGTAAGGTGATCAACCTCTCCCTTCCTCTCAGTCGCGGCCGGGGTAAAAGTCCCAATGAAAGTCAAGTTCATTCTTGGAGGTTACTGGCCTGCATGCCGTAAAGGCATACAGGCCATCACCCACCAACAAGAACTCCAAGAATGCCTCACGCCACCATTCAGCGGGCTCTCCGAGAACTCTAACTCAGCTAGGTTCATTCCCTGATTCTTTCAGGATGGCCGCAGAAAAAAAGACGGGAGATTTTTCTTAACCTTGGAAACCTTTTAACCTTTTTCTTGACCTAGGAAAATTTTCGTGTTATATCATATTTCACTGTTATTTTCGCGTCGTTAGATTGGAACGAAACCACAAAACCTCTACGTGATGTTGGTTGCATCATCTTACATTACGGACGTGTTTTGTGCTTTACGTTGCCTCGGTGACCTTTCCATCGTCTTGAACCTTTTCTGCTACAGAGCTGTTTTTCGCAGCCCACCAAAAAAGCAACGGGGATTGCTCAGCTTCGTCGCGAGTTAATTATTGCACTTTGAATAACGAGATTGTTGAATGCAAATGCAAGTAGAATACAAAGCAAACGTCGACTCATCGACTAAGGTATTAATTATTGTTAATGTAGAATAACGAAAAATATATTTGCTATTTGTTTCTTTCCATGTATGAAATGACATCGTTGACTTTCTTGACAAACTAATGTGACAGGCCGCTGCAAACCTGATATGTGCTGGACTACCATATTAGCTTAGAGGTAATTGGCGATGGACAGCTATTTTCTCAGGCACTGAGGATTTGTTTTGCCGCGGCATCCGACGAGATTACGGCATGCTTTTTTCATTGCACGTCCAAAGAGCGGCAAAGCAGCTAGCCCGCGAGACGGAAAACAAATTTAGCTTCGAGGCACATGTCACAAATACCAAGGATTCATTGCGCATGTCATGAGTCAACGTACTCAATATGTACTAGTTTCGCTTCGCCCAATACGTACCCCTTCAGATGGCTGACATGTGGTCAGTCTGACCTCGAAACCTCCCAGAGGGGTAACCACCCTTCGACCCCAGAAGAACCAGTTTTCCACAAGAACCTTACCTGGCACTGGTCCCGCAGCTGACAGCAGGGTCCGTGTGTACGCCAGTCCCCTATCGCGCTCGCCACCACTGCAGACGGCCCCGACAGTCCCTGTCGCCCGACACTGGCCTTGTCCAACCGATACCGGCCCTGTCGACCCGGCGGCCGTCTGTCGAGTGAGGTCGCGGCCGAGGCCGACAGGCACCAGTGCCGCCGCTGCTGCCATCTGTGGGCAGACTATTCCGGTGCCGACGCCGCCGCTACTGCCATCTGTGGACCGACAGCGCCTGTGCTAGTGTCTCCACTCTGCTACTGTCTGTGAGCAAACTGTGAGCTCCGGTGCTAGTGATGTTATTTTTCGAAAAAAAATCAAAGCAATTTCCGACCGAGTTCCGAGGAGGACGCCATGCAAGTGTGCAAGATTGTCCAAGATCCAAATCTGTCCAAGAAAATTTCGATTTTTAAGAAAAAAAATACGCCTGCTTCTGGTTTGCAAACAGCCTGGAGTAAATGCACTACTCATTTTTATAAAAATGGTTTACAATCTTGGTTGAAAAAGCAGGCAGGGTAAAATAAACATGCCCTTGAAATTTTTCAGCCTTTAGCGCTGGTCATAAGGTGGAATGCATGGGTACTTCAATGATATCCCATAAAGAAATGCCCCCCCCCCATTTCCCCCTTACTCAGCTTTTTTTGTTTCGCACCTACGCTTTTGCCTACAGATAAAGTACCTTACAATTAGACCATCAGGTGCGGTCCCTTCTAAATCAAAATGGGTCATTTTTTTACATGTGTGGCGCATCCTGCATAGTCTTCCCAATATTAAACTTGCGTGAAATACTATTCTTAAAAAAAATAGTCACTGTTAGAATTCTTTTCACAACCTGGCAGCTCTTTAGGTTCACGAGCAGCCATATCACAACAAATGTGGCGCAGCATCCTGGACAATGCAGCAAAATAGGACTGAGCAGATTAAGTGGGAAGTCTGTGTGGCATATGATAAATGACACGAATGACTGAGAATCCATGATTTTACCTAAATAAATAAGGTAGGTTCAATGGCGGGAGGTAAGTGGGATATAACAATAAGCCGACATATTTGCTGAAATGCAGTTGTGTTGGTAGGCAATTCTTTAGAAGCGCACGCCATAAACCAAGCACACTGGATGACACATATACGGCGCGCGTGGCAAAAGGAGACGTCAGCAGTTGCAAAAAAGAACAACATTATGCCCTGGACTTCAAGATCACCTACTATTCGCTAAAATTTACCCACTGTTAGATTAGGTTAGGTTAGGTAGGGTTAGGTTAGGTTAGGTTAGGTTAGCAAATAGGGGTGATTTACGACCTGGAGTCTTTCTTCAACTAGTTTGCCATATTTGTCATCCAGTGTGCTTGGTTTATGGCGCGCGCTTCTAAAGGATTACCGTGTTGGTATCGGTTGAGCAGGCTTCCCACTTCTCATAACTCTAAAAACCCACGTAGTTGCTAAGCCATATTGGTGTCAAAAGATGCGCAGTTGAAAAACAGGTCAAATGCAGGCTTTTGTGCCTTATTAGTGCAACAACTTCTCCAAAATAACCTTTTGAAGTGGTCCAATCACCCACCGCCTTCACAATGAGCACGACGGCAAAGGACGGAGCATCTCCGCGAAACAGATCAACGCCAACCCACAAGGGTCCACAGTCTGCGAAGGTTTTGTGGAATATGACGTCACTGAAAGACTTACTAAAATGCAGCAATCTCGAAACTCGAAAGAAGGAATCTGGCGGTATTGAACGGGACAGGTCGAGTTGGACTGGGACCGATCAACCTAGCCTAACCTAACCTAACCTAACCTACCAAACCTTCATGTTCCCCTCCCTTTTCCGTCCCTCTCTGTCCCTGTCCCGCCACCATCTCTTTACTTGCCCCTTTCCTGTCCCAGCGTCTTTCCACCGTCCCGTTTCAATACCCTTCAATGCCCGTTCCCATACAGTCCTGATCTCTCTCCCTATCCCATCCCGGTCCGATTCCATATCCATGTGCAATGCCGGTGATCCTTCTCTGTCCCTGTTCTCTCCCAGGCACTTACGCCTGTCCTTGATCGGTCCCAGTCCACCTCGACCTGTCCCGTTTCAACACCGCCAGATTTCGTATTTCGAGATGGCTGCATTTTAGTAAGTCTTTAAGTGACGTCATATTTCACGAAACCTTCGCAAACTGTGGACCCTTGTGGGTTGGCGTTGATCTGTTTCGCGGAGATGCTCCGTCCTTTGCCGTCGTGCTAATTGTGAAGGCGGTGGGCAATTGGACCACTTCAAAAGGTTATTTTGGAGAAGTTGTGGCACTAATAAGGCACAAAAGCCTGCATTTGACCTGTTTTTCAATTGCGCATCTTTTGACACCAATTTGGCTTGGCAACTACGTGGGTTTTTAGAGTTATGAGAAGTGGGAAGCCTGCTCAACCATTACCGTTGTGTTACAAGCCAGTGTTACGGGGAAAAGGTGGGTATTCTAGGCGCAAGCTTCCCATTTCTTGGGACTCCAGAAATCCACGTAGTTGCCGATCCATATTGGCACCAAATATGCGCAATGGAAAAAAAGCCCGATCCAAGGCGTTTTGTGCCTTTTAAACATTACAGCTTCTCCAAAATAATCGCCTGAAACGATGGATTTATCCACCGCCTCCGCAACTAGCAAAATCACGAAGCACAGAGCGTCTTCACTAGACAAATTAACGTCAGCCTTAAAGGATCGACGGTTCAGAACGCCTTGTGAAATATGACGTCAATGAAAGATTATTTAAAACGCAACAGTCTCGAAATTCGAAACAAGTTAACAATGGCAATGAAACGGAACAGGGAGGTGGACTGGGACCGAACAAGGACAGGCATGAGTATCTGGGAGGGGTAATGGCGGATCCAGGATTTCGCCAGAGGGGAGAATGGTCAGCAGGAGGCTCCCCTCCCGGCCTTGAGCCAGTGGCGTAGCCAAAGGGAGCCGAAGGAGCCATGCCCCCCCCCCCTGGAGGTCAAGCAGGGCTCCCTGGCGGTCGAGCGGGCCCCCCTGGGGCCGAAGGCCCCAGTTTTTTAAATAGTGTCAGGCGCACACACGGTGTCTTACGCAGTCCGAAACAGACAAAGCAAAATAAGAATATTTCAAGCATTCAAGAAGGCTTACGACCCTAAAGAAAACGTACTCCGAACATACAAGAAGGTTTTGTGTGCTTTGAAGAAAAGCTCATATGGTATGGTATGAATAAGCATTTAGGGGCCCCTGCTGGCTGGTAGGGGAGTTCACTGCTCGTCTTGGGAGGGCCCCCCTGTCGGCCCATAAAGGGCCCCTGTCAGCCTCTGAAGGGACCTCCTTTCGGTCTGGAGGAAGGCCCTGCCCCTGCCTCCAGAGGTCGACAGGGGCCCATGTACAGGGAGCGGCCGTACAAAACGGCCAAAAGGCGTAAAGCATTGCCAGAGGCGCCTCTGTGATGGCAGAGACTTGTAGAGGGTCCTTGTTACTGCCTGAGAGACTTCCTAGGCGGCAAAAATTCCCTAGGAACAACAGGAGGAAAACCCGATGTGGCTTAAGAGTCTTTGAGGCTACCAGATGGATCCTGCCCGAAGTGTCTGTAAAAAGAATTTGAGACCACCAAATGGCACTGATAAGGCAGACGATCCGAAACCACCAAGAGGCTGGCATAAGTCTCCAGAAGCTACGAGGCGGCGGAGGGGCTCCTGGACAACAGAAACAACATTTCAAGTGGAAGGAGGGACGCAGCTGCCTGAAATCCCACCGTTGTCATATTTCGGCCATTTTGTAGGGGAAGAAAACGCAACATTTTTCCGACTGAGTTGATATACTTGGATTTTGTTGCTTACTTTATACCACAAAAAGCGCAGAATTACATCAGATATTTCAGCCAGGACCCTGACAGATCAGCTTTTTTCATTTCCGAAGAGCAAAAAAAAAAAATGGGAACCAAGGCCGGGAGGGGAGCTCGCACTGACCATTTCCCCCCGGCAAAATCCTGGATCCGCCATTGACCCCCCCCCCCAGATGCTCATGCCTGTCCTTGGGTTCGGTCCCAGTCCACCTCCCTGTTCCGTTTCATTGCCATTGTTAACCTATTCCGAGTTTCGAAATGGCTTCGTTTTAGTTAATCTTTCATTGACGTCATATTTCACGAAGCGTTCTGAACCGTCGATCCTTAACCCGTCCCCGACTGGGGGGGCAGTTGAATGTCCCCCCTTGAGGTTTTTCCGGGATTGCGAGAGAACCAACAAACACAGAGTCACGAATCTGTGTGTACCTTTTGCTTCATCAATTTTACATCTCATGTCAAAATTTTGACCTCAGGTCAGGTCAGGTGCCTGACATAGGTCAGGTCAAACAGACCTATGTCCAAAAAAGTTTAGCACACTGTAACTTTTTCGCAAAACAAGATATCTTAATAATACTTTTAGGGACTAGTTAACGTGATAGATGCAGCATATCTCCTATCTCGGGTTTTTCAGAATTTTCCGGGTCATTGACCTAAGGTCAAGGCCATTTTTTAAGACATGTCGTGTTTTTTTTCGGAAATTGGCGGAATATTTCATAACATTTTTAGTGTGGAGTGAAGCAGACATATAGTTACCGTCATTGGGCAAAGTATCAACGACTTCCGGCCATTCACCTGAGGTCAGGTCACCAATAACTGTAGTGAGCCAAAATGTATCACCGTCAAAATCGGCGATGAATTACTCAGAATGGGTAGAAAATGGCAGAACTGGCTTGCACAGACGTAAGTAATACCAGGAACCTCAAAAAGTTTGAAAAATCGCATATTTTGGAAATAAACAGGCTCTCGCGCATAAAGCTCCGCCAATTGTGTAGATTGGTAACTGATGAATGTTTTCAAAATTTAAGCATGAAAAAACATCACAAGAACCACTAAGATCAATAAAATATACATCGGTCGTCTTTTTGGCGAAAATAAAGGAATGCTAAAATTAGTTCCCGTCAATTTGTGACCGCATACGGCAGCAGCGCACGCCTATAGCTGCCGCGAGAAATGCCGTGTCTTTAACTCAAGGTTTCGGCGTATATATTGAAAAAATTTGTGAAATTAGACGTGTATCGGCCTCTGCGGACCTTTACTTGTGCGCTGGTGCCTTTACCTATGCGTTTTTAGTCACAGCCCATGAGATTCAGGCCATTTCTCGGTCTCATGCAGTTGGCTATAAGAAAACATAAATAGGGCGTAAATTGCTTACATATTACCTAAAACCATAAAATGAGACCAGTTTTGAGCTCTACTCGTCACAAGCTTTCCAACGGTATGCTTATTTTTATCGTGCGACCAACCGTTCGTGAGTTAGAGGGGGGCGACCAACTGCCCCCCCCCCCGCCCAGTTGCCCATGTTCGAAACGGACCGACGGTCGTGCGCGGGTTAAGGGCTGACGTTGATCTGTCTCGTGAAGATGCTCCGTGTTTCGAGATCGTGCTAGTTGTGGAGACGGTTGGTAACTGGATCGCTTCAGGCGATTATTTTGGAGAAGTTGTAATGTTTAAAAGGCACAAAACGCGTTGGGTCGTTCTATCTTTTTCATTGCGCATCATTTGGTGCCAATATGGCTCCGCAGCTACGCGGATTTCTGGAATTATGAGAAGTGGGAAGCCTGCGCCTAGAATACCAAAAGGCGTGCTTGAGCCATCTTTTACATCATGAATGCCACTTTGCAGTTTGCACGTGCTGTGAAATAGCTATGGGTCATTTGCAAATTACTAGACCTGTTTCTGGCTTGCAGTGCTATTAGATAGCGGTGGGCTTTCCATAGGGGTAATGTTGCACCTATATTTCTGGGGTGCATGGGCAGCCCCAGTAATCTCAAAATTGAACATTGTGCCTGTGGGCATTGCATGAGTAAATGGAGCTAAAAGCCGGTTGAGCACTGCCAACAGTTTAATGAAACTGCATTTATGGGTCATCTGCAATTCATAAAATATTCAAGAACTTTTGTGCTAGTCTGTTTGTTTGTTCGGGAAAATGGTGGCATAATATATTGTGTGCTGCTTGGATATAATCACAGCATTAAAACTGTAAACAATATGATGCGTTCCAGTTTTCACATAGAAGTTCATAATGATTGGTCTAACTAGCAGCAGTCTTCTTTCACTTCAAATTTATGCAATAAGGATATGAGCATTTAATGTGTGGAATGGGTGTCCAAAATGCAGAAGGCTAGCCAACCATGGTGTTGAATAACTATGAAAATCATAGTTTTGTGCCATACTTAGAATTGAGGTTTTAACTGGAATATTAAGCAACATTTTGTTTTGTCGCATTTTTTACCAGGTGGCCTGCAATGTGCCGTCCAGTTTTTCCGAGAGATAAGTGCTATGCCCAGCCGATTTTCAGTTCAGAAACTGGAAAACCTTAGAAAAGTCGGAATTTGGATTCCGATAATCAACACTATCCGGTGCTGCTGTCTCCACTGCTGCCATGTATGGACAGACACGTCCGGTACCGGTGCCCCCACTGCTGCCATCTGTGGGCAGAGAGCTCCGACGCCATGTCCCCACTGCTGCCACCAGCCATCAGGAGTGGAGAGTGCTGTCCTTTCATCGTGCCAAACAGCCGTCGGTTGAACGTTAGTGCGTCTCTCGCGCAGATAATTTCGACCATCAGATCCGTACTACTGAGCCGCGAATGTGTATGATGTTCAATGGAATTTATTGAATCGAAAACTCGTTTTCAGGCGTGGTGTACGCGTCTTGCATTCACGTAACTGGTTTAAGAAATGCGGCACCATGGACCGAGCTCACGTTTATTATGAAAATATACCGTAGATAAAATTAACGGTGGCACCATAAGTAGACCAACATTGACGAGCTCACATCATAAGGAAATGGTACATGAAAAAAACTTCTGAAAAATAGAACCTTGAGCTAAGTGCAAAGTGAATCCTAAAATCCGCAACTTTGTATTCTACCTCGTTGAGAGTGAAACGAAATGTGGAGAAAGTATTTCCAGTTCCTTTACGATAGACACAGTTTGCTTAACAAGATAAGGCAGTCGTCTAAAAACTACTGGAGTACTGTTTACAAGCGCACAGTACATGGAACTTTGGTAGCCCAATCAAGCATGCTAGGTTTATCACAATTTTTGTGTAAAATTCCAAGAAACAAGATAGATACCAAGTTGTACAGAGCCTCTTATCACAGCAATGCCATGGCATCCGACTACAGACAGTTGGGTATGATATCCCGTGATCATCGACCGAAAACACCGATGACAATGTTTATGAAAAGAGAAAGTCCATCATCTAGTGTTTGATATACGCCGATAATACTTATATCAGATCAGCCTGCCTTAAAAGGACCGCAAGTACTAAGTAAAACGCAACTGACTCAGCCCTGGAAGAAGAAGAATGTTCCCGAAAATCGTGTCGCCAGCCACGGAACACAGACGGCTTAGTTGCAAGTTCTGACACGTGTCTTCTGCCGACACCTGCTTGGCTTGGCCGAGTTGGTGTGGAAATTACAGCAGAACACCTGCCGAATCACCTCCGTGGTGTGACCCCGCCCACAGCAGAGCTCCTCACAGCTGCCGGCCACTGGAACACGGCAGTGATGTCATGCAACCGCCTCGCGATAAACAGAGTTGACAAAAATACAGTCGAAATCGAAAATTTGCAAAGGGTTTCCAATCAATGTTTCAAAGCGAGTGAGTGAAAATACATCTTGATCTTGTAATTGAAAGCCAAAAGATCCGCTGCCCGTCACTGAACCGCCCCCGCACACTGGCGTCCATGTCGGCAAAGCTCTGCCCACATGTCAGGCCGCGTGGCGGGGCGTGGTCGCGCCCGAGGCGCTCTTACCGGAGCTGTTGCGGCGGCAGGGTCGGCCGGCAGTGCCCTGGAAGCCTGTCTCCGGGTCGGGCTCGCAGTAGCTGGGAGAGGCGACTAGGTGGACCAGCCGGCTGCGGCCGGGCCGGCGCCCAGAGTCGGCCGTCCGCAGGCCACCGTCCCGGCCGGCCACCACCAGCAGCGACCTGTCGCGCTGCGCCGCCACGGACGCCCCGATCGCCGTGAACGAGCGGGGCAGCTCGCGCCAGCTGGTGGTGACGGCACAGCTGCCCGACAGCCCGTGGCAGATGGTCCGTCGACGGGTGCGGTGCGTGGCCATCTGAAGCGGCCCGGGCGGTCAGAGACGGAGAGATGTCAGACGCCGGATTCGCAGGCCAAAACGCGTGGGGACAGGGAAAAGTCATTCTTTAACTCAATGTTCTATAACGTGAAAAGTGTGAGTGAGATATCAACGATGAGCCCAGTTAGAAAGAGACGAGATTGCTTAAAATGCCTAATTTGCTTGTATCAGAAATAAACATAACCAGACAACTCCGAGTCTTGCGTCTCAGGGCAATACAAGCTACAGGGCCCCATAAAGTCTGACGTGATTTTGACTTACGACACTTTTGCTCTTACATATTTCAGTTCGCGCGACCATGGGAAAGGTTTTCGAAAACAGGTCTTCGGGACGAGAAGAAGGGTACGGGTTTAGGTTCTGACTGGACGTTACAAGCAAACATACCCTTAAAAGGCCTATTTAAAATGGATCCGTGTTTACGTCGTATTTCTAGTAAACAGGGAAGTCCACGTCCGACTGAGCCGTCATGATTGACAAGGCTCGTCGGGTCATTTACTCACTCTGATGCCCGCTCTGTTATTGTGCATGTTCATCTTACTCCTGACGTCTCCCTCCAGCTCTCTGGCGTTCACGAACCTCCTGCTGATCTTGGCACTGGTCTTGATGCCGCCGAGGCAGCCGGACCATTTCCAGTGCTGGATCGGGATCGTGCGCCGTCCAGGCCGGCCGCAGGAGCACGAGCTCAGCGAACCGCGCTGGCAGGCCCGGTATATGGCGTGCGTGATGGCGGCGGCGTACAGGGCGTACTGCACGGCCGCCTCAGGTGTCCCTGCAATACACGGCAGCTCGGTCTCAGGGGGGAGGGAGAGAGAGAGAGAGAGAGAGAGAGAGAGAGAGAGAGAGAGAGAGAGAGAGAGAGAGAGAGAGAGAGAGAGAAAGAATGCGTATAGGGATCATCATGCATTGCATCATCGTACAGCGTCATGCTCTAGGGACCATCAGGATTAGGGCTGCAAAGTTTGCTATCACGAATGCAATCTGTTTTAAGATTATAGGTGGGACGAAACTCTTCTTTAAGAATTGTATTACGTATTGAATGACGTTTTTTCCACAATCCCTTTTTTGCAATTTTTGCTCGCTAACGTTTATGTATTAAGTGTTTTATGTAACCGTTGCTTACATGGCTTTACACAAACGAAGGACCCAACGACATCGTTTCAGGGTCACGTTGATTTGCTGTCGATCTGCGAGTGTTCAATAGCTGTCGTCAGGGATATAAACGATTGGGAGCCAATAGCTGTCGTCAGGAATATAAACGATTGGGAGCCAAGCCGAGAGTCGGACAACCTAACCTCCCCTAAATGTGAGTTTCTCAACGGTTTAAGCCCACGTTATTCTGACCGACGGCAATGTTTTATTTCTTTTCACATTTTTTTACCTTCTTTCCGCATTTGCCCTTCAAAACAGAACACTACATGTGTATATGTGTATATTCTATACATATTTTCCCAAAAACGTACTCTCAGATGCTCTTGTACACGGAAATCCACATAGCAAGAAACATTTTCAATCGACGCTGAATTTCAAATGCATGTGAAAGAATCGCACTGCTATCCTCGCACAGATCCTGTAAGTCAATACTAACCTTTCCTACTTTTTGATACGAAGAACCGCCGCTCCTTTTGACCACTTTACGAACTCCACCCTCGTGCTAATCGCTTCGCTCGCTACAATATATGCTGCTTCCATCGCTCGTCTGTTTTCTTTGTTTTTGCAAAACGCTAGGACGGTATAGAGTTGCCCCAACTTAGTAAGTGGTTCATCCGTTCAATGTGAGCGACAAATGCCCTGTACGTCATGTGATTTTTTGCATCCCTGCTACGTTCTTTTATTGTCTCGATTCTCCTCCCAGTATCTTCTATTTAAGCCTTATTACACCCGCACATGGAATTTTGCAGAATACATTCAAGCCATTGGGCCTAGGCTTTTTACCCCGATTTATTAATTCACCTATTTTCTTCCCAGATGTAATGGCTACTTTAATGCCTGCCTCCTCGAGATGTTTCACAATCGTTTTAGCCTGTCTCGAGTGTGGGATTGGAGGTGTTGTTTGTGCGGTCTTTTGTTCGCATAAGTTCTTGACTTTCCCTCATTTCTAAAGCTTTATTTTTTTAGATGACTGAGTAGGGCTTTGGGATACTTCAGCTTCGTGAAGGATGCAAAAATATGAAAAAATTTCCTTCTCCAAATACTCATCGCTACAGATGTGAAATGCCCTGATCAAGAAGCCGAAGACTATGCCTCATTTTACCCGATCACTATGTCCTGAGAAGTAATGTACATAGTCCTCCCTGTTTGTTGGTTTTCTGTAGACTCTAAATTTTACATCTTTCCGTGCCGTGCCACTTCACAGTCAAGAAAAAGGATGGCTCCCCACTTCTCACGCTCGATGGTGAACTGAATCTTGACATCCACTGAGTTAAGCTGCTGGAGTTTTTCATCCAGATTTAGGTTTTGCGGAATCACGACAAGCATAACATCAACATAGCGTACCCAAAATACAGCTTCCTTTGGTAGTGGCTACTTTCCAGTCACTCCAAATATAGACATGCGGCGCCTGGACTCAATGGGGAGCCCATCGTTAGCCCGTCATGTTGCACACACTCCTCTGAATTGAACGTACATGACCCAGAGTGCACACATATTAATACAAGTTTTAGATAATCAGCCTTTGGAAGAGGTAGACTGATAGGAGAGGTAGACTGAGATACGAGGCCTTCCAAAGGTGCACAAGGCCGGCATCCCAGTGCGCCCTATAACATCGGGAATCGGAAGCGGGCCCCTGAAGCTGGCTTGGGTATCAGACAAGCCTCTCCCCAGCGTTCTGGGAACCGTCACCGACGCGCACATGCTCCACTGCGGGGATGTTATAAGACGTGGATTTTTCAGATAAGTTCCTGGCTAGCTTCGATGTGAAAGCATTCTTCGCCAACGTTCCTGTTGAGGGTGCTCTCGGGGCGATAAAAAGTGTAGTTAACAAGATGGATCGTAGCAGTCTTCCGTTTCCAAAGGCCGATTGTCTAACGCTTATATCAATATCTATGCATTTTGGGGCATTTACGTTCAATTCAGAGGAGCGTGTGCAGCATAGCGGGCTGGCGATGGGCTCCCCACTGAGTCCTGTCGACGCATGTTTATATTTGGTTGGTTGGTTATTGGGGCTTAGGGGCGTTTATATTTGGAGTGACTAAAGGAACCACTACCAAAAAATTATGGGGGAAGCTGTACTTTGGATGCACTATGCTGATGACGTCCTTGTCGGGATTCCGCAAAACTTATGCTCAGATGAAAAACTCCAGCAGCTTAACTCAGTGGATGTTAAAATTCAGTTCACTATCGAGCGTCAGAAGTGGGGAGCCATCCTTTTTCTTGACAATGAGGTAACAAGACTAAGTACATTATTTCTCAGGACATAGTGATCGGGTGAAATGAGGCATAGTCATCGGCTTCTTCATCACGGCATTTCGCATCTGTGGCGATGAGTATTTGGAGGAGGAAATTTGCCACATTTTTGTATCCTTCGTGAAGCTTAAGTATCCCAAAGGCCTGCTCAGTCATCTAAAAAAATAAAGCTGTAAAAATGAGGGAAGAGTCAAGAACTTCTACGAACAAAAGACCGAACGAACAATGCATCTCCATACCACACTCGGGACAGGCCGAAACGATTGCGAAATGTATCGAGGGAGCAAAAATTAAAGTAGCCATTCAATCTGGAAGGAAAATGGTGAATGAATAACTCGGGGTAAAAAGCCTAGCCCCAATGGCAAGAGCGTAGTATGCAAAATCCCATGAGGAGTGTGTAGTAAGGCTTAAACAGGAGAGATTGGCAGGGGAATCGAGAGAATGAAAGAACATAGGAGGGATGTAAAAAGCCACATGTCATACAGGGCATTTGTCGCTCACATTGAACGGACGAACCACCTACTAAATTAGGGTGATTCTATCATTCCAACGCCTTCCAAAAACAAAGAAAACAGACGAGCGATAGAAGCGGCATATATTGCAACGAACGAAACCATTAACACGAGGGCGGGGTTCGTAAAGTAGTCAAAAGCAGCGGCGGTTCTTATATCAAAAAGTAGAGAAGATCAGTATTGACTTACAGGATCTGTACGAGGATAGCAATCCGATTCTTTCACATGCATTTAAAATTAAACGTCGATTGACTGTTTTTGTAATGTGAATGCTCGTGTTGAAGTTGTTGATGAAGACTGTATGTCGCCAAAACGTTGTAATACGTCTCTGTGAGTGTTCTTAATCTGCCGCTATTTCCCAAGAATATATATATATATATATATATATATATATATATATATATATATATATATACATATATATCTATATGTGTGTGTGTGTGTGTGTGTGTTGTCCAAAAGTTATGAGACTGGTGTCGTCACAACGAATTCACTTCTTAACCCGGTATTGACTGAGGTATTTCGCCACCTTCCATTGACTGGGAGGGTCGCGTTTAACGCCCCCCCCCCCCCGTTCATTTGGAGAACCAATAATCCGATTTGGCTGATTCAAACGGCAACCGATACCATCGAATCTTGCGGCCCTGTGACAATATGCATTTTTTTCTTTTGCGTTGGGCTCACTGATGACGTCGCATAATATGGCTTGGTGGTCAAAAGACCAGAAAAGATGTATGGACAGGAAATAAGACAATTCTGGCGATATTATAGACCTTTTTCGAAAAGGCGACGCAAATTGGGCGGCTTTCCGTCTGACTGTTTGAGCGAAGGTTAACTATTCGAAATAAACATTGCAAAATGGATTCCGGATTGGATAACAATCCTTTCGGTTTCGTGCGATTTGGGATTTGATTGAACTCCTTTTGGTGCTAAGCATTTGGGATTGGACTTCGATTTTTTGAAGAATTTGGACGATTCCTGCCTCCTCTCCCAACACACACTTTTGGCCCACAGTGCAGGCGTCCCTTTCATGTCATAGCACGAAAAAACTTGACTCGTAAAGAAAACTAAAAAAACATTTTGTCAGCCTGGACCCAAAAGTGGCCGAAAACCGAGGATTTCGGCGACTCTCTGGGTTCAGGTGGACCAAATGTGCTTTTCAGCTTCGGAATTCGGGGTTTGTTTTTCGCTGAGGTAAAGCGTTTTTTTTTATCTGGTAAGCAACCGGTCTCTAGGCGCCCCCGTCTAAGTACAAAAGCATCGCATCGCATCGTAAATACAAACGCATACAAACAGAAGGATGAACAGGCCTGAAGACCACTGGTTGCGTGGCGAAGGGACAGCGGCACGTGTCGCTGGCGAGAAGTTTCGTCACAGCGGACGGATTCCATGTTCGTCAAGATGGCGACGTATTCGGTGTCGGCGTTGAGTTCCGTTTCCACCAGATTACGGATGTAGGTTAGGTTTGCCGAATTATTCAAAAATCTGATGTCCATTTGGCGATAGATCAAACCGTGTGCCTTCAGAGGTCATCAAAGATTTTCCCTGCACTACTGAACGCACAAACGGGAATGCCAGAGAGGGTAAACATAACATTAATCAAGTGCCAATGAAGACTTCTTTTGTTATGGCCAAACATCGAATCTAGAGTCAGTTTGGTTCATCTGATTCATTGTGCGTGGCCTTCAAGGTCAAATTTAGGGTCAAAGGATTGCGAACCCTAGAACGCCAAACTTACCGGTATTGGTAGGAAATAACCTCTCCAAGAGATAGACCGTGTCATGATCTACAGTCAAGGACAACTGAGCTGTCGCGCGTTACCTTCAAGGCCATAGTCAAGGTCAAAGAAAGGGAACCCTAGAACGTCCAAATTTACCGGTATTCGTAAACCAAGGTAGCAGACAGAACCTGTCAGCATCTACAGTCAGCGTGGGTCATCTGAGTCGTGGCGCTTAGCCTTTGAAGTCAGAATCAAGGTCAAAGAACGGGGAACGACAGAACACGAAAATTTACTGGTGTTCGCCGGAAACAGTCGATATAAAAAAATGGGTCAAAATATAAAGTCAGTTCAGGTCGCCAGTTCCGTCGCGTATGACCTTCAAGTTCTAATTCAAGGTCAAATGACGGGATCTTTAAAATAGCCAAACGTACCGGTATTCGCGGCAAGTAACCAATCCGTAACACTGGGCATGTCAAGACCTACACCGCATAACATATTTAGCGTCCTAGAGGTGCTAATCCATTTACCATATTTTAGCTCCGATATGTTGTTTAAGATAAACGCCAGCCTATGCTTAATCATCACTGCATGCTCCTAAAGCTATGTTATCTAGATCACGATGTTAATCTAGACGCTAGTGATTAGCGACGTTGTTCAAATGAGTTGTTAATAATAACAAATGACTGACAAGATACTTTAAATTGTAAGCGTTGCTTACAATTTACAAACCCACAACTGCAAACGTCAGCGAAAACGAAGAACCAAGTAACGTAGAAGCAATCAATGACGCGTGAGTAGGCAACGCGTCTAGACTCCGATCAGAGGTCATGCCGGTCTGAACGTGGTTCTTTGCTGTTTTGACGTTCGTTTTTTACATGCACACTAATCATAACGTGATGCCGACTACGGAACAACAACTTTGCTTCACAAGTCACAGGCACTTCTGCGGCGGCGGGAGATCGTCGCCAATGGTCAGCACTTATTGCTAAATGCAGAAGAGGAACGAGGAGTTCCTCTTTCCAAACTTTATGTTTAAAACAGAGTGCGCAAGGCAGAGCCCCACAACTGCCTCCTCTTCGTCGCCGCACTGGATCAGCGTCCACTCACCGGCCACCACCTCAAGGCCATGGAGAGTCGGAAAAGGGCCAAGGTCCGCTACCTCGCCCCCCTTCCCCTCCACCCCCCAGCGCCATAAGCTTGCCAAAATCGGCAACTTCGAGCTGTCGGGCCGTCTCGATCACGTTTTTTCTGGGGTAATAGTAAAATATCAAATGTAACATCAAACTACTTTTGATGCCATCGGATGTTTACCGACGATAAACACCACATAGTGTATTCTCCCGCGACGGGAAGTCTCCTCCTCGTTCAATCGTACGTAGACGTTATTGAAAAACTTCTGCGATTCAAGACTTAAATCCCTCACTGCCCGAAAAAGACGGCGCATTACCCTTATGGGAACCGAACAGGACAGCTGCATCAATGTAAGTCACCTTTAGCAAGGGCTTGAATAACCTACATTTGTTCGAGAATTCATCAGCGAAGGTAAGGCGCAAAAATGAAGGGAACTGCATTACGGGCGAGATTTCCAAAACATTCTCTATTCTTTGAAAACAGCTTGTAAGCAAACAGGCAAGCTTGCAAATGTTTGCAGAATGACATGGTAAAATGAGTGAATAGATGAATCATTAAAAAAACATACGACGATAGCAAAACAGCGCCCAGATGACTCAGGAAAAACCTGTCCAGCAAATGTAGCGCTTTGGCATCACGCATTGATATTCTCTGACATTAACGGCTTTGACTCACTGCATCTCTGGGATGGCGTATCGAATTAAAACGGTAACAATCATTGCAGAAAACGGCCTTTAAGTTTGTGAAAAGAAATAACCCTGCCTGAGAACGCCGTATTTATTTTGCACCCGGAATATGCCATTCCCTGCTGGGGGAGGCATGAAAATGACTAACAACCTTCATCTCTATCTTCCACGGCGGAATGCGCGGTTCCAGCGCTGTAAGACTATTAAATTTTAACATGTATAACTTGCAGGACTATTCACAAAATATCTTCAGATAACTTAATGCGGCTGACGAGGTGCGTTAGACATATACCTAGGTAGTGATATACCTGGCAGCAAGCTCGACTCCAATGGCGATTGTTTACTGTATGATCATTTGATTTCAAGCGCAAACGTTAATCTGTCATGAAGGGTTTCTCACTGGTCTCGAGTTGGTCGCAATGATGTTGGCTGACTCCTTTGAGACCAGTTTCTTTTTTATTTCTGTTCTGAGACCTGTAACTTTGCCAATTCGGAGGCCAGAAAGTCAGGGAGGGCACCGCAACCTTGCCCGGTGCACGAGCGAGAGCATCCCTTGCGATTGCACAGAACTGCCTCATCGTTACTGTGTATTTAACCCGCGCACGACCGTCGGTCAGTTACGATTATGCGCGACTGGGTGGAGAACAGTTAGCCGCCCCCCTCTGACTCGCCAAAGGCTGGTCGCACGATAAAAATAAGCACACCGTTGGAAAGCTTGTGACGATTAGAGTTCGAAACTGGTCTCATTTTTGGTTTTAGATAATATATAACCAATTTACGTCCTATATATGTTTTCTCATAGCCAACTGCATGAGACTAAGAAACAGCCTGAATCTCAAGGGCTGTGACTAATAACGCATAGTCAAAAACATCAGAGCACAACTAAAGGTCCGCAAATGCCGATACACATCTAATTTCTCGGATTTGTTCAATATATACGCCGAAACGTTGAGTTAAAGACACAACAATTTTCGCGTCGGCTGTCGACGTGGGGCGCAGCCGTAGGCAGTAGGAAATTGACGGGAACTAATTTTAGCGTTCCTTTATTTTTTTGAGAAATGCCTATCCATGTAAATTTTATTGATCTTAGTGGTTCTTGTGATGGTTTTTCATGCTTAGATTTGGGAAAAATTCATTAGTTACAAATGTACAAAACTGGCGGAGCTTTACTCGCGAGAGCCTGTTAATTTCCAAAATATGCATTTTTTAAACTTTTTGAGGTTCCTGGTATTACTTACGTCTGTGCAAGCCAGTTCTGCCAATTTCTACCCATTCTGAGTGATTTATCGTTGATTTTGACGGTGGCACATTTTGGCTCACTGCAGTGATTCGTGGCCTGACCTCAGGTCAATGGCTGGAAGTCATTGATACTTTGCCCAATGACGGTAACTAGATGTCTGCTTGACTCCACACTAAAAATGTTATGAAATATTCCGTCAGTTTCCGAAAAAAACGGCGACATGTCTTGAAAATGGTCTTCACCACCTTAGGTCAGTGATCCAGAAATTTCCGAAATATCTGAGATAGCATGTCTGTTGCATCTATCAAGATCATTTATCCCTAAAAGTAATATTGTGATATCTTGTTTCCCGAAAAAGTTACAGGACGCTAAACTTTTTTGGACGTAAGCCCGTTTGACCTGACCTAGGTCAGACGCCTGAGTTGACCTGAGGCCAAAGCTTTGACACAAGGTGTAAAATGATGAAGCAAAAGGTACACAAAATTTTGTGGCTCTGTGTTTGTTCGTTCTCCCGCAATCCCAGAAAAACTTCAGGGGGGCGGTCAACTGCCCCCCCCCAGTCGGGGGCGGGTTAAAGGGCCCTTTGGAATTTTGTTGGCCCTCATACGGTTTGACAGGCCCCTTTTTTATTTGTTTTCTATTTTCAAAGGGTCTCTCAAACAATGCCTCGTTCGTTTCTCATTCTCTGTACTCATTTCCTGAATGTTTGGAGCATCTCAGAAATTTGGAGGCGTCGCAAAAAATCAACGTGTCCTCGAGATGAATTCAAAAGGCATCTCTGAGGCCTAGGGAAGGTCTTTCAGTCTATCATCCAAAGGGCCCAGGAGAGTTTTTTTTAGATCCCTCGAGTTTTCGAGAGAGCTCTTGGTATTTTCAGACGGCCTCTCAGACATTTTCTCAGGGCCCCTCAGTCATTTCCTCGCTGTTTTAAAAATCCTCTTCGGATTGTTCGAGGGGGTCCCTAAGAATGTTTAAGGAGGGTACCTAACACCGGAGTAGAGCCCACTGGATTCCTTTAGAGGATCCCCTTGAATTCGCCTCTCGCAATACCAGAAAAACCTCGGGGGGAGTCAACTACCCCCCGTCAGGGGCGGGTTGATAACCTGCCTTCATATGTACACAAAAGCGGAGTTATCACACAAATGGAATGATTTGACACATTTTCATGTGGCAGCAAGGAAGTTCAGCCAGTCAAAAAAAGAAACACTCAATGAACAAAAAACCAAAGCAAGAGTGAAACCGACGGACGAACAAAGGTTCTAGTTTTGCGAGCCGAGGTGGCGAGCACGGATTCGCGCATCTCCGGGACTATCTATCGTGCCCACCAAGCGGTGGCGAGCACACGCCACGAGGAGGTCTCCGACAAGTAATTGTTTTGGTGGTAACATTTGCCATAAGCACTTGTCACAAGCTGACCGTTGACCTATATCCATACACACGTTTTGACCTGCCCACCCGTCTGTATAGCTGGGGAGCTTAGATACCGGCTTAGCCAAGGCCTCCGTTTTATCCTGCCACTGATTGGGGGACGTTTAACGCCCCCCTCCCCTCCCTGGGCGCATTTCTTAGATATATCCCAAACGAATAAACCCAGCATCCGGAAAGTATCTTTCCTTACATCAATTCGGCACGTACTGAGAAAAACTTGAAAACGAGATCATCTTGGGTCACGTTTTTATTACGTCATAAAGAGGACCATGTTTTGAGGTTTGACATTCAGTTTTACTTCACCGCCGTTTTGTCGATGCTTTTACAATGTGTGCTGCTTGTGGCTTGCATTGCATATCAGCATGACCTGAGAGTTCAATATGGAGCACTTCCGATATCATGCTATGTCATTCTATGTCAAATATCTATTTTCCATTCCCGTGTCCAGTGAGAACACATTTAGAAACGGGACTAAATAAACTTTTTTTAGATAGAACCAGAAAGACTATTGAATTTACTTGCAACAATCTGTGCGTACAACTTACGCAACAATTTCTTGAAACATTGCAATATTTTTTTATTAGTTTGACCTTTCGTGGTTTTGTTCAGGCTCCAGCTTAACTAGTAAATTGGTGGCGTCTGTTTGACGTGGATGACCGATGTGGAGACATCTGCCTTTGCAAAATTATGCAACATTCCGTAGAAACGTGCTACATCGGACGAACTCACTTGTAGGGTCATCCAGACATGTCATATGGAGGTAAGTAGAGTGCTCGTGGTGCTCCGAATGTGAAGCTACAAAGTATTGCAATGTTGCTGGTGCGCGATAATTGTGAGCATTTAAGTTTTTCTTGCGCCCAAGGCTCATCGAACTTTTTTTTTACAATCTCCGTATCAAATGGACCAGGAAACATCGTATGACACGTCATAACCGAAGTCAAATCTGACCCAACATGTGACCTTGACCTTGCATGGTTTTGGGTAAGGCGGCACTTAGAATATGAAATTAGGCTGTTAAGAATATGGTTCCAAGCAGAGACGTCAGTCTCTTTCTGATTTTCATTGTGATTAGGCGACTCTGGAGAAAAATGTTCAGTTTTTCGTGTTTGGCCAGACCTGTGGCGCCATTAGTGATCCAAAAGTAAAAATATATATGCCACAGGACCACAAGGCCCAGCGCTATCGACTGCCATTTGAAGTAGCAAATCGAATGAATGGTTATCGAGACAGACGGTGAAGGGGCAACCCAGCAAGACAGCTTGATACAGGATCCCGCCAGCATGAATTTATATCCGCTTCTTTTGCACGCAGCTGGCCGAATTTCAGAGTTACTGAGTCAGACTGTAGAGGACCTCCCCATCTGGCACATAAAAATTGCCAATTTTGCTCTAACTGAAGCTAAACACCAAACAAAACTCAGGACACAATAGAGTTATGCAGGTATGACACAGCATTCCCAAATTCCTCGCACATTTACGCGCGCCAAAGGCAAGTGAAAATTCCACACATTGCTCACTGAGGTCAGACATTTTGGTTTCGGATACCTATTACAGAGAAGGGGCCTCTAGCGAGCATGCTTCCTCCAAACAAAAGAAAACAAAAGAGAAACAAAGGAAAACAAAAATAAAGCAAAAGCAAAAAAACAAAAGACAAATAAATAAACAAGCGTGTAAATAGCTGGCAGCGTCCCTGGTTTGATCCCAATGTTGCCGTCGTAAAATAACCGTAAAAAGTTGCGTATTGATTACATCTATAAAGAACAAACAAATCCTAACATCGTTATCGAATGGTAAATTGGAATAGTGAGCAACCAACTTCATGACCCGTGGCAAAAAAGATCATGTCAAAGAACCGATAAAATGAAAAAACTAACAGATATGACACACTCCGAATCCCTGCTCAAAGTCACCATGATCAGCAATATTCTCAAGGGTAAAGATTATTCAAAGGCCGAAAACCCTTGATCTGAGTTTACCAAATGCCACCACGAAAAGTTCTTTAAGAAATTATTCACATTCAGCATGCAAACACTGGTTTCTCATAAGATGTTCGTAAGGGGAAAACGGGATGAAAAGATGCAGCTATTCTGCCCGAACGATACACTTATTAGCATAAAGGAATATACCATTGTTGCATGCCAGTTTACAGATGCATAAAATATGCCTGAAGGGTAAGAATTTTTGCATAGTTTCACGTATGAGAATCAGCATGTTTGCACAATGGTAGTGAAATCTGTGGAACTCTTGATGCTAATTAGTGCCTAACGTAGGCCACTTGTCCATTATGGATATTTATAAATGTCTGATGCAAAAGGTTGGCATTTTAGCCAGCCAAAATTCTTTCCTGGCACATGGCAATTAAAACTGGTAAAAACCGCCACAAAATGGCAGGAAGTGACAGGAGTTAATTTCATACACGAAATGTTTTCAATGTTTTCAAAATACCATTTATTTTGCTTTTTGCCTCTAATTAATTTAACATTCTTACATAAACCAAGACATGTGGAATTTTGCAATGAATTACTAGTCGCATTAGACATGCATTGGTCTATCGCAGGCAAAGCATTCTGCGAACTGCCCCCCACCAGTCCGTAAAAATTTTATGTATGGGAAGAAGGAAAAATGGGGCACAGCTACGTACCAATATACAGCTAGTATATAGATAAAACGTGTGGGTTTTTACAACCTAACAGACCTACTAAATCATGGAAGTTGCCGTCAAGGTGGATGCGAGTGTTGCAAATTTCTTGAAACATAATTTGGAAGGGAATATTGCTATGAGTAGTCACTCATTCATTACCTATCAGGCATATCTTCCTTTCAATCTTCCACATGATACCACACCACAGTCACCTTGCAGATGCGCATTTGGTATGGCTGATATACCGTTTAGCCTGACCCATCTGGCATATCTCCCATAATTACAGCAATTTATGCAGTTTTGCATGTCCTGTGCACATACATGCTGGAGGTTGGTTTCATACCTCATATGAAAATGAGGAAAATATGGACAGTCCATATGTTAATACCGGTGGCAAAAAATAATTTCGTCCAGTTGCTGCCAACCCTGCTGATTGCTATTCGCTTAACGCCGATGCATAACTGTCGTCAGAATATTATGAGGGTAAATTTTGGGCGCCCAAATACTGACAGATACTTTCATGCGTATAAAAAATCCTGACTTCATAAGACCTGATAAAGGAAAAACATACTCTGAAGTTCTGTTATCACTGGGGTCATGTCACTGCACACCCATTTATTCCAGATACATCACTGACTTCTGGTGAAATCAACCTCAGTTGCGCTTTTCAATACTTGAATCAAAACAGACTGAAATATCATGAAAACAATTTATATCCATACATTGAATTTATAATCTGTCTTATACACAATAACGTGGTTGTCGCTAGAAACATATGCTAACGATGCTGGGAAAATGTCCAAACCCACTCTAAAAATAGTTATGATACGAAAAAGGCTAAGTTCGTATATTTACATGATTCTCCATGTCCTGACGATTGAAGGTCTGTTCTGGAATCCAATAAACTCCCCTTGGTTTCAGAAATACCAGCGTGAACGGAAATGCCAGCGTGGAAACGCCATATCTTGCCGTGTTAACAAGGCCAGTTTTGCTTGCCAGCTGCGCCATTGCCGCATGCCCGCCGGGTCTCGTCTGTCTACGGTTTTGCGAACAAATTACCGATGCAGTATAGCTCATCCGTGCTATGGGCGTGGGGTGCGAAACCAATTCCAAATATCCAACGCAAAGAAAGACCACGGAGCCAACGTTGCTTCCTCAGCGAAGGGTTGATAAATAATCCCTCCATTCGCAGACCTCCTTGATGGGCACGCAGTACCTGGATCAAATTTACTGACTTGTACCATTCAACTATTAAAACATGTTACCTTCAGCTTCCGGCTGCGGGACGCTGTACACGGACACAATGAACTTGGTTCAGGCACTTAGCCAGGGTTTTCCTCGGAGGAGGGGGTAAATGTTAAATTTTGTCGTATGCCACCGGCATACGACGTAATTTAGAGGAACAAACAGTAATTTTATGTAACTGGCTCCATATTTAACCTATAGGAATACATATAATGTTTGTTTTTGTAACATACATATAATCGCTAAACCGTATTCGTGCGAAATCGCTATACATCTAGTGCAGACCACTCGGCTCGGGGAGGGCATGGCCCCCACGGCTCCCCTTGGTTACGTCGCTGACTTGACTGTATATGTAACACTGGTTTACAGCCTTACACTGAACGCAACCGAGCACACGGCTAATAGCGTCGATGGCGTCGTTTTCGCGAAAGATGCGCGTGCATCAGCACATTTCCCGCTCGATCCAAAAACCCTGCTGCAGAAACCGCCCGTGGGCTGATAACATTAGCGCGTGTCCCCAGCGACTTCTTTCTCCAGAACCCTTAGCACAGCATAAGAAGGATATTAGAGCGCAAAGTCCCGCCAATTTTCGTGTGCATCTTTTCTGTCCTTCCTGAAGATCCAAGATAGCAGCTAAGGTGCTTGTCTAGAATCGGGCTCAATGTCAATGCATTGCAAACATCGCGCACGGTGCTCATATCCGTGAGTGCTAGCGATAGCTATCGACCTGATTGCAACGTACTAATACTTCGCATAAAAAAACGCAGTTAAAGATAGACAAAGCATCTTAATCAGATAAATACTGCTGGATTGGTAAGTCAACTAGTACTTAACTCTAAGCAGACGAAACGACACTAGGGCTGCTTGACGCTCTATATCAGGCTTAAGTAAACACCCATTAGCACCCATGACGTTAAATATTTTTTACAGTGTAAACTCGGTCTTGGTTCCCTGAGCTGTGGCGCGTGACCTTCGAGATCAATTTCAAGATCAAGGAGCGAGGAACTTTCAGACGCCCAAACTAACCAGTATTCGTCGGAAATAGCCACTCCTTGAGATAGAGATCTAGTGAAGATCTAGAGTCAATCTGGCGACCGTAACTTGCCGCGCGTGACATGCCAGGTCAAATTCAAGGTAAAAGGACGGGAAACGTCTGAAAAGTGAGTCTGCCGTCCTCCGCCATGCTGGTTCTAGAACCTGGAACACTATCTTATGGAGTGGTTATTTCCAACGAATACCGCTAGGTTTGGGGTTCCCTTCTAGGGTTTCTAGTACTTTGACTTTAAATTTGACTTCGAAGATCTGTCTCTTACATTGGATATTTCCGACAAATGTCGGTACGTTTAGACGTTCTAGCGTTCCCCATTTTCTAATTGATTTTGACCATGAAGGTCACGTGTCGTGGGTAAAGTGGCCAAGTCTGATTCTAGATCTCGACGCACTGTCTTATGGGGTGGATATTTCCCACACACACCGGTAAATTTTGAAAATCTAGCGTTCCCCTTCTTTGACCTTGATTCTGATCTTAAAGGTTACGCGCCATGGGTCAGGTGATCCAGACTGACTCCAGATGTTGATACGCTCTATCTTCTGTATCAGTTATTTTTATGGATACCGGTAAGCTTGGGTGTGCTTGCGTTCCCCGCCATTTGACCTTGACTCTGACCCCAAATACCGTCAGCCACGAGTCAGGTTACCTAAAATGACTAGATCATGTCTTTGGGTACAAAATGATCCCTCATTTACCCTAAAATAATGGCGAGTCCACCCGTTCTGGCGTTCCCCGGTTTTGCGTTTAATGGTAAATTCGAAAATCTTTCATGACCTCCAGACGTCAAGCGGTTTGAGATATCGGAAAACGAACCTCATATTTTTAAATAGCCCCGTGAGCTTTATGTTGGTCCGTAATTTGGTGAAAACTAGAACCGAACGCTGAATTCTAATATGGAAAAGTCAGAGACACTTCACTGACATGCCGTGCTGTAATAATTGTCCTGAATTGTAAATAAACCCGGACTACTTTGGTCATAAAAATAAAAACATAAAAACATAAAAAAACAAAAAATTGTCATAAAAATAAAAGAGCGAGGCAAAACAGCAGTCCTGTATGAGTATTTCGCTACGTCACGTGGTGAAAAGTGCAGTTGTTTTATGACTTGATGTTATAAAGTTGTTTTTTTTTTGAGATGAAAGTGATTCTCAAGTGATAAGGCAATAAAGAGGTTAATAGCACATCCATAGGTATAGCTATAGAACGACTCGTATATAAAACCCAACTACTTCCTGAGCAAATCGCAAAGCAAAGCGCAAACACAAACGGAAATAGATCCGGCCCGACTGTGATGAATTAGGCTTGCCTAAACGGAGTCACAAATCTTGACAAATAGACATTTTCTGCTACTCTGAGCCGCCTAAGCAAGTTCAAGCAGTATGCAGGGCAATTTTTCCCTAGGGCCGAATCTGTTGGCCTGTGCAAACACGGCGTAAAATCGTGGTAAGGAAAAATATGGCTTACCATTCATACAAGGTTTCTAAACGAAGGCAACAAAAGTGCAGACCACGAAAGTGTAATCTTAATGTTGTAAAAGTGAATTACATAGGGTATTTATTTATTTATTTCTTACATCATTGGACCATCCTCTATAACACTTTGTAGTTAATTAAAGGGTAATTACAATCACGCTTGCAAAAAAACATCCCATGAGTGCACGCTGAATTTTGCATTGACGGGGCACATCGAAGGAGATGATGTGAGAAAGCAGAGAAAACGCAGTTAGTTGGCTAAACACTTTTCTTTTCAAGAAAAATTACAAGTCACTGTCGTCAAATAAACCTGTCCAGCGTAAGGTCCCGGCTGAGTCATGAGCAATAAATCGCACATTCCTGTCCTTTTCAGACCACTGAGTCACCACTTTCCTCATGGCCAAACAAAAAGAACAACTGAAGCATGATGTCACATCCCTGTCCGTGGATTTTCCCAGGGTTTGACGTCACTTACTAGTCGGTGGGCTTCCCCAGCCTCGCTAGCTCGCTTCACTGCACGACGAACAGTGCGCTGATTTTAGATCGTGGGGTGACTTGCACCAGCTCACGAGCAACCTCCCATATCAGGTGCATGCGTCGGCTCAAGAACGACCTCCCCATGCCAGGCAAATGCACCGGTTCAAGAACAACCTCCCCAAGCCAAGTGAAGGTTGAGCCAGACACATTCTTGAAGCTCAGCAATGATCTAATGACAACCGGGAGTTGATGCACGTGACAGGCAGTCTTTTTCATGATCCATTAGTTGCATCCTTCATTTAGTGTCGTACTGTTTTGTGTTGTGTATTGTGTTGTGATATATATTGCCTTCGGCCAAGTCAAGACCCAAGGCAATATGGGACCAAAAGTTCCGAAGTCAATGCGATAGTCATGTCATGTCAATTTCATGTCAACAGTCAATGTCATAGTCAAGGTCACTGTTGTCGAGAGCGTCCTAACCATTGTTAACTTGGAAGAAGAGCCAAAACGGTGCACAGTTGTTAGGACTTTTTCCTTTTTCCGAGTAAAAAAAAATTGATCGCTCACTTGTGTTTTCGATTAACTTTCGTTACTTCTCGGTTATATTTGAGAACTGGAGGCCACAGTCTATGATATATGATCAGCATTTACAGCAATGGCCTCTGATCAAAAATATGGCAGATGTAAATCTTCTTAGCTGCTTAAATCGTCATTACTCAGAAAGATAGAGCAACTAATGGCATCCTCTTGTCAGAGCACTGGAAGTGTTCAACGGTCAGGCTCAATGGTGACAAAAATGAAAATGTTCGCATCACCTTCCACAGAATCATTGGTCATGAGACCCAGATGTTTAGTCGATCAGTCATCCACATTTTTGTGACAAAGAGGTCAGCACATCATATCACACTATGGTCTTCTTTTTGTGCAAAGCATAAGACCAACCGTGGCCGCTTTAATGCAACTATATAAGCATCCAGGACGGAAACGGTTGCACCTAAACTGCTCTCAGAGTAAGCGAGTTTTCCGGCTTTTTGCAACTAAGTTTATGGTGATGATGTCAAATCCCGCTCACGCTTCTTTTTGTTTTTTTTTTTTTGTGTGGAGAATCCATGGGCCCGTTATTCTCCATACGTGGAGTTACATGCAAAAGTGCGTGATTCACGTGCACGCTGTACAGGTGAACGAGCAAAATAAAATTAAATCGAGGAGCTGGTCCGGACCTTCATGACCAAAACATTTCTTACATGCGAATAACATCGCAATCACTCGGAACCAAATACAAAATTTCAACCAGAAGGGAGACCTGTTTTTTAAATTTGTATTTACGATACAATAGCTCGTAAGCTCGTCCAACCACAAAAGTATTCCGCGGGTGGCATTTTAGCTTTTAGACCGTTTTCCGTCTCGCGAAACGCACAAAGGGAAAACATGTGGCAAGGAGCATTTTAAAACGCACGTCACACATACTTCCAGATATGACGGCACCTTCGGCCTTTATTGATGAACAGAATCCTTGATTATGCCACGAACATGCTCTGCCGTATAAACTAATCGAACTCCAAACATATTGCGAAGCATGAACGTGCAAGGCTTTGACAGAAGTGACTGTGTCGAGGAGTCTGAATGTCACATGAGCAAGAAACGGAACCTATCTCCAATAATGTTACAATCCCCATGTTTCAGAAATGGCACAGCTATGCCACTAAAATCTAGCCACCGGTACATACTTCCAAAAAAGGGGAACGATGAGCATAGGAGTGGCGATCTTACCAAATACAAAAATATCTGCAATGCATAACATTTTCACGAGATCAGTTTAAAACACCAGAAAACCAGAGCTACACCTCACGCGTCCCCTTTCGGTCTGCAGTTGGGACCGCTACATTGCAGCCCAAATTTTCCTATGGCCCGCAGCAAGACAGAAATCCACCTATGTGCGTTCAAACAAGGCAAAACGAAGCAGCTGTACGCCAACCTGGTTCGCAAAGGCAACCTAGATGTGAACTCCTGCCGGCATTCTGCTAGCTGGAGGTCTGCTACTGGTCGACAAGCTCAACAAAAGTCAACGAATTTCCACAGTAATCAGCCCCAGCGCCTGTAAGGGACCGTAGCTCGCTCCCCCCCGCGCCCCCCCCCCCTCCCCAGCCGGGCCGATCCTTGACCGTCGCTGCCGACCTTTGACCTGGACGTGGCCAAACTCGAGGTGCTGGCCAAGCGCGTGGCAGTTCCAGCGTCCGCGTCGGAAACGGCGACGGCACTCGTCCAGGCCGCGACGGGCGCCGTCCAGCAGCGCCGGCACCAGCTCCGGGTGGCGCCGGCAAAACAAGCGCTGGCGCGGCGTCAGACCGCGCACCTGGCGCCAGCTGGCCGCGCCTGGGGACCACCTGCGGACACAGGGCGTCAGGGGTGACACCTAGTGGCATCCAGCGCAACGACGGATGGCGGCGGCGAACATCGACCTGGGATTACATGCAGAGAGCAATAGCAGATGGTTCAGAACTGACAAACGCACGTCAGACGCACGTGATAGTAGTGCGTGGCGAGGTTCTGCCTGGTTGGTAGACAATATTATCATTTGTCACGGGGTCAAACATTGAGGGTGCAGAGTACATTATGAGAAGGTCAAGAGTCTTTCTGGGTGAGCAAATTATTGCATCGTTATCAGAGGGCTCATGGTCAGCATGATGGCGTAGGTTATGTTAGAAATAGGTTCAACGTCTGCCAGCAGAGAGCGCAGATTACATCTAAAAGGGTTCAGAGCATGACGCGGATGCACACAGTCTTTATTTATCATTATGTGATAACGATAAAGAAGGTATACAAACAGAAATACTATAAATCGAAATTATATAAACAAGAGAGAGGGTTCGGACTAAACTCAGAAGATCCAGGCCTGGGACAAAGGTATGATGAAAAGCCAGCGCTGTCACGACGTGCTGGAACGTCGGATACCCGGCCGTTAGTAAGCGAGCTGGTTATTCGGACTTCAGAGACGGTCAATCACATGGCCACTTGGGGCTCATCAAATGTCCTGTCCACTAATGGAGAACACTATAGGCAGACATGTGCCGGGATCCTGATGGAATGCAGGTTATCCTCGTTTCGCGTCGGATTTTAAACTGACTAGGTTAAGTGTTGCGTCATGTGGGAAGCGCTTTGGTCCTGAGGAACACGACCTTTCCGTGATGACGCATTGACCCTGCCAGGTCAACGAAGGTTGAATACAACACGGGGATAGCCTTCGTTCCTTCGAGATCCAGGTATACGTCTGGCTATAGGTAGGTCCCATTTTTAACCTCACCGGAAGCAACGAGTATGGGAACTTCGCCCTTAGTGGCTAACTGCAGAAGCGTGAGGCCTCACAGCCGACGGCTAAACAGCGTGCACTTGTTTGGTGATTTAACCCCATGATGAATCACGAGTTTATTTTATGTCCCATAGCCCCTTCGTATGATCTGCTTGCAGTTAAGCATAGTTCAGCGCATGGAGAACGGCTAATTTCCTTTTCAGAATGAAGTAAATGCACCATGATTTATTGCAGCACTTATTCAATTGAGGTACAAGACAAAGTGCGCTGCATTGCTATGGCGCAACGTGGCATGCAAGTCCACTTTTCAAACTATGAATCAACTCGTGACAAGCTGCCATCGCTCCAGAAACAAATCTTGTTTCAACAGTACGAACGTAGGCCAGTTTTTGCAGTGGTTTGTACAGCCTTTGGCGACTGTACCATGCCATCTGGCGCGCCAGCGAAACGGTAAAGAGGTGATTCAGCAAGTGGAAAATTATTGGCGATTTGTATTTTAACTTGTAAGTTTACGTCAACAGTGGGAAAACTTCCTCCTAAAAAACAGCAAACCTGCGCTGCCGTACTACGCTCAAATGGCACGTGTGTGCGTGCGTGCGTGCGCGCGTGCGCGCGTGTGTGTGTATTGCGTGCGTGCGTGCGTGCGTGTGTGTGTGTGTGTTTTATGATCAGAACAACGATTAAATTGAGCATTGGAGCAGCAGACATGTCCATGAGCAAGCGTGGGATGCTCATACCACGACCAAACCTTTAAGGAGAACATAAGTATGTTTTGCACCAGAATTCCTCTACCATCCGGAACTAACTGACCCTACTTCTTTGTGGGGGAACACTTCAAAAGCCACCTGCGGTTTTTTGGCTTGCTATTTCCATGGTTTCTGATGCAGCTTTACGAAACCTGTACAGTTACACTATCTATTTTTTCCGTGCACCATTTGAAATTTTCATAACTTTATGTTGCCCAGGAGTGGAGACAAGGCATGCTTTTGGGAGGCACCTCAGGCGCTGTTGAAAGGAAAAAACATTGGCTCTCAAAAACGGGCTTTGTTTTAAATAAAACTTAAAATGTTAAGTAAGATATAGGTAAATAACTGGGAAGACATACAAAAAGATTGATGTTTACATGAGTTCACATTGTAAGATGAGGTTAAGGTCATGTCGAGATTTGGTTTATTTCAATATTTTTAAACTACTTTTTCTTGAAAGCCCAAAACACATGCAGCTTAGCACAGTGTTGTCCTTCCAAATTGCAAGTTGATATGACGTCGGGTCAAGAGGCTATGGCCTGACCAGAAAGTCAAGTTCAACAAGCAACGTCAGCTAGTTATCACGGTCATCAGCGCCAACACCTGTGAGCAACCGCAGCTCGCTCCTTCCTCCCCATTCCATGCCCCACCCGCACTCCCCAGCCGGACTGACCCTTGGCCGCGCTGCCGACCTCGACGTGGCCGAAATCATGATGACGGTCAACGACAAAAGTTTTAGAATTATGGTTTAGAATAATTTAGAATAATTCAGAATCTAAATGGTTGAAAATGCTTTCAAACATTACGAAATGAGTCCAACCCCATTCCATGTGACTATGAGGTCATCTGAGGTCATTCAAGATCAGATATCGTAGTTTATTTGATGAACATGCACCACGACAATTCCTCTTTTTCATATCCCTCATGGCGCTTCTGTCAACATTATACGAACAGTTAATTGTAATTTGTGCTCCTGATCAATGACTAATAAAAGATGTAAATATTTTGTGAATTCAGTGAAGAAAAAACAATACTCCTCCCATTTCCTAAGCCCTGTAAACGCCTATGGATTTCCTTAAAATGATAAACGTATGGGCCACAGAGTAAGCATCGATTACCTCTCGCTTCATGCCAATTGCATCAAAATCGGTCAATTAACACCGGAGTTATAGCAAGTAAACTATAACACTCCTTTTGGTCTTCCCACCCCTGTGCCCACCCCTTACAAGTTTGTCAAAATTCCTTTCCGTGAAAATGTATTTCACGTCATGACAGACTGATTGACGTTTGACGCGATAATTCGGACCGATAGTCCTCGAGATCTCGGGAGGGGGGATGAATAAGATCCCCCATACGGGAATGCGTACTTAACGTTATGGGTATGGGAATAGGGTCAGCTCTATTCCGGTAACATAGCGCTAGTACCTACACGTTAAAACTGATTGACGTTTGCTGCGATCGAATCGGACGGGCAGTTTCGAGATCTCAGGGGCGGCTGAATAAGCTTCTTCCCCAATACGGTGAAGCGTCCTTACCGTTCTGGGTACGGAAATAGGGTTAATCTTATTCCCGTACTTGTACGCTAGTACGCCTTCCCGTACGCGGAGGCTTGTTCTTCGCCCGAGATCCCGAGAAATGCCTGTCCGATTTTATCGCAGCAAACTGCAATCAAGTTACTATGACGTAAGCTACATTTATAAAGAGAGGCTGTGAATATATTGTAGGAGATGAATGCAAGAGAGTTAATCCAGAAAGCAGGGAGGCGTTTTTGACTTGTTTTAACTCCGATGTCTGTTGACCGATTTTATGAAATTGGCATGAATCGAAAGGTAATCTATGGGACATTTCCATCTGACCTGTAAAATCCTATAGAATTTCACAGGTATTCATAGACATTCACAAAGCTTGTAAAATAAGAGGAATATATTTTTGAGAACTGACAACATAAAATTAAAATATTTTTTGACTTTTTGCCAGTCATTCTATACTTCAGAAGTACAAACTGTACTGCAGTGTTCGTGTTATGCTGACATAGGCGGCGCCAGGGGCATGAAGAAGGTAAAATGTTATGATCACATGTTCATCAGGTTAGCTTACGATCTTTGTTCTAAATTGACCCCAGATGACTTCAGTCACATGAAAAACATTCCTAATCAATTGAATCTACCATATTTCTAAAACTCCTGTTTATGACCGTCGTAATGTAAGGTACGAATAACTTACGATCTTTCACTCGAAATGACCCCAGACGACCTCAAAGTCAAATGAAAAACGTGGTATGTTCTGGATATTATTTAGAAAATAGCGCCAAAAACATCTAAATAAAACCAAAATTTTGACTTTTTACTACAACTGAACCTTGTGAATTGACCTCAGGTCGGCAAAAATATTTTTTTGTGTTTGCCCAGTCATTTACGTATGCACTTATGTAAAGTTTTAAGTTCTATCTTAAAATCTCCAAAAATGGCCCAAAATGGCTAGAGGTGCCTCTCAAAAACGTAGCCTGGCTCGACCCCTATTCAAAATGCAATTATGAAAATTTGTCTCAGTATGCCAAAGGAAGAGATAGGGAAAATGACGAAGTTTCGGGTGGCTGCCTAAAATCTCCTGAAAATGGCGAGGAAAAAAATGCCGGGGGCTTCTGAAGCCCTTCCTCACACAGGAACGGGGTGTAAGACCGGTGCAAAGGCCAGAGTGTATCGTTTTCATGAATGGTTGAATAAAACGTTGAATTTAGACATGGCAGTTTAGGAGGATGGTGCAGTGTTCTGCTGGGAGGAGAGAGAGAAAGCCCCCAGACGCGGTGTCGAGGTCGCTCTCCGTCCGCTGTCGTTGAAAAACCCGAGCACCAAGAGCGGGCTCCCGGGCTGATTTGTGATTATTGCATTTCGGCGCGTTAATCATGACCACGTGCATCGCTGCAGTTCACTGTGGTCTCACGACTTCAGCAAGGGCGGCAGAAATGACGACCAAGGAGAAGATCAATGCTCTCTGCATTCCGCGTATCAGACCTGATATAAGAGTAGTTCACGTAGCATGAGAATAGTTAACTGCGATGTTTTACCTGAAAATTGACAAGTCAGTAAAGCTACTCGCTCTACTCAAATTAACATAGTTTGGTTGAAAATGATTAATTTAATCACCTTACATTTGCGTTTTTTACGTTAAAAGCTCCTGCAATTTCTGTAAACTCGGAACAAAGCAGGACAGCGATACGCACGGAGCACGATAGCCAATTTTCAGACACAACTGCCAGTTCATAAAGTCTGCAACTATTTTCCGTTAAAACATGTATCGATGCGTTCGGTACAAAGCTTAAGACAGTATCTGACCGTCTGCGAGAATTCTATCAATCACACCTGTGTACCCATGGCATCCAAACGTAGCGGTGGACCTAAATTGAACATGGCACCGCAGGCCGTGCTTCATGGATGTGTCATGCAGCGACGGCCGGAAACATTCTAGCCGATTCTGCACGTACAGCAAGGATACGAGACCCCGGCGAAGTACACTGAGAAAACGATTTGAAGCCGTTTACGGCAACGTTTCTGGTGATGCCCAAATCTGGCCTCAAATGAAAGCTCTAATTCAAATGGTTTCACGAGATACCGGGTTCGGTGGTTCGTATTGTACATAATTTTGATGCGCGATAAATCAGCGTCACATGATACCAAAGGAACGTTTCGGACAGACTAGTCCTAAAACAGGTCTCCGCCTGAAACGAGCCGCCGTTTTCTCGGGCGGGAATCTGCCCCAGACGACACAGTTGATCTGTGGTGAGGGCGCAGTTTATTGGGACCTGTGATGGTGTGGTGGTGAGTTCGTCAAGGTGGCAGGTTCGGATATCGTGAATGGTAAGTTATCTGGGCTTAGTGTCACATTGTCTTGGATAATCGATGCAGTAGTCTGATCGCGGCTAAAGGTAAGTTGCTGCCCGACGAAAGCGCAATCAGTCCTTTGTATAATTGCCACCAATGTAAAGAATGTATCATCCTGTTTCTAACCATGTTTTCCACTACTTGATTTTCTAAAAATAACGACAAAATCGTAACGATAACATACCACACAGTAACACCGTGCTGCAGTCGACTGGCGGAGAACAACATTATTCCGCGGCGGAAAATGTAGTATCACCAAGGTTAAGGTTATTGAAATCAAGGTGTGTAGACTCTGCATGCATCTTCAAGCGATTAATGGCGTCATATATACGAAAATTCTATTCTGTAGCCACAAACTGAACTTGAAGGAACTACTGGATTATTACGTCGTTATATTATTGTATTAGATAATTATTGGGAAATCTGATATCAGTATTATTACATTATGACATTTAATACTCGTTAGATTACATTAGGTTGCTAGGTTGGGTTGAGTTGGGCTAGATTAGATAAGGTTAGGTTAGGTTAGGTTAGGCTAGGTTAGGTTAGGCTAGGCTAGGTTAGGTTAGGTTAGGTTAGGTTAGGTTAGGTTGGGTTAGGTTAGGTTAGGTTAGGTTACTATGTTAGGTTAGGGTAAATTTTTATTTGTTGTTTTATTTCACTTTCTAATATTTTCCGGTTTGTTTCCGTGATTTCTTTCTGAGATATTTTATTTCACTGCTTTTTTGTATTTTTGAAATTGCAACTTCACTTCCATCTTTGTAATAGTTTTGCTTTTTATTATTATTGGTTGTTATTAATATTATTATTTTATTATTACTATCATTATTATTATTACTATATTATTACAACAACTAACTTTTTATTTTGAAGATAATTTATATCGCATTAGTTATTTCCCGAACCTTTTTTATTACTCTGGATTGGACCTTGAGTCTGACCGACGACCAATCAGCGTCGAGATCTCACGTAAACAAACTATTTAACGCAGAAATCTCAAAAATCCCTACGCAAGCGTCTGGCGTTTAGCATACCGGTGACGACGCAATCTGTTTCGGGTGAAATAATGTTTCGGGGTTTTTCGACTGAAATCGTAATTAGTACGTATCAATATTGCATTTGAAGCGCCATGCAACCACTACTACGATTATTTTCCCTCGAAGTAAGCGCTCGGTCAAAATCTTACTGTTGACCCTGATAGCAATAATATGTTCAGTCGAAGCTAGAGGCCACATTATTTTGCGCGAATTTCGTGTACGAATTGACCGTAAAATTTATTGAATAATCGTTCATCTCGATATTAACCGTGACAGCAGTCTTGCTTCATGCCTCCATGAAAAGAAGAAAATCAATGAAACATTGCTTGATGCCCATCGTGGTTCTTTTTGTTCGGTGGGTGGTCAGTAATCTACGTAACGCATTGCAATTAGGGAGAGGGACCATGTCTACGAACATGTCGAGAGAACTGAACTTTTGTCTTTTCCTTGTAAAAGAGACTGAATTGGTTCATTACTACATGGTTAATTGCATGTAGATTTGTTGTATTGTTACGTGCTGATATGCTACTATATCATTGTTTTATTACTTTATGACAAATTATTCAACACGAAATGCTACATTGTGTGGAAAATCAGCACAAAGCCATTTTATCACTACTTTAATTAAGCTAATTATTTTATCATTACATAACTACATCTTTCATTATCATGATTGTAAATCATATAGGTTTATCATTATTTTATCTCATAATTTAACACTTTCATACTTCTTTTATTAGCAACCTTTTTAATTATTTCTTATCACTGCTTTATATCACAATTTTATTGGTATGTCAGTATGTGTTATAGTATGAGGGTAAATTACAGTTTGGGTATGTCACTGTTCTATTGTGTAATTTAATGTTTAAATGCCTCTTTAGTTGTCAATTTGTTTTTCTTTTTTAGCATTTCTGCTTAGCATTGCCTTTTAACACAATTTAACATTATTATTCCATTTATTGACATCCTTATCCAATCACTTGTGCAGATGGACAGCCAGTGGGAATCAAGATTTCTTATAAACAAACATTGGCTGCAGAAACAACATGAAAAATTATGTTGCCTGCTTCTGGTGGCAGGTATGTTGGATGACAGTTACTAGACATTTCAGCTTCTAGGGAAGAATGCTATTTTTAAGTTCTGTTAGCAGAAGTTGTAAATGATACATCTTGTCATTGCATTGTCGGGATCACAAAACTGCTATAATTTATTTTTGACAAAGTATATGCAGGGATCTAATATTTCTGTTGACCATCATCTTGAAGCTTGATACACAGGTTTCACGGTGAGGGATAAATGAAAATGAAGTTCATCCTTTAACAGAAAATCAAGTGTTCAGGATTGTAGAACTGTTCGAAGATGTGGGCCCTTCCCCACTGGGCAGTCATACAGTGAAGGCATGTATGTATTTCGCCCAGAAGTGTGATTTATGGTGACTGAATTTCATACTGCACACTTCTTCACAAGTTGTATATTTAACCCGCCCCCGACTTGGTGGCGGTTGATCGCCCTCCCGCTGAGGTTTTTCTAGGATTGCGAGATAACGAACAAACGTAGCGTCACGAAACTTCTTGTACCTTTTGCTTGATTATTTTTTCACCTTGTGTCAAACTTTTGACGTTAGGTCAAAAGTCAGGTGTCTGACCTAGGTCAGGTCAAACGGACCTATGTCCATGTTTGACCTATGTTTAGCGCCCTGTAACTTTTTCGGAAAACAAGACCACAATAATACTTTCGGGGATTAGAGATCTTGATAGATGCAACAAATTTGCTATGTCAGATTTTTTGGAATTTTTGGGGTCACTGACCTAAGGTCAAGCCCGTTTTTAAGACATGTCGTTTTTCCGGAAATTGGCGGAATTTTTCATGACATTTTTAGTGTGGAGTGATGCAGACATCTAGTTAATTGGTAAAGTATCAGTGACTTTCAGCCATTGACCTGAGGTCAGGTCACGAATAACTGTTGTGAGCCAAAATGTACCACCGTCAAAATCAGCAATGAATTACTCAAAATGGGTAGAAAATGGCAGAGCTGCCTTGCACGTATGCAAAAAATACCAAGAACCTCAAAAAATTTAAAAAATTGCATATTTTGCAAATAAACAGGCTCTCGCGAATTTAAGCATGAGAAACCATCGCAAGAACCACTAAGATCAATAAAATTTACATGGATAGGTTTATGTCGCGAAAATAAAAGAACGCTAAAATTAGTTCCTGTCAATTTCTTACTGCATACGGCTGCGGCGCCCTCCCACAACCGGCCTGAAAATTACGGTGTCTTTAACTCGACGTTTCGGCGTATATATTGAACAAATCTGAGAAATTAGACGTGTATCGGCATCAGCGGACCTTTACCTGTGCGTTGGTGCCTTTACCTATGCGTTATTAGTCACAGCCCTTGAGATTCAGGCCGTTTCTCGGGTCTCATGCAGTCGGCTATGATAAACCATGTATAGGACGTAAATGGCTTACATATGATTCAAAACTAAAAATGAGACCAGTTTCGAGCTCGACTTGTCACGATGGTCACAACTTTTGATATTTTAAAGATATATTTATTGTGTTTATTGGCGATCCTATATTTATTGTGCGACCAACCGTTCGCGAGTTAGAGGGGGCGGTCAACCGCCCCCCCCCCCCTCGTCGGGCGTGATCACCGCCGACCCACGGTTCGGCGCGGGTTTTGAGGGTTAAGCAATCCATTACCCACCTTTGACTTGAATGATTATTTCATGTATGTATGTACATATCAGTGCCAATCTGTGACGATGAAATTTATGATATCCAGCAGGCTTCAGAAGCTCATTTGATTAATGTGCCAATGAGATGAATGCAGAAATGAGGCATAGGAAGCTTTTAGTGATATTTTGAAGATTATGCAAAAAATCTGCAGGTTGTGGGTTGGTGTGGTTTTCAGTTCAAAACGGACAAGTGCTCTTGCCTTGGCAGAAGATCAGTGACAGAAATAATTGGGCGTTGGATAAAAAACATGAAATACATGTTGCAATGATTGTGCAGAGTGTAGCACTGTACTATGACCTATTTCTCTTCCCTGCCATCTGATACAATGGAGTGTGTAAACAAAAATGCAACATAAATGTTCTATCTACATGGGACAGGACACAACCAAACCAAACATAATGAAAGCTAACCCAGCTTACCTTTTATGGTTGCAGTGGAACCTAATTTTGTTTGTTTTAACATAGTGATCACAGTGTAACCTAATGTACTTTTTGGTTGTTGAACATCATATTGCATCTGTTCAAAGAGAGGTTTATGGAGATGTTTTGGCCTTGGGCACTTTTCAGTACTGCTTGACAGCCAGCAAAGCTGAACACAACAGTATCAAAGAGGGCCTGTAGCTAGAATGTCTACATCAACCATAGGTCTTTTTGGAGCCAATACTACCAAATGCTAAACTGGTCACTATGCTCGAAGAAATACAAAAGTTCTGTACTCCATATACAGGAGGCCTGAGAATTCCAAGTGATATAATTGTCTTTGTTGTGGTAAAGTGATTGTCGCACATCATTCTGTTTGCCTTGGTATATTCATTGTCTCAGTATCAAATTTTGTTCAGCCCAGAATGGTGTTTGCCATAAAACTTACTTTTGTTTGTCTTGGTACAGTGATTGCCACATTACCTAGCATTATTTGTCTTTGTAGGGTCATCACCTTTGGGACCTCATTTTGCAAAGGTTTGGTTGGGAAAGGTTTATCAGGTTATGCTGGTTTTTTTGTATGTTATGCTGTGTCCCACGAGTTCATTTAAGGTGTGCATGCTCCTTTGTATATGATATTTACCTTGAGTAAATATTTCAGAAAGGTCAAAGAAGATTGCCATCTCATAACGACAATTTTTACTTCTTACAAGGTGCAAATGTCATGCATTGATTATTTAGAGAAGTTCTCGGTGCCCATTTTCCTTTTCTCAGTTTGTTTGATAATATGAGCACTCTCAGTCATCCATTGATAAACAAGAAAATTGTAATAACTGCACCTGAGTTTCCAAACGATGACAAAGGCGTCAACAAGATGTGTGAGGCAGCCTGAATCTTGCCACAGAGGTGGCAGCTCTCAAATCACTGTCCGTAAAGCATAATTTATCACCATCTTTTCAGCATGTTATTTTGCTGTCTTACATACATCTTTATCTGTGAGACAAAAATTTTCTAGCATCTTATCAGGTGCAGGCAGTGCAACCATTTGGCATAAGTGGCTGCTAAGTGTATAGCTTTTTCCATTTAACAACTCATATGATTGTTGGCTTTGTATGGATATGCTAGATATAGAAGACATAAAGACGTAATAGACGTACAGTGCACATTGGATGTCTTGCTTCCCTGTAGTGATGTGTGATCATGGCACAGGCGTTACACTGCCATAGCACTGACAAGTTGTTGAGACCGTTGGTATCAAGGTTACTTGTAACCTGTCAGTGACATCCAAGAGTTTGCAGATAATGCCAAAGTAGGTGCTTTACCTTTATCATGGTCCTTATCATCCTAGTGAATGCCAGGTTTGGTTAGGTTAGCAGGTTGCAAGTGCAGATAGCGAGTTAACCAAATTTGTCGTTTACGGTCATGGCATTGGCAGTCCTCAGCGCCTACACTCCCTCTCCCCATGTCATCATCGATGTTCGCTGGCTTGGCTCATAAACCGTCCTTGTTTTAGGCATGGGACGAGTTCCGCCGTGTTTGCGGGGAGTGTAAACGAGACCAGGACTGAAGAGCTGTGAGGCTGATCTCCAGTGAAATGTCTCGGCGCTTCTTGACCTCGACGGGTAAGTTACGATAAAATTTAGTAGCATTTGATTGCAGAGGGTGCCCAACGTTTTTTTTGTTTTCAGTTATTGCTTACGCAAAGATGGTGGAGATGCTGACATCTCCCAGTCTGCTTGAGAGCTGTGCGATCTGTATTCGCTGGTCAGCCGGCCGGCTGACGCTGCGGCTGGTTGGGCTTCGGCCCGCACCGCGACATTCGGTACGTGACTCGTGCCAGCTGGAGCAGAGGTCGGGGTGGCCGACCGGCGGTGGGGGATTCTGTTGTGACGTGTTGGGGCGAGCGCCCGCGCGATTGCGTGCCTGTCTCATGGGTCGCCCGTCTTCGACTTTAAGACGTTGCGATCCATTTAGACTTTGGAACCAGAACATAGCGCAGCTTGTAAGATCTTCTCTGGCTGCCTAACTTTTCCACGGGAAATGCTGACTCGCAGTGATCCAGTCCATTCTACGGAGAGCCGCGGAGCGTTCCTGACATGGCAAGACCGACGGGACGTTTTCCTCCTATCGGAGGTCGCTGGACTGGAGACTTATCTCCTGATGGTGACACTAAGGGAACGCCTGTGCGCTGACACGGCACGAGTCTCTCTGGACCCGGAGCTGAGTCCTGCAGAGCTGCAGCAGGTCGCAGTGGTCCTTCGCCACTGGTTCCTGCCGCAGCTGAGGTAGCCTGGTGCTACACTACCACTCTGAGACCTGCCCAGTCAGCGTGGGGAACTGTCGGCAGTGCGGCCAGACCGGCCATTTTTCGGCCGTCTACCCGCGTGGCCGGCCTCTGCTACCAGCGCAACCGGAGCCCCCACCCCCCCGCCGGAATCTGTCACCTGCACGGCCACTCCCGGTCCTGATGCTGCCGTCACCTCCGCCACTCCGTGCCCTGTTGCCTGCGCAACCTCCGTCGGCGCCGTTGCCACCATCCGGCTCGCTGCTGGCGCAGCCGTCACCGCCCAGCCTTAAGCCGCCGGTCCAGTCGCTACTGTCCGGCCTGATGTCAGCGTCGCGGCGGACTCCGCCGCCTGACCTGCCGCCGCCCAGCTTGACGCTGCCGCCGCGGCTGCCGTCTCCTGGCCTGACATTGCCTGCACGGTCGCCGTCCTGTCTTCTGCGACGCCTAGCACGCCGCCGCTGCCTCTGTTCGACCCGCCGCTACCGCCGTCCGGTACGCCTTCGTCGCCGTCCGACACGCCGCCACCGTCACAGCGACCACCGCTGCGGCAGCCCGGCATGACTCCGCTGCCAAAGCCCGGCATGACTCCGCTGCCGGAGCCCGGCACGCTTCTGCCGCCAACCGACCGGCCGCCACCGTCGTCAATGCCGCCTCTGGTGCCGCCTCCGCCGCCGTCCGACCGGCCGCCACCGCCTCTGGTGCCGCACCCACCGCCGTCCGACCGGCCGCCACCGCCTCTGGTGCCGCCTCCGCCGCCGTCCGACCGGCCGCCACCGCCTCTGGTGCCGCCCCCACCGCCGTCCGACCGGCCGCCACCGCCTCTGGTGCCGCCTCCGCCGCCGTCCGACCGGCCGCCACCGCCTCTGGTGCCGCACCCACCGCCGTCCGACCGGCCGCCACCATCTCTGCAGCCGGCGGACGAATGCTGACTCATTGGCTGCCCATGAGGCGTCACTGCCGTCACGCGGCGCTTGATGTCACAGGCGAGCCCTCGCCAGGGCGGCCGTCGTCGCGCACCCTCATCCGGCTGCCGGGGGCGCCGATGCGGGTGGGATGCCTTGTGCTGTGCCTCCGGGGCTACCCGACTCGGCTGCGTGCGCGCTGCCTCGTCGGACTGGGCGCCCTCGCCGGCCGCATCGGCAACTGATCGAAGAGATTTAAGTTGGGTTAGCATTCTTCCGCCATCTCGTCCAGTTTCATATTCGTCTGTACACTGATGTCCGCAGTGTATGTAGGGAATGTGTACGAGTTTTATCCGCTGGCCGGCCGGCCGGCCGGGTGTCGCTCCGGCCAGTCGGGGTCCGGCCCGCCCCGCGGCAGTCGGCATGTGACCCGTGCCGGCTGGAGCCGAGGTCGGGGTGGCCGACCGGCGGCGCGTGGATTCTGTTGTGACGTGTCGTGGCGAGCTCCCGCGTGATTGCACGCCTTTCTATTTCTCATGGATCGCTTGTCGCCGAATGTAAGACGTTGCGATTCATTTAGACTTTGGAATCAGAACAGGAGCATCATGCTGTTCCGATTTTGTTATTGGTCCCAAATGCCCGTACAGTGTGTGCGTCACGAAGTTGGAGCTTTGTCAGTGTATTTCATTTTAGAAATAGTACCTCACGGACACCGAACCTTCCAGGGATCATACGCGATTTAAACGAATTCGTAACGGGATGCGTTTTCCGTTCGTCGTCAGAACCCCTTCGCCCATTTTCGTCATGAATGCGTCCTGTGTATCCCACCATATGGTCATATGTTCTAACGTAGGTTCCGCAGTGGACGCTATGATGTGAATTTTGCTTGATTTCTTTTTCAGCCGCCATCCTGCGGGCGATGACAGGCTCTCCGCATATCACCATTACGGCTCTGAAAACTGCGGAGCCGATCACGATGGCCAATGGAACTGTCACCTTGGAGGACGTGGTCTCTAGCGAATACTCTAACGTGCAAGACGGCCTCTTGATGTGGACTGTAGCTCACTCACTGTTCGCGCGAGCGCCGTGAAACAGGTGAACCCGCTCCTACATTTTGTGCAGCGCACCTGTCTCGGCGTAAAAGACAACCAAAGCGTTACGTGTCGCAAGCAGGGACAAAAGCTTGCTGGCATTCTCGGCCTGCTGAAATGACTTGAGTGCCTTGTGCGACGGGCCAGGAGCCCTGCGGTGTTTTGATGTCGGGACGCGGGACATTCTAGACCGGGACGAGTCGTGTCCGCGGTGTTTTGATCTGGGCACGTGGGGACGTTCTAGACCGGAACAAGTCGTGCCGGCGGTGACCATGCCAGTTTTCGTTTTAAGTTCGACGTTACGTTCTGATGTGAGATGTTTTCATGTTGAATGAAGTGCTATGCTAAAATGCCGTCCAATAATACATATTTCATGAAGGAATGCCGTGTGGTACGATCGGCTGTTTAAATGAAGATTATAGCGTAAGCTAGTACGAAGTGAAACCCTCCGCTGGGCTATATGTAGACTACTTATGAGCTTCCGTTCAGATCAGAGCGAGTTTCAGCTGAGACCAGCCACTCGATTTGGAGGTACCTGTCCCACTTTCAGCTGAGATCAGCCACCAGTTTGAGCTGAGTCCAGCTACTGGTTTGGGTGAGACCAGTCACTAGTTTCAGCTGAGACTTACAACGAGCTTGAGTGAAAAGGTCTCACTTGAAACCAGCAGAAGGTATCAAAACGTGTTGTCGAAACGGAATGGGGAAAATGAGACCATTAGACGGTCTCTGAAACCTATAGACTCTTGTTTTTTTCAGTGTACTTCGCGAGCTGCACCGAATGTTCGCGGCCGGCGGACCGGCCGTCCTCGGTGCGTTAACGAATTCGACATTCCAGCGGCGAAGGGCGCCGCTGCTGGGCCATGAATTCTAATCGAGCCGATTGAGGGGTCGTCAGGGCCGCCGGCAGGGCGAGCGACCCGCGGCCGGTCCCGTTCGCCGGCCTGGTGCGGTCTCACCGACCGGCCCTCGTGATTTCGCCGTCAACCATGCGACCATCGTACCCGACGTGCTTTGAGACGTGCCGCTTGCAACACGCCGTGTTGTGTTGTTCACCGTTCTCTGAGCGCCGCGTGGGATGACAAGATTAACATTTCCACGATTGCCTACGGTTTCGACGTTTCAGCGCCCATACCGCCGCTGCTTCATGTAACATGTAACCCTGCTTAGATCACTGTCGTACATAAATGCCGATGGAATCAATTATGTGTTCCGCACGATCGCTGTGAAACTTGCTATCACTGACGTGGCAGTAGCGTTAAACACGGTACTTGCCCGCGCCCGACTGGAGGAGGGGGACAGTTGACTGCCCCCCTCTAACTCACGAACGGTTGGTTGCACGATAAAATAAGCAAACCGATTGAAAGGTCGTGAAGAGTGGAGCTCGAAACTGGTCTCGTTTTTAGTTTTGAATAATATGTAAGCCATTTACGCCCTATACATGTTTTCTCATAGCCGACTGCATGAGACCGAGAAACGGCCTGGAGCTAATTAAATAGAAATAAATCACAGCCGTTTAATAGGAACGGCTGTGACTAATTACGTCTAGGTAAAAGTACCAACGCGCAGGTAAAGGTCCGCAGATGCCCATACATGTCTAATTTTTCTGATTTGTTCAATATGCACGCGGAAACGTTGAGATAAAGACACGACGATTTTCGCACCGCTACAAGGGGGGCGCCATAGACGAACGCGGTAAAAAAAATGGCGGGAACTAATTTTAGCGTTCTTTTATTTTCGCGATATGTGCCTTTCCAAATGTTGTTTGTTGATTCTGGTGGTTCCTGTGATGGTTTCTCGTGCTTATGTTGGAAGCAATCGGTAGTTATCAGTCTACACAATTGGAGCTTTATTCGCGAGAGCCCATTCATGTTAAAAATTCGCATTTTTTCAAACCTTTTGATCTTGGTAGAATTCGCAGCTGGCTGGGCCAGTTCTGCCATTTTCTACCCGATCTGAGTCACATATCGTCGATTTTGATGGCAGTGCATTTTAACTCATAACAGTTATTCATGACCTGACCTCAGATCAGTGGTCGGAGGTCACTGAAACCTTGCCCATTGATGTAAACTGGATGTCCGGATCTCCCCATTCTCAAAATGTTACGAGAAATCCGTCAATTTTCGAAAAAAAGACGACTTAAGTTGAAAACGGGCATGGGCTTAGGTCAATGACCAGGACATTTCCGATAAATCCAAAATACCAGATTTGTTGCATTTATCGAAATCTCTAATCCCTAGAAGTTCCATTGTGGTATTAAGTTTCGCGGAAAAGTTACAGGGCGCTGAGCTTTTTTGGACATAGATCCATTTGACCTGGCCTAGGTCAGACACCTTACTTGACATGAGGTGAAAAGTTGGATACAGGGTGGAAATATGGTCAGGCAAAAGGCACACAAAGTTTCGTGGCGCTGCGTTTTTTCGTTCTCTCGCAATATTGGAATAACCTCAGGGAGGCCTTCAACCGCCTCCCCCCAGTCGGAGGCGGGCTAATCTGGCTGAGCGCAGGAGCCCGGCTTTCATAACCACCCTTTTCACATCACAGGGCGTAATAAACGCCGAACGGCGGGCAACACCTGGACTAGACACTAAATTGCAGGTGTCTACATCTGGAAACGTAACTCGTCTAACAGCGCACGAAAGAAGCTATTATAAAACCACGTGACCGGATGCTTAGTTCAAAACCGAGCTAATTACCTCAGCCCGCTACTGTCACCGACCATACAGTCAACACTGAGTTAATTTCGCCACTGCGCCGTCAGATGCGGGTGACCGCATCCTCTTTTTTCTTTGTCTGGAGACGGCCACTGGCAGATGCTTGACTAATAGTAGGGTACATATGTGTCATCGTGATTTCGTGAGTACTGTTATCAACTTTCCGAAACGCAAAGGTGTGACGAAAAAAATGAATAAGCGACTCGAGTAAATCTTGGCCTCAGACAGAACGCTTGGATACAGACTTTGAAAAAACATCAGTAAAAATGACCGGAAAAGTGAGGATGAAGCCGATATTGTATTATCTCGATGTGCGATGTGGCACTTGTGCCCTTATGTTCTCGATAGCGAGGTCCATGGATGCGTTTTCTTAAAAGATTGACCAGAAATATAGCTTGTGGCTAAGCCTCATGCCATGCTCGAATCAGATGCAACCCCCTAAGCAAGTTTCCAGCCTGGAAAAGCCTGGAGAAGTCAGAGCGGCATTGAATCGCAGTGCCAATGGTCTCACCGCTTCCCGCCCCCAAGGTGGCCGTCGTCGTTCCCGCAGGGCACCAGCCGATCTTGGCAGACCCGGGAGCACCACTGGAGCCGCTCGGTCCTGTCGGCAGCGAACTGCGAGTCAACGGCGGGAGGGGAACCGAGAGCTGCGCAGGCCGGAGCCAGTTTCAGCTCTGTTCCCTCGGCGAATGGAGAGGACAGAAGCACTGTCGTAGGTGCCGATGCCAAGACCTGGGCCCAGTCTCACGACATGACTACTATTCCGTTTTGCCGTATGTACATGGTATTCAGTCGTACCAACTGTCGCAAGTGCGTAAGCGTGCCTGTCAAGGTACGACAGACAGAGATGTCATACGTGCGGGAGTTTTTCCCCGCCTTTGGCGTACGTGTGACGTCAGTCTGCCGTACATACTGCGAATAGCCGTAAATACGTGTTTGCCGGGCCCGCCACCGCACATCGGCTCTGAAAGCAATCTGAAAGTATGAAAAGGTGCTTGGGATACTTTGCGTGGGAAGTGATAGACGTTTAAGATAAAGATGAAGCAGCCGGAGACAAGAATCGAAGGAATTCCAATGTCTTCCGTCCCAGAACCGATAATGATGAAGATCTTTCACCAGAGAAGCTAAAGTGAGATTAACCCCATTCCGTGGAGGTGTGCTGGAGGGAGGGGCACGTTCTGCCCTCCTGTTTTTCGCTCGCCATTCCCGGACTTTTGGGAACTGCTTCACGAAATGTGGTGAACTTTTCTAAATATGCTTTTTCACATATCGTGACAAAATTTTCACAATTTGCCCCCCACCAGAGGCATGTACAGAGACGGTTCCAGGACGCGTTTTTTGGGACGCATATTTGAGGAATATCACGCTTTCTGGAGATCGCGCACTTCGACGTGATCATGTACTATTTTTATGTCTTTCGTAATGTCACGATCAGTTCAAATGATTGAAATACTTGTAACCTGTACGTTTCAAGTATTTTAAAGGAAAATGCCGGGCATTGGCGGATCCAGGGACGAAAAAAAGCATCTATATCTGTTTACTGGAAGGAATTTACGGCTCATTGTATTAATTATAACTTCAGATCCTACCGTCCCGACTATACGGGACACTTCAGCAAGACACTCGTCACCCAACTGGCCACCTAGTGCTCCACCATGATTTTCGATGTTATTAGCCTACTACGAACTGCGATAGCATGAATACCATTTGTATGATTTTGGTGGGTCCCAAGCTGTGCCATTATTTTGTTATTTTAAAACAAGGTCTATATTCCTGAAATAGTAGAAAAAAAACTGACTCGCAAACAATTAGGAGAAAACGACGCTATTGCTCAACAGACCCCATCAGCTCTGACCGCGCTCACCATCTGACCGTTCGGGATGGCAGCGGGCCGCGACAGACGACCGTCACTCGCCACGTGGCGCCGGACCACTGCGGCACACTTGTCACGGGCCCGGGCGCGTCACCTCTGCTCTCCGCATCACTCACCGCTGGGTTGGCCGGACGCCCGCCGCGTCTGACACGACCAGCATCAGCAGCCAGGCGACGACGGGCCGCATCGTCGCCGCCGAGAGCTCCGGCCTGCACCAGCCGCCAGCGGCGGTAGAGCGGCCGTCGCCTGCCGCCGAGCTGACGGCCTCTCCAAAAGAGGGACGCCTGGTCTGCCGACCCCGGCTGGCCAGGGACCGGCGTGCCGCCTGCACCGAGCCCGGACCAATGTCCAGGTACCGCGCCGCGACGGCAGACAGCGGGCGCCCGGCCACTTCCGAGACTGGCTAGATGAGTTGTGGGGACCCGCGGACTACCCTGACGGGCTGACCAAATACGCGGTTGCTGAGCCAATGAAAACAATGCTGACCAGTGCTGGCTAGGCTGGCACGAGGGTGTAGGCCACGAGTCGAGAGCTCCCCACGGAAGCTGGTCAGGTACCTGGCCAATCCGGTCTTGAGATCGCGTCTGCTTGGTGCTGTCAGGCCCACCACAGCCACCGACAATGGTATCTAACCAGTGCAATAAGCCACCGACAGTCACCAGTCTCACTCCCTCGCCTCAGCCGCAGTCCTGTGTACGGCCCGAGGCCACGGGTCGGTTGGTCTCGTCACAACGCTTCAGGCACCATAAGCTTGGAAGCTCCCCTTCGATCGGTCACGTCTGTTCGGTAACCCTTCGCTGCGCCGCACTCCGTCCAGCACGACCCCACGGGGCACGGTGACCCCAGCGCGCAACTGCGGCAGGCCAGCCAAGGAGAGGGTCCCGGCGCTGTCCGCTGGTGGCGCCCCCTCGGCCAGAGCGCGGTGCTCCCCGGCTGGGTAGCGTCATCGCTGGCGATTGAAATGGTTCGGCGGCCGGCGGCGAGCGCCGCACAAGGGGCGGGCTCTCTGCGCGGCCCCAGGACTGCCGACTGTGGCGGTGCGGGCTGACACCGCGGCAACCAACGCACAGAGCTGACCCGCCAGCCTGGGGCGACAGGCGCAGATAGCTGGCGAAGGCCGCCGAGAGCATGCAAACTCGGTGGCGGCTACAGCACGCACGGTGTCGAAGTTTTTGCAGCGCCTTCCGGCCGCCAAGCCGTGCGCCCCGGCATCCAGCGGCGGATAGCCGACGAACAAACAGCTCGCGCCGCCCCCCACCTGACATGTAATATCCTCGTCACGACACGGTGGCACAGCACCGCGTGATCCGCCGGCCAGACGCACCGCCTCCGGGCCACAGAGAGGGCACGCGACCACGCCCGATTAATCAGTCGGGATCCCGGCCACTGCCTGGAGATGCAACAATTTCTAAGCATGGCTCGTTGTTACCTGAAGGGGTTTTATGCCTGTTGACGGCATTTTAGGCGATAGCTTTACGGTCAAAGACATGCGTTTTATGTTAAAATATAGAAAATTGGAGGGTCAAGAATTTACAGCTGAGGATTCGGATTCGCATGATTCGAATATTAGGCCGGATATTCGGATTCGGCAATTTTTTACTCTTGATTTCAAGATTAGAGTATTCGGCAAATATTCGGTGACCACTTTTTCATGGAAATATTCGCGGAATATTTGAATGTCAGCTGACCATTCGAATACTCTTGAATTCCGGGGCAGGATCTGAAGAAAAATAGATGTCAGATTATATATAACCAGGCTAAATGCTAACTGGAGCATTGCTATCATGTCTATGGCTTCTTTACACACGGCTGAGAACAAAGCACAGCAGTGGCACTGAGACATGCTCCGCCCCTCCCCACTATGCCTCTGTTTTGTGTCTCATGTTTCGTGTGGCGACGCGTAGCCCTGCAAGTAATCTGGCGCCGCGACTGGCAGAAGCGCCGAGTCGGGATCAGTCAGTGAGTGGAGACTGGCGGTACAGGAATGCCATTTACATCGTTCACTATAGGAAACGACCAACAGAAAAATCCGCTAAGGCTAATGCATCCGTGGGAAAATTGCCGTGCTTCCAAACATTAAAAGGAAGCATGCGCGCAATGGACTTGTGCACCTATGCTGATTTCCCATGCGAAAAATATATAGCAATTTTCATAGCATACGTATAGCGCAAAATGTACCGCGACAGCGAAGTAGTGTCATCGAGTAGTGGAGGACAGATACCGCTCCATCCTCAGAAGCTTGACATTGTCTTGACATCGTTCTTGACATTGTCTTATGTGTTCAGCCTGAGCTTGATTGGCTTGGTTAGCAGTCCGTACGGTGACTGTGAGTGCATCCATTTCCGGTGGCTATTGTTTGTGAATTTAATCAAAGTGTTTTGTTAGGACGCTTTTCAAGCAGATTTCGAGCTAACCAGAACTTGTTTCAGGGGTTCGGGATTCTGATCCCTAGGTCCGATTACGTAATTCCGAATTAACGATACAGTTCTATAGCTTGAGTTCAAGGTGCGACCGTTGTCAACTAACCGTTTTCATCTCAGATTCAACGAGTGCTCCACATTCACGCGCTCTTTTCTTCGGTCCCTGCGACATGGGAAGTTGGTGAAATTCATAGATATTTGGCTTGTCGAGTGCGTTAAAACACGCGTCTTCATGATGGCTGCATGAAAATCATGACAACATAAAATCTGTTCTCGTTTTTCAGAGATTCGAAAAGACTAATTTGAGGCTTTTGTCTTTACAAAATGGGGAAAGAAACAGCGTAAGCTCGTCACCGCAAAAACACCGGCAGGAACTGGGCTTGGGAGCATGTTGGTTTTGTTCCTGAATCAGACGTCGCAGATGAAACGAAAGTGACATGCAAAATGTGTATAAAAACGCCGAGCTATGAACAAATGACAACAAAGCTGGTTGATCATGCAATGAAACATCCAAAGCTAAAACAAAGGTCTGAAAAAGCAGAAACTAGCCAGGTTTCCAAGCTTTTGTCGCAATTCTCGGCACCCGATAAAAACCATCCAAATAAATTGGAAAGATATCCTCAGAAATAGAAGGATGCTGCTGGTGCAATGGCGCAATGACGAAGTGGATCTGTCGAAAAACTGGCCCACAGACATTGCTGAGGACTATGTTTTTCGTGATTTCTGCTCACGTGTTTGTCCCGAATAAGGAATTCTTCATCGCACAATAGTAGCCAACCACATTGACGAGTTGCTTGAATCCGAGGCTGAACGCCTGGAGGCTGACCTGAAAGAATGTTGGGACGATGGAAGCAACAACTGATGGATGGTCCAGCAATAGCGCTGCTAGGCTTGTGAACATTAATATTCACCACGTGGACGAGGACTGGGAGGTGAAGTCCTTAACTCTCGGCATGAAGTAAATGAAAGAATCATTACTGCAAACAATGATAGGGCTAAGACAAGGAAGGTGGAAGACGAATTTGAAGTGAAGGACAGAGTGTTTGTTAACGTGACGGAGAATGAGAACAAAATGAGAGCAGCGTACCCTTCTCCAGGAAAGAATGCAGGCTCATCTGATTTAATCAACGGTCAGCCATGGACTAAAAGCGAGCCCTGTTATAGTCACCATGATTGATAGGTGAGAAAATAGCCAAGAAATCGCAAAAAACTATGACACGAAGTATGAGTCGGGGAACAACAGAAAAATTCGGGGCCTGAAAACCCAGTAACTGAAAAACCCATAACTCAAGCCGACGAAATTCAGCTGGTCTCTGAAGACAAGGCAAGTGGCCCGAACGAGCCACGGCACGTTACCTCTAAAAGCACAGGCTAATGAACGTGCAATGCGTTAACGACTGCTTGCGCGAGATCGGAGAGTCGTCACTCGTGATTGGCGAAAAAGAATCCGAACGAACCGACAAATTGGTCACTTCTAGAACCATTCGAGGAGTCCACGGTCCTGCTGGGAGGAGGGAAGTGTGAAACGGCTTCAGTTATCCCGCCACTGGTCAAATAGCCTGACAAACAGCACGAGCAAGAAAGGAAAAAGAAAGGGTGTTCGAAAATCCAAAGAACGAGATTGAAAGCATCCTTTCACGAGCGCCGGAACTCCGCTGCAGTTGGGGGAAGGGCAAAGAAGCATTTCGGGTCAATTCTTTCCAGTCAACGCCCGTAAGGGCAATATTGAATTTCAGAAAAGCTGTCCCTTCCCCCCCCCCCCCGCTTCTCGCGCCCTTTTACCCCTTCCAGCGCGGCGGTCACGGTAGCTGCAAGAACGGAATCTGCGCAAAAGACAGTGAAAAGGAGGCATCTTATGATGGAATCATCCTCTAGTTCAGAGGGCGATGCCAGAGGCCAACTTGGAATGGAAATATTCAGGTTCCAGCAAGAAAAGCTTCGAAAAGACGCATCTCCAATGCAGTGGTAAAAGACATATCAGCCCGGCTTTCACAGACTGGCGCCGCTGGCAGGGAAGTATGTGGCGGCTCCAGCTTGCAGCACGCCTGCAGAGCGCGTGCTTTCGCGGGCAGGCTTTGTGCTCAACAGCTGTCGGCTGGCCCTGGGAAAAGATCGATTCACTGCGATCCTCTTCCTTTCCGACAAAGCGTAAAACACGGCATGATTGTAGCCAAGTGATGTGGTAATACATGATCGTTTTCCTAATGCTGTTTGTTACCCCTGAATCGATTCACAACGCCTGCGCGGCCCAAAACTGAAGCTGGACCTGCAGCACCACAATGTCCTCCCACAATGTAACAGCTAGCATCGGATTTTCTAGTATTGTTTGCAAAAATTTTGTTATTTTTGAACATGTTATATTTAACGCGATTTTGAATACGGCTACTTGTTGTCTTTAAACAAAACAATGAACCGTATGCATAGACCGCTCACAAAAAAAACTGCATTCTGGCGCTGACGCTGCAATTAACTTATTGCGCTGGTTACAGCGAGTACGAAATTCCAAACGAAGTCTAGTTCCTGTCCTAATGCTGTCTTGAGCTGCTGAGTCGGGAAGCAGGTCAAACGATTCCTGTCAAATGTAGGCCTTTTTACTTACTGATATCTCACTGAATTCATTTCGTTTCTTTGTTTTAATATGACAGTTTCGAAGGACCACCACCGTAACGGCTTGACGACATGCTCCTTTGACGGCCTATCAGAGCGCCCTCTGCCGCTGACGCCATGCCCCTTCCCCCCGCACTGGTGGCGGCCGGCCGCTGTCCGCGGAATGACCGGCGCCGGCCGCTGCTTTAAAGTGCCGTCATTTATTCATGTGACTGTGAATCAATCTGATTACTACATATTGTCCCGATCGTGCCTTTTGGGACAAAATAAGACCAACTTCAAAGGATTCGAATATTCAATCCCAATATTCGAATGCACCCACCTGAATAATGGACCCAGAATCCATCCGAACCTTCAGCTGTAGTCCAGATGCCTCCCTCGGATCTCCAGTCATAGAGCCGAATATTGCAATGGATAGCCAAATGCCAATTACGCTGGGAAATTCCTCTCTTAGGTAAGATTGCATGCATTATCAGGTAAGCACGTTAAGTTTTATGATTGATTCATGTCACTATTGCGGTAAGATGAAAGGTTTTTGATGTCTGCCCCGTGAACCCCAATTAGGCGTTTAACTTCACTTTATATGTCGTTCTACGTAACGCCATTGCGATGGTTTTCCGGAACTAATCTGCACCTGCCTTCCGTACCTAACTGTTAACTCCTACCACGTCCAGTCACTCATAACATTCCGATTCTGCTTAGCTGTGTCGTTTTTCCGCATTTGCACATAACAAACGTGATTGAAACTTAATTTATTCCACAAATGTTACAAACCCAACAAGTGAACATAAGTTCAAGTGAAGCATGGGAAATAAAACGAAAAATGCCGCCACACACGCGCTGCGAGTAAATCTAGCGTTGAAAAATGTCCGGTAAAACTATCGCCACCAGCATTCCATTGCACATCGTAAAACAAACAAAAGCACAATACAAACAACTGCACACACCTGGTGCGTAAGACATCACGCAAAACATAAAACGGCGAAAGACGGAGGAAGATTGCTGCTGTTGTCAGCCGGACCAGGCGGCACCTCCTGTCACTCCCAGCAACCACAACTTCGAATTTTATCCGCCGCGTGCCACCATCGTTCACCTTCAGTAATGCACGGTTTTCCGAATCATCCGAGGCACGGCGGGCTTGCACAGGGTTCGCTGAGGACAGTACTTGATGGTATGCGCGTTGTCTCCGCCAGCACCGCATGATGGGCAAGTGTACGCACGAAGAACTGGGCAGCGAACAATCCCATTCTGATCCTGCGTGGGAGAAAAACGATATTTTATTAGCAACAATGCTATACGTGCGCACCCACATGACTGCACTGGTATCAGCACAATCCTAAGGATGTTCGAGGTAACGACTGGCGCGGAAACATTTATCGTTCACGTTCATGCTAATAAAAAAACATTTTCCTGCTTTTAGAAAATGTTCAGTAGTTCTCGACACCTCACGCGCAGATCACACACGTGCCAAATCTGCAGCGTTCAGAGAACACCAAGAAGACGGCGACCATGCCTGACCTTGAGAATGTGGCTGCAGTAGAACTGAGCCATCTCGCCGTTGTTCTTGCAGAAGACGCACAGCTCGGGCAGAGGCTTCTTGGCCCGGCGGCGGGATTCGAGCAGCGGCCGACCCACCAGCCGGACGCTGTCAATCTCCAGCTCCGGAGAGAACTCGCTCTCGCGGCCGTTCTGACGAAATTCGGCCAGGATAGCCTCCACGTCGTCTGCAGGCGGAGTCAGTCGAGTTAGGAAACATCAACTCGGCCAGGACTGCCTGTGCAGCACTCGTAGGAAACCTGCTCGGCCCACACCAAAAAAAAATGTTCAACATTATTGGTGACAATGCAGAGCACGGAATACTCCCACTATGTAGCACGCAAGTCAGTTTGGAATAATGACTACGACTTAAGACAAGTAACGAAAAGAATCAAAAGCTGGCAGAATAAATAGCATATTCCACACACAATGCCCGAATGCAACCCAGCTTTCCAGCCGATAAGTTAATGCCACCGGACTTCCAGATCACGTTCTCAATTCCGGACCCTTACTATGTTGCATGGTTTGCGACGTTATATCATGTTCCTCACATAATGGATGTAATACCAACAGATTAAAAAACGAAACAGTCAATTTATGTAGTGTTTCCTGAGCTGGGCTTTTGTGACAATGGAAAATAGTGCAATAGTTGGGAGCGTGAATAAATGAAACTGGTCCGCTATTTTTGGTGTAGTCAAAAGGCATGTCTTCCTACGGCCATACGCTACTCATCTCCATTCAAACAGAGGGCATCTCTGAGATACGTAATACGAATTCACGGTAACGTCTTTTTCTGGTCCATTTCTGACAGATGCGTCCGGTCTAAGGTCTAAAGAGCGAATCTCGTTATCTTCGGAGAGGTGAAACCGATTTGAAAGGGGGCGGGGGCACGTAGCATGATGGGTACTATGAGTTTGCGAAGTAAGGCATACAACGTGCAAAGAACTGCAGATTTCCATTCTTGTACCATTGTTACCTATACATTCGTAATAATGAGCGACTAACTTCAGTCAAACGAGCAAAAGTAGAAATAAAACTTCAGACGAGCAAAAGTAGAAATAAAACTTCAGACGAGCAAAAGTAGAAATAAAACTTTGCCCGGCATTTATCACAATCAGAAAAACCGTGGCCCTCCGCCCCACTGAATCCGTTCCTGAGCGGCTTTTCAATGCCGTCCGCGAAATCGCCAAACTTCATTGCACTCCCTCTGCCACTAACCCTCCCCCACCAGCGCCCCGAGAAGCGTGACCTTTGACCTGGATTAGCCTCCCCAACAACCCGCCGCCGGCTGCGCACCAGACCAGACAACGACCAGAACGCGCGCGTAGTCTGTAACCCTTAGAAGCGATCTACTGTACGTCATGCGCGCGGACCAAAACTGGTTGATCAAATATTCCCATACCCCCAAGGGCCAAGATATCAAACGACAGTCATCTTGTGCCGTGAGAAAACGGGACGGGGGTGAGGTACACCACCGCAAAAAGCAGAGCCGCCGTGAGGCTAACTTCAGACGAGTTTGCATGCTCACATTGGACTGCGTATGCAGCAAGCCAAACTCACACTGATATACGAAAGCATTGGGCTTGGGAACCATGAATCTGTGCAGAAATACCTTTGGACGCATGATGTGTGTTATACAAATATGACAAGCAAAGTGTGTTGCATGGTCATTTCTGGGTTCAACAGCAGTGAAGGTACGGACGGAAAACGTAAGCGGACAGTAACTAAATGCAGACACGGACAAAGCACTGATACGTCCCTGGCCAGAGCGTAAAACGCGCCTTAGTACAAAAAAACGTCCAAGCAGCCAGGTAGGACACGCAAGGCGTCGGCCCTATCACGCTGGCGGTGGCCCTGCCAACTTAGGATAATTTTAATACTATCACTACGGCTCTGCGTAGAAAAATGACGTGCACTGGCAAAGCAGGGCCTTGGTCCTTATTAACTCTGAGCACGCTCCTACGCTGATACAAGAGTCGGTTGCTTCACGTCTCGCTTAAACAATGTTTGCAGTCGGTTAACAAGCGCGCAAAACTGGGCTAAACTTGAGTCCCAGTAAACCATAAATCGTCCACGGCAATGAGATTCCTGTGCGTGTGCAGATTAGCATTTTCACTGTACTAATTACAAATTTTGTGGTCTCACCTTCGAAAAAGATGCCAGGGCAAAGCGAAACCAGCTCCGACCACATTTTAGCAGAAGATCGGATACCAACAAACCGACCGGAGAGACATTCAACAGCAAATTACCTTCCCGTTGCCGGTGATTTCTGGATTTTCCTTCTGGCGGTGCCGTCCGCAGCAAGCGTCACGCTCAGCCAATCAGAAGCTGCATAAAAGACAAGCGCCAGCATTTCATTGGTTGGCCGCCCGTTGCCAGCGTACTTCCGCTCGGGCGTGCATTGTTGTGCGGTCCTGGACTTCAGCGGATGTCTTCGCACCACGGGTAGGGATTTTCGTCCAGCCATTTCAAATGAATTGCACGCGATATGCAGTTATTTTGAGAATCGGGGCGAGTAGCAGACATGAAAATGATACTGATGATCCGAACCAGTAACTGCTCTCGGCGTTAAACCCTGCGTGTCTTAATCTTTCTCGAGAATTTCAACAGTTACGACCTCTCAGTACACTTATGACACCTCGCATTTCGCGGTTCCATTTTAAGCGCTGATTTCCGGGAAAGGTTCAGTTAAAATAGGACAACAAATAAGTGCACTACCCGTAGACGCTGTGTTGAAAAAGAAACTAATTGCGACTCAACGCCCGGGACAGAGTTATTGAAGCATGACGTCATCCATTCATCGCTAAGCTCCGTCTACCACCGGACATAGACTGGCCGCATATTAGGTCATTTCTGCCGGTGCTACCAAACGGAGAGGGTGGCGCACTACACATGCTCAGAACACCATGGTGTAGAAACAGTCGAAGACGAAGCCAGGCAACGGAAATGCTGCTGACAGCAGTAATTGTCGTGATGTCATGAAAAATTCATTGTCGAAGTAAATCTGAATATCATGGAAGGAAACTTAGGCTTCCCCGTACGGGTTATCTGGAGCCGGAACGCTGGAAGTCCGTGTCAATGATTTTATGGTTTGCTTCGGGCTTGCCGTGCCAAGTATAACCGTTAAGCAGGGGCGGGCCGTATGTCAACCGTGGAATGAGGGAATATGAGGCATGACCTTTTCTGGGGAACTTACCATTGGCCCCATGGACGAAGAAATCTTTGCCGTCCTCCCCAACTTATTCTGGATGCTCCTAAGCTCCTGACGTCTGGAAGTGGGGCGTAGCGACACAAATCGGAGCACGGAGATTCCAAGGCCCAAAACAATATGTTGAAAATATATATATAAAACTAGGGATGCGCCGGATCGGGATTTTTGTGATCCGGCCGCATACCGGATATGGTGGATCGGGGTGCCGGATATCCGGCCGGATACCGGGTATTATGTTTACATGTTTTTATTTACTATTTCTATTGAAATAATGAAACCGAAAAGACTGAATAGACAAGAAAAATATGAGAAACCGAAGAAAAAGTAAAAAAAAAATGCCCACAGCTTGTGAGTCGATATCTTCAAGGCCAAATGAGGTGGAAAAGGTCAACTTTGGACACTTTATTGGCCTGTACAGGCCATTCCGTACAACTTTTCGAACGAAACGGGTTGTTTGTTGGGCCGTTAAAACGTGGAATACGATAACTTCCATTCATTTGGCGTCTTGACCGTGGATTTTGGGTCGAGGTCATGTGAAGTCAATGACCTGTGACGCCATTTTTTCATCTTTTACAGATCAGATTTTGAATAACACGAGACAGCTTGAGAGCAAATGAGGGCGCGACATGCATCTTTTGGCGTATTTTCAGTGAAGGTAGCTAACATCGGTACATCTGGTCATTTCCAGCGTTTATATTTCTGTATGTATGTATAGCTATGTATGTATATACATGTCAGTATCAATATGCCAAACGTGTTTTAGAAGGGTCTTTGAATGCGTATTTCACACAAATCGATGTATTGCAAAACAAATTTGGACCAGGTCACAAAAACCTGCCCTTGACCTTTGATGACTTTGACCTGAAATGACTCTGGCATATATATAGGCGTCTGCATGTGCGCACACGTGTCTTCATTAGGGTCTTTGAATGCACATTTCATACAAATCGACATGTCGCAGAACAAATCTGAGTAAGTTTACAAGATATTTGACCTTGGCCTTTAAAGACCTTGACCTTCACTGACCTTGGAATATGTAAGCGTATCAGTCTGCGCACACGTGTTTTTATTAGGGCCTTCGAATGCGTATTTCATACAAACTGACATGTTGCAAAGGAAATCTGGATCAGGTCACAAACCTTGACCTTTGAATGCCCTTAACCCTTATTGACCCTGGCTGTGGCCTTGGTACGTCCATCACTTATGCCCGAATGACATCGCCTGACTGTGTTCAAACAGCAATCTTAATATAAATTATTAAATCTTATTATAAATAAACAGCAATCTAGAACGCCAGTTCTTTCACAAAGTTCCCTTTTGTCAGCGACAACCGTCGTTTTCGTGATGTTTGTCTGACTTCAAATGCTTGAAACTTCAAAATTTTCGGCTGATTTCCAATTTTTCTACGCCATTCGACGAGTTTTTCAATTGCCATAAATGTCACAAAGTAACAGCAACCAGCTCAGATGCATTCTCGAGATATTCAAGAAGAGCAGGTGGGGGGCACAAAAAGATCCCCATTCCAGTGCGCGTGTTAAAAGACAGCTGTAGCTGATTCGAGTTGTAAAAACAACGGGTGTCATAACGCGTTCCGGCTGGAAGGTTTGGAATCTCCAGAACGTACGTGACAAGAAAACATTGGTGGCAAACAAGGTTCGGTACCGAAAGAGCAAGAGGTCACCCCAGGTCACCCAAAAACAAGAGGTCGCCCAAATGACCCGCATCCGGAAACTGTCCCGCGGATCACATGAAATCGGAAAGAACGGGGCATTGCCATGCACGACGAAAGCTACTTCACCTACCACGAGAGGTATATGTTAGGAAACCTTGGGTACTCTGTTGGAGCATGTCCAGCAGAAGTCCAGCAGAAGTACAACTGAGGCCAGAGAGCAAGTTTCCCCGCAATCTTTTCGTGTGGCCCGCCATCTCTCTCAGGAGTGTGACAAAGCCGGCTATCATGCCGGGTATGGGTAATGTTGATGGTAACATGTACCGTGAAAAGTGCGTAGGAGATGTGCTCATCCCATATTTGGATGAGGACTGTTTCGAGAGGGACATGTTGATCTGGACAGACTTGGCCAGCGCTCATTATGCGAAGAAAACGCTCAAGTTGCTGGAAGAGGCCAGAGTGCCGTATGTAGTGCGTGACAGCAGTCCTCTGTGTGCACCAGGTGTGTCCTACTGAGGACATCTGGGGCATCATTAAGCACAGAATGTATCAGGGAGACTGGTACGTAACATCCAAAGTCGCCCTAAAGCGCTGGATGAGCCAGGTGATCGCTGCTCTGGACCTAGAGATACCGCGTTAAATGCTGGTGCGCGTATCCAGGCGCGTGCGTGTTGCGGACAGATGAGAGGTGATGGAGATGATCCATTAAGCAAAAACTGACCGCAACGGTTATGACTGCATTTCTGCAAAGTTTAATGTTCATACAGTAGTACATGTGCTTACGGTATGACTTTAAATACCTTCTCATTTTCCAGTGCCCACAATTTACATTTTTCCTTAATGCATTTGTGTCAGAATTTGAGAAAGATAAAAAATATTTCGAGAAAAGGAAGATAATAAATCATAAGATGGGCTACTGACCGCATGCTGGCTATTGTTTCAGAGTTTTGAACTTGAGTCCCATTCTTGCAAAGATATGTCCGAACCCTCCCGGACCAATACAGAAAAGTATTGGTCCCAAGGTCTCCAGACCGACTTGGAACTGCCAGTTACATCGACAATCTAACACAACAAGCCACGTATCCCCTGAAACGATTTTGGACGCAGACATGAGAGCACCGTCTTGATTGTACACCGGGAGATTAAATATCCGGCAGTGTCCGGCCGGATCACAAAAATATCCGGCCGGATACCGGATACCGGATAATCTCTAATATCTGGCCGGATATCCGGCCGGACCGGATATCCGGTGCATCCCTATATAAAAACGACTCAATAATCATGTGCGTCATCCGTGCCTGCTGCCACGCAAATTACTAGCGACATCTGATATAGTGGACTCAGTGGCGTAGCCAGGATTTTTTTCGGGGGTCCTAGAGGATGAGGGGACCCCCAACACTGAGGGGGCTTCTTGAACACTACGGAGGGCCCCATAGCCAAGGATGTCGTTTTGTGTAAGTGATTTAGGGGAGGGGGTGGATCCAGGAGCCTCACAACCTAACCCCCCTCAAATGTGAGTTCCTTAACGGATTTAGGGCACTGTCTTGACCGACGGAAGTTGGTCCAGAAAATTTTGTCTTTTATAGATATTGGTTTGTTTCACACATATATATATATATATATATATATATATATATATATATATTAGTAAAGTTAAGGAGCAGATCGTTACATATACATTGTTCAAAATCTACAGCAGACTTGGCATTGATGCTTTTCTTTGATGTGGCTTCGATTGTTCGTATAAGTCTTTTCGTTTCCAATAAATATTCATTAAGAACGCTGCCAATGTTCATTATAATATAACGAACACGCAAAAAATCATAATCATTATCGGTCTAACGTATCGTCTACACATGAGACATCTTCAGAGATAATTATAGGGTCAAGGGCAATTGGTTTAAATTTGAAAAACAGAGCACACGGTTAGTGAATACATGGATTTTCTGGTTCGCACACATAATTAAACATGAGCAAGCAGCGCTGGAACAATACACGAAAGATCAGTACAGCAGCTATTCACATATCCATAGCCTAGGTCCAAGTGGCGACCCTTCAAACAACTGCAAGATCCCATGCTCGTTAACCTGAAGGTTTATTCGTGGGTCCGCATCCCGAATAAATATGACTTCGAGAGCCGCTAAGCGCCGTTTATCCGTTGCCTTTATGAATGTTTATGACCGAGGTGATGGTATGACGAGTCAAGTGTTCATGGTGGTGTGGTTCTATATGAATATATATATATATATATATATATATTGGTATATATATATATGTATATATATATGTGTGTGTTGGTATATATGTATATGTATATATATATATATATATATATATATATATATAACATTTATCCAAAGCGTCATTAGAGTTGATGTAGTGCCATCAGGGAGAAGGTCATTGAAGTTTCCAGAAAACCCCTGAAACAATGAGTGAAAATTGTTAAACCACGCTAGGGCATTGTTAAAAATTACTCTGAAAATACTATGATCAAGGGCCCACTCAGAGAGTTAAAGATCCACAGCAACTCCAATGGGCCCTATAGATGAGCTCAAGACGGGGCCTTCCCCGTGGTCTTAAGGGACCTCGTTGAATTCACCTCGAGAGCCCATTCGAGTTTTCCGTGGAGTCCTCAAGGTTTTTAGAGGGCCTTTGATATATTTAGGGGGCCCACAAACATTTCCTTGACCGGCTTTACCCATTCCCAGCAGGGGGCCGAATCCGCCCCCCCCCCTCTGGTTGTTTGCTTACCAATTCCACGGTTTTTGACGCAGCTTCACGAAACTTGGTGACGTTTCTTAGCTTTTCTTTTTATGGATGGTGACAAAATTTCAAAATTCTATTTCGCTTGTGGGCGGAACCAGACAACGTTTTTGGGAGGCACCTCAGGCCATTTTGGCCCTGTTCATGGTAAAAGGTAAATGACTGCCAAAAATGGCATTTTTAGGATAGAGCTAAAAACCTGATATGGATGTATATCTAAATAGTTGGGCAATGTGCAAATGCAGTTTTCTTCATCTGAGATTGCTTTACAATCTTACACCCTTGTGCATATTAATTGACTCAAACACTCAAAACAATAAAAATTATGGTTTTTGTCAAAATAATCGTTTATTCACATAATTTCTTCTCATTTTTTTTCACATTTTAATACGTAGTATGGCCACCTTTATTGTCTATCACTTGTGAAACCCGCTTGGGCATGGAATCGATCAAGTTTTTGCAGTTTTCTTTTATCTGTTTGTCGTGGTACCAGACCTGAATTATGGCTTGTATCAGCTTGGTTTTGGTTGTACAATCCTTTTTGCGCAGACGAGTCTTTATGATAGACCATAAATTTTCTATAGGATTTAAATCCAGCGAGTTTCCCGGCCAGTCCAAAACATTTATCTTGTTTGTTTTGAAAAAAAAAATGGTCACAATCTTCGACGTATGGCAAGGAGCCAGGTCCTGTTGAAAAACCCCTGAACCATCTGGAAACGCCTGCTGCATGTCTGGAATCGCCTTTCTTCGTATCACGTCGATGTATTGGGCAGATTTCATCATTCCTTCGACAGGATGAAGTGATCCCACGCCACGGAAACTGAAACAACCCCAAAACATTTTCTTTTCGGGGTGTTTCACGGTTTGGTTGATGTGACCTTCACGGACTTTCTCGCCAGGAGAGCGTCGGACATGTTGACTCCTCTGTCCCTGAACGAAAAAATGGCTTTCGTCCGAAAACATGACCTTCCGCCAGTCTTCCTTTGTCCAGTGCCGGTACTTTTTTGCCCATAACAAACGTTTAGCCTTCATTTTCTCTGTAAGAAGTTGTTTTTTTAGTGGTCTGTGAGCCCTCCGACCGGTCTCTAGAAGCCTCCTTCGAACAGCGCTCGAACTCACACTAACTCCAGATCCGGCTAGATCTTTTTGCAGATCATCACTAGTCTTTCGTGGTGCAAGTTTGCTTTGACGTATCAAATACAGATCATCTCTCGGCGTCGTTTTTCGTTTTCTTCCACAATTCCCTTTTCGTTTGGTGACAGAGATCCAGTAGTAACTCCTCGTTTTATAATCTGTGAGACTGAGCGCTGACTGACACCAATTATCTTAGCGATCTCTCTCTGTGACTTCTCAGAATGTTCGAATAAAGTAAAAATCTTTGTCCGCTTCCTAGGCGTGATGTCTATTGTGTTCGAGCTGTTGTGTGTGAGCGATGAATGCTCAGTGAATCAATGCCGCTGACGCAATGACGTGTATTGCATCAGCCAACCAAAGTTCGCGCATGCGCAGTACACACTGGTTCCAAACTCACTTTGAAAAAGCTCCTACAAAAGCCTACGTACAAACATTGTTAAAAAACATGACTATGATAGCGGAAATCATTGTGTGATTGTATAACAAAACAGTATCTTCGAAAAACATGGAAAAACTGTACTGAGTCAATTAATATGCACAAGGGTGTAGGTCATGGTCAAAATTCAACATTTAGTTTTTATAGTAATAATTTTGGTGATTTTTGGAATTGCCAAACACAGAATAGATATGACGTAGAAGGGTTCCCTCTACTTGCGCATCAAGTTTCAGCTTGATATCAGGTCGGGTCATGGAGCTATGACCTTAAATCTCAGTGCGCGTGACTATGTCACAATCGCCGTAAAATGGAAATTTTGAAATACGGTGAATTCGAGTGAATTCAAATGATTAAAAACGTTTACAGACAATATTAAATACACACGAGATCATCTTCAACGACTCCAAGGCCACTGGAGGTCATTTGAGATCAAAGGTCACAAGTTGATCTGAAGAGCGTGTGACCATGACAGTTCTCCTTTTTCATGTCCCTGGCGCCGTCTACGCTAACATTATACAAACATTATAATATGGTTTGTACTTCCTTAGCATAACATGACTAGCATAAGCCAAAAAAGCGATTTCCCCCTTTTTTCATGCAGTTGTTGAAAAACTAGTCGTTGTATTATTGAAACCCTGTGAACGCCTATGAATTTTCTCAAAATTTAAAATGAGTGTAGCATTGGTAAAAGTCCCACCCATAATCTCTCGATTCATGCCAACTTCATCGAAATCGGTCCATAAAGAACAAAACTATAAGAAGTCTAAAAGTGCAACTGCCCCCCGGGAAGGGGGCAGTTGACCGCCCCCCCCTTGAAATTTTTCTGGGACTGCGAGAGAACGAACAAACACAGAGCCACGAAACTTTGTGCCTTTTGCTTCGTTTTTACACCTTGTGTCAAAGTTTTGACTTCAGGTCAAGTCAGGTATCTGACCTAGGTCAGGTCAAACAAACCTATGTCCAAAAAAGTTTAGTTCCCTGTAACGTTTTCGGAAAACAAGATATCACAATAATACATCCAGGGATTAGTGATCTTGATAAATGCAACAAATCTGCTATCTCAGATTTTTCGGAATTTTCCGGGTCATTGATCTAAGGTCAAGCCCATTTTTAAGACACGTGGCCGTTTTTTTTTTAGGAAATTTGCGGAATATTTCATAGCATTTTTAATGCGGAATAAAGCAGACATCTAGTTACCGTCATTTAGCAAAGTATCAATGACTTCCAGCCATTGACTTGAGGTTAGGTCAAGAATAACTGTAGTGAGGCAAAATGTACCATCGTCAAAATCGGCGATGAATTACTCAGAATGGGTAGAAAATGGCAGAACTGGCTTGCACAGACGTTAGTAATGCCAGGAACCTAAAAAAATAACAAAAAATTACATATTTTGGAAATAAACACGTTCTTGCGAACAAAGCTCCGCTAGTTTTGTAGATTGGTAACTGATGATTTTTTTCTAAATTTAAGCATGAAAAAGCATCACAGGAACTACCAAGATCAATAAGATTTACATGAATAAGTAGGCTAAAATTAGTTGCCGTTAATTTCTTACTGCGTACGGCTGCGGCGCAAGCCGACAGCCGGCGCGAAAATCGCCGTGTCTTTAACTCAACGTTTAGGCGTATATGTTGAACAAATCCGAGAAATTAGATATGTATCGGCATCTGCGGACCTTTACTTGTGAGGTGGTGCCTTTACCTATGCGTTATTGGTCACAGCCATTGAGATTCAGGCCATTTCTCGGTCTGATGCAGTCGGCTATGAGAAAACATATATAGGACATAAATTGCTTTCATATTATCTAAATCTAAAAATGAGACCAGTTTCGAGCTCTACTCGTCACAAGGTTTCCAACGGTGTGCTCACTTTTATCGTGCGACCAACCGTTCGCGAGTTAGAGGGGAACGGCCAACTGCCCCCCCCCCATTCGGGCATGATCGTAACCGACCGACGGTCGTGCGCGGGTTAACCCTATTATAGTCTATCTTCAAAGTTAAACCCTATCGTAAGAGGGCTGAATCCGCCCCCATTGCGTTTTTCATTTCCGAATTACATGATTTTGACGCAGCTTCACGACATTTGGTGACTTTTCCTAGCTATTTTTTCTACGTGCTGTGGCAGAATTTCGAAATTCTGTTTTTCTGAGGGGCGAAGCCAGGCAACGTTTTTGGAAGGCATCTCAGGTCATTTTTGGCGTTGTTCAGGGTAAAAGGAAAGTGACTGCTAAAAATGGCATTTTTAAGATAAAACTTAAAACTTTATATTGGTGTATAGTTAAATAGTTGGGCAATGTGCAAATAGAATGTCATTCATTTGAGGTCATTTGACAAGGTCAGGTCAAAGTTAAAATCCAAATAGGCCTTTACAGTAATAATTTTGGCGCTATTTTTTGAATGCAAAACCCGGAATACATATGACGTAGAAGGGTGTTCTCTACTTGTGTATCAAGTTTCAGCCTGATGTCAGGCCGGGTCACGGAGCTATGACCTAAAATGTCAGTGCGCGGACTGTATATCACAACAGCCGCAACATGGAATTTTTGCAATGGAGTGAATTCCAATGATTGAAAACATTTACAGATAATATTAAATGCACACGAGATCATTTCAAGCGACCCCAAGGTAACTGGAGGTCATTTAAGGTCAAAGGTCACAAGTTGGTCTGAAGAGCATGTGACCATAACAGCTCCCTCTTTTTCATGTCCCTGACACCGCCTATGCTAGCATTATACGAACATTGTAATACGATTTGTACTTCTTTAGCATAATAGGACTAGCAGAAGCCAAAAAAGTGCTTTTACCTTTTTGGTTCATTCGACTGGTTAAAAACTAATCATCCTGTTTTTGAAACCCTTTGAGCGCCTATGAATTTTCCCCAAAATTTCACATATGTGTACCAATGGTAAAAGTCTCATCCATAATCTTTCGATTCATGTCAATTTCATCGAAATCGGTCCATCAAGAACGGAGTTATAAAAGGTAAAAAAGTACCCCCGGTTTTGATATTTTTGCTCTTCTGTATCACCCTTCGAAAATTTTGGAAGGTTTTGTAAGTGTAGTTTAACTCATGGCAAATCAGTTGCCGTTTGTTGCGATGAAATCGGATGTGTAGTTCTCGAGATCTCAGCGGGGACCGAGTCCGCCCCCCTGCCGGGAATCGGCCATACCGTCTAGCCCTCCGGGAGTAGGGTTAAGTGGTCCACAAACATTTCAGTGGGTCCTCTAGATGAATTGAAATAGACTTTCGGGAGTTCCTCTCCTTGAATTGATATAAAGCGTCCGTTAGAGTTTTTCTGTGGGCCTCTCAAGTTTTACGGTGCCCGTCATATTTTCAAAGAGCCCATGAAACATTTACTCGTGGTGGCTCTGAAAATATCAAGGGCATTTCAAATAAGTTTAAGGAGGAGCCCTGGCACGCCACCGTGGTCCCTTCCTTTCTTTAAGGATCCATCGAGTTTGTGTGGAACCTGAAGTCTTCCGAGAAGCCATTAATGTATTCGGAGGGCGCCTCAGACGTTTCCTCCTTCGATTAAAAACTATCCTGAATATTTCAGAAACCCTTCATAATGCGAACTGGCCTTTGAAATGTTTGAGGGCCATACAGAAACTCCAATGAGCCCTCGAAGAGATTCAGTGAGGGTCCCTTAAATTTTAGGGGGCCACCTTGGATTAATCTACAGGCCCCTTAGAGTTTTTCTGTGGTCTTTTCTTTTGTCTGTTGATCTTTTCAGGGAGTCCTTGATATTTTCAAACGGGCCTCAAGTATTTTCTCGTCCGGTGTATCCCTTCGATGCCTCAGGTGCCCTCTTAAAATATCAAGGCCCTGCAAATGGATTCAAAGATTTTGTTGCAAGCAGTTTGAAGCAATTTTATTTCAATGGAATTCTTTAACCCTTAGGTAGGGATCCCCCCTTGAACTCGTTTAACCCGCGCACGACCGTCGGTCGGCGACGATCACGCTCGAATGGGGGTGGGCGGTTGACCGCCCCCTTCTAACTCACGAACGGTTGGTCGTACGATAAAAATAAGCACACCGTTGGAAAGCTTGTGACCAGTAGAGCTCGAAGCTGGTCTCTTTTCGTCCATGGAGTATGCTGTTGGGCTCTCGAGTTTTTTATGGTGCCTGCACTGTTTCTAGAAAGCCTCCAGACTTCTAGGAGAGGATTCTCTTAACCAGACAAGGAAATGTTTCTGTGACTTGGATTTGGTTACTGACTAGAACCACCCTTTGAAAAAGCTGCAGAATATTTCATCAAATTTAAATGTCATTTCAGTCATGGGCTGCGGCATACTGTTGTGGGATCCACTTAAAGATTGGAGGACTGAAATCACCATTGGGGGAGGGGGCCGAAATGAACAATGAGGGGAGGTGCGCGCACCCCCTCAGAAAAATTTAAAATGAAGTCCCTGTCCATGTTTAGAACACTAGGGATACTTGATAAGAACATGTTTTCTTTCCCATAACTAAGTTTTCTATTGAGAAAGCTGGCCTGGATTATCCAAATTTACTGCTCTGGCCACTGGAGCCCCATTAACGGTAGAGCTCCAACTTTTTCTGGATCTAAATGGTCAGGCATCCTGCCAGGGGTCAACCTGCCTACATTGCCATTGAATTGTTCTGATGGTCGCCTAGTTACGCCGCTGCGATGCCCGGCTCTGGCATCCGGCAGCCGTTCCTGGGCAGAGATGCATTTCCTGTCAAGGGCTGCCCGGCTGGAAACGTAGCTTGGAAAGGCCCCAATGTCCACTGACCTTTCCAGGTCATTGGACATTGGGGCCGTTTAAAACATGCCAGGGGCCCGGCCCAGGGGATTCCCTTTCCGGATTAGGTTTTTTGGCTTACGTTGCGTCACTGGGGCTCCCTTTCGTACACACCTCCACCATCACCTACACACCTACACACCTACACCATTGATGGCATGAGGACCTTTTTCTGCTCCTTTGTAGAGGAGCATCCTTTCCGGTATTCGCCTTTTGAATAGGTACATGCCGGGGTACTCACCTTTCCCGATCGTAGGGCATCCCGTTATCTGCCAGAGGGGCCTTTGCCCGAGGTCTGGGTCTTGCTGCCTGAGGTCTTCATCTGAATTTACTTCAATACGACGTTATTCAAAGGTGGCCACGTAAGTGGCCTGCAGGTATCCACAAACAGCGCGATCAGGTACTCGCACGCTTGTCGGTTGACCTGTTCCGCCACGCTTCTCCAATTAGGGCCACACCCAGGTGTACAAAATTAGACGTTAAAATAATTTGCAAGCATGAGACGTACCTGCAATTTCCTTGATAACTTACGTTAGGGCATGCGTTTCTAGAATTCCGAAACATGGCATGAGGGAGGGATTTGAGTCTTCTCCCTTTTTGGGTGAGCCTGTGCCTCCGGTTAGAAATGGGCCCTGTCGCCTCACGTCAGCCTGGTCGTTAGTGTGACGTTTGGTATGACGCGATCAGTGGTCTCAAACGCTCTGTCCTGGCGTTTCCAGTTGGATGAAGGTTCGAAGCATTGTTTGTTAAGGGGCGTATCGTAAGTATACGTTCGGATTTGATCGAACGTTTTTAAGAAACCGACTCTTACGCTCAAACGACGATATACATATTTTCATCAACGTGAAGCCCCAATCGTTAAAATTATCAAAAAATAAGACAAGCAGAGCTTGACGTCAACGTCAATATATCGTAATGTACCAGCACTGAGAAGTATGGGGAAAGCGGGCTGAATGGTGTTTTACTATCAAACCGGATGTCAGATATCCCAGAGAGGAAAAATATCCGAATGACAGGATGCTGCGGCTCGTATACTAATGGAAGTAGGACATGGCGTCATTTAACTTTAAGGGAAGGCATGGGGGTGATTCATCACTGAGTTTTTGTCAAAAACAGCTGGTGGAATTTTATGCTTAAATGTCTAACACGTTGTTCATGACAACGGACGATGTTTCATGCACTTTCGGGCCCCTCAAACTGCGCATTTCATATTCAGGTAAAACGATTCCTCCATGCAGGCTGATATTAGCTGGACAACTCCTTATTTGAAGTCGTCATTTTGCACACGAATGGAAGGTTTATTTATTGTTTTTTACATTCTGCCTCTCGCTTGGGAAAATGTATTGAGCTGTATTTACCCTGGGATAGATCATATGCACATCATGACTTTGAGTTGATTTGCCTCAAAGCCCTGTCCGCCAAAATTCATTGGCTGAGTAAATGCCCTTTAGATGTGACACGCAGTGGATTTGGGCAAAATTTGCATCCCATCCCGGCGTGAGGTTTTCCGTGGAAGTCGCGAAAGATTCTGACTTTGGACCTTGAAAGTCCCAAACGCCAGTATTCTGTTTAGTTACCTGTATGTTTCATCTATTCTGAAAGAACTTTCGTCTTGCATTTGTTACGGTGTCCTGTATATTAGGAAACGCTGGCAGGCCCGTAGCATGGCAAACCACGTGAAAATGAAAGTCCGATTGATGGAGGACAGCCATCAACAAGAGATCTTAAAAGACGGAATGCACTACTGAAAAAGCTATTTGCCATCCACTTGACGGTTCATTCTGCAAAAGTGATTCATTACAGTTGATTCCTTTCCTTCCAACACCGGAAAAAACTGTTTCCGTAAACAATGTATTAGACGCAACTTACCCTGTGTCAAACTGCCTTTGTCCCACATGGTGCAATAAAACACGTCTAGCTTTCAATGACTTCCTATGCAATGCAATCGTCAATCTGCACTATATGTTGCCACTGGCCAAACGTCATCAAAAAAATGACGTCAACCACAACACATCAGCAGACAGGCAACAGCACGCTTCCATCAACGGCCTGGCGCCCGTGCAACATGCGACGCTACCACATCCCATCAATCGACAAACTCGGCAAAGCACAGGCTGGTATTGGTTCCTCCGAAGCCGAACGAGTTTTTGAGCGCCACCCTGCGGCCAGTGGCGGTCTCCCACTTGGCCGGCCGCGCCGCCACCAGTCGCACGCCGTCCACCGGCTCCGGGTTCTCCAGGTTAGCGGTGGGCGGCACCAGGCCGTGCCGACACGACAGCGCTGTCACCGCCGCTTCCACGCTGCCAGCGGCGGCGATCAGGTGGCCCAGCGCGCCCTTGCACGACGTGACCAGCGGCCGAGAGCCGGACAGCAGCGCCGTCACGGCCAGCAGTTCGGCCCGGTCGCCCAGCGGCGTGCCCGTGGCATGAGCGTTCACGTGCGTCACGTGTGCCGCGTCCATGCCTGCGTCGCGCAGTGCAGCGGCCATGGCGCGGCGCGCACCGTCGCCGTCCGCGCGCGGTGCCGTGGCGTGCGCAGCGTCGCACGAGAGGCCACAGCCGAGCAGTTCGGCGAGCACGGGCGCGCCGCGCCGGCGCGCGTGCTCCAGCGTCTCGAGCAACAGTACGCCAGCGCCCTCGGCCAGCACGAAGCCGTCGCGCGCCCCGTCGAACGGCCGGGACGCGCGCGCCGGCGCCTCGTTGAAGCGCACGCTGATCGCACGCATCTGGGCAAACGCAGCCACGGCCAGCGGCGAGACGCCGGCGTCGGCGCCGCCGCAGAAGGCCGCGTCGGCGGCGCCGGCGCGAAGCAGTCGCAGCGCGTCACCGACGGCGTGCGCACCCGTAGCGCAGGCCGTGCTGGTCGCGTGGCAAGGGCCGCGGCACCGCAGTCGGATCGCCACCTCGCCGGCCGGCATGTTGTGCAGGATGCGCGCGGCAAAGTGCGGCGACACGCCGCGCGGGCCGCGCTTCCGCAGCCGGCGCGCCGACTCCGCGATGTCCTCCAGCTCGAGTGACGCCATGCCGATGCAGACGGCGGTACGGACCTACAAAACGAAGGGGCTCCGTGTTGCTGGTACCGAGCACAGAACCGTAGCATGGGTAGCACGTGGAATGGCGCTACGCAGAGCCCATTTTCTCAGCGATACTTTGCTGTGACACGGCAACCTATGACGTCATCCAACAGCCAGCCTTTCACGCTGAAAGGCTGGCTGAAGACGCCAAAACCTGCACGATCGGCCCGTTCCCAAATTAGATCTGTCGTCCCGACGTCTGCCACCCTAACTGTTCGCCTTACGCGCCCTCTATCATGACAACAGTTGACGGGAAAGCCACATTAAATGGTTGGTAAACGGAACCCATCATTCATTTCAGATTTCAGCGAAGGGCTGTTGGACCTTAAGAGTGGAGAACGACGGGAACTTTTTGTGTGGGGCAGGTATATAGAAACTTTTGAACGACACAAAATACATGTTTTTTTGAAAGTCGTAGACATTTTCGGACCAGCTTGGTGTTGCCAATCCTGCGATCGTCTGCCTGGTCGACCACGTCGCTTAAGCAAACGGTATATTTTGGACACTCTGAATGAGCAGTGGGGTTTCACGGGTTTTCCGACACAGGCGCCCCAGGCTCTTCCCTGTCTATAATGAAAATAGCCCATGATACTCCATTTTTGTGACTTTCTGTCAGTAATTTCGGTCTCGGACCGGTGGACGAAGCTATCGCATAAAATATCTATCACCTTCGCCGATTTCCCATTAACCCCGGAGTAATTCGTGCCGTCGACGCGGTGTTTCTCGTTTCTAGTTCAGCTCGAGTGATAAAAGAAAAACAGTCGCTTTGCTTTCTGTGTTCTCTATTTTCCGATATAAAGTTTTACCACAGGTATCTGGCCAGACTGTGATCTATGCAATGTCACGTTGACACCGAAATCTATATTATTTCCATAAAACTTCACTGTGAGACCTACACTTTATTCATCACAGTTTGAACACAAAAAATTGATTCTAGTTTCATGTCTTCCATATTCTTGGTCTGGTTTCCCCAATCCACAATCAGTCCTGTACAGTTCGCTGCAGAAGTAGCACACCTGTTAAATTAGGTGACCACAATGTGGCACAATCGCGGAGTTTCTTCCGTTTTACCGCTGTGCCTATATGTTGCACGCTATCATGATGTGGAGCTCGCACACCCCATCAGATTTTGTCATGAAAAGACGACTGTAAACAATAATGGTGGCAAACGTTGTACTCGAGAACCCGATGTCTGTACCCAACCTGGGCCCCAACAATTCGACTGGGTCTAGTTGTGAAGATTAGGTTGTAAAAATTAGGCTATGGGTTTGCAGAACGTCTCATTCACAAGAATAATGCATTACATCGGAAGTCCGGAGCTTGGCACAACGGAGCAACGATATCGTTCGTTACCAGTCATCAGCGGGGGCTGCTGATGGTGGCTGCGTAACATGGCCACATGCCATCAGCGGAGGCTGCTGATAGTCGCTGCGTAATATGGCCACATGGTAGGAACCAGAGTAAGAGATCCCGTCCTGTATAATCTCATCTTTCGTATGAGACTTTAAGCTACAAACTTTTGAAAGCTGCCGATGGGAGCCCTTCAGTACTTCACCCACTTGGGAAAGAGTTGATCCTTTCTCGTGGCTTAACCCTATTCCCGGAGGGCTAGACAGTATGGCCGATTCCCGGCACGGGGGGGCGGATTCGACCCCCCCAGATCTCGAGAAGTACACACCCGATTTCATGGCAACAAACGGCAATCAATTCGTCATGACGTAAACTACACTTTTAAAGAAAGTAAGTTTTCAAAATTTTTAAAGGGGTGGATACGGGAGGGCAAAAATATCAAAATGGGGGGTACTTTTGGACTTCTTATAACTCCGTTGTTTATGGACCGATTTCGATTAAACTGACATGAATCGAGAGATTATGGATGGGACTCATACCTTTGGCACGCAAATTTAAAATTTTGAGAAAATTCATGGGCGTTCACAGGGTTTTAAAAATAGCAGGGATAGTTTTTCAACAACTGAATGAACAAAAAAGTAAAAACACTTTTTTGGCTTCTGCTAGTCATGTCATGCTAAAGAAGTACAAATCGCATTACAATGATTTTATTATGTTAGCATAGGCGGTGCTAGGGACATGAACAAGGGGAAACTGGCATGGTCGCATGCTCTTCAGATGAACTTGTGACTTTTGATCTTTAATGACCTCCGGTGACATTGGAGTCACTTGGAATGATCTCGTGTGCATTTAATATTATCTGTAAACGTTTTCAATCATTTGAATTCTATCTATTTCAAAAATTCCATTTTACGGTTATTGTGATATAGGGTATCCGCACTGACATTTTAGACGATAGTTCCGTGACCCGAACTGATATTAAGCTGAAACTTAATACACAAGTAGAGGACACCCTTCTACGTCGTGTATATTCTGGGTTTTGCATTTGAAAAAATAACGCCGAAATCATTACTATAAAACCAAACTCCGACTTTTGACCTTCACCTGTCCTTCTAAAGTGACCTCAGATGAACAAAACTGTATTCACATGTTGCCCACCTATTTAGCTATATATCCATATGAAGTTTTAAGTTCTCTCTTAAAAACACCTTTTTGCCAGGCATTTTCCTTTTACCCTTAACCGGGCCAAAAATTGCCTGAGGTGCCTCTCAAAAACGTCGCCTGGCTCCGCTCCTGAGCAAAATAGAAATTCGAAATTTTGCATAGTACGTAGAAAGAATAGCTAGGAAAAGTCACCATGTTTAATGAAGCTGCGTCAGAAACCCTGAAACTGGCAAGCAAAAAACCCGAGGGGAGATTCAGCCCCCCTGCAGGGAATAGGGTTTAAGTCAACAGTCAACGGCTGCAAACTCTGGCCCAATGTCGAGAGCCACATGGAGGCTTGAGCGCGGCACAGGTCATGCGGCGCTTGGACTAGAGCGTCCGCATCATGTTTAAGCTGCCACTGCGGTATCTGGGAAGATATCGCAAAATCGTTATACAGCAAGTGCAAGAAGTCGTGTCTCGTCTGGACACGACGCGTCCACGTCGGCGCAGCGGACCAGATTTTGACGAAGCCTTCCTGCAACTTAAAGCGGAAAGTATGCTCAAATGAGCCACAAAGCAGCTGACATCATCTAACTTTATCGGAGACGATTACAAGGAGCTCAATGAGCCAACAGCGGTGTAAGTGAGCGGTGACGTACTCGGCGGGAGGAAGCTTCGCAGACCTGATGCAATGCACGATTAAAGGTTCATGTCAGACGCCTTGTACTTCCGGAAGATGGCGATGCTGTCAGAACAGAACAAAATGGACTAAAAGATCGAAGAGGAGATCCGGACCATGGCAACGTTTCCATGGACCGCACTTCCTGCGACTCGCACTGGCGAGATCTGCCCCGATCGACGATTTGGCCTACTTCCATGATATGATCGACGATTTGGCCTACTTCCATGATATGACCGACGATTTGGGCTATTTCCATGACATGCAGCGTCTAGAGGAAATCGCCGCGTACAAAGACACTGCAGAGGCCGTCACCGAGTCCATCTATCCAACGTCACACCACCTAAATGGACCCAGCGCCTGCTGCCTTCGCGCTCTTCGACGAAAAGCCGCCATCAGCTGAACGCCAGGAAATGGTTGCCACCCTGGTGAACATTCCGAGGCCATCCGCGATACTACCGGCCAAGCCAGAAGACATCAAGGACGGCAAGAGCAGTGACCTGAAATCACTGCTAGGCGGTAAATCTCGACTGCTTTTCAACCGTCCTCAAGACGGCGCCAAGTGGTTGCAGGGACCGATAAGCTAGTGGAAGAAAAACGATGGCTGCGGGAGAATGTCGGAGTGCACGCGCCAGCTAGCGGTGGTGAACGATGGGGCCCAACGAGGTATCAGGCTACTGCAGGATCTGATAGACAGGATCCAGGATGAAGGACAGTTCGAAGACTGGCCCACGTCGTGGAATGGCACAGAAAATCACATGGCTATACCAAAGAAAGCTACATGGACCTGTAACTAAACTGACACAGTGTGTTGCGCTATCCTAAGTGATCAAGAGCGTTGTGCCGTGATGTGCGGTTGTGCTTAGAAGGCTACATGGAACTGCAATCTTCTGTCGGCATCATGTGCTGTGATGGCAGAGTTCACGAGAGCCGTACCGTACTGTGCGTTCGTGTTAACATTTGTGCAACACATTGGAAATGAAGTTGCCGGCTCGCTTTCTGGTGGGTTAAGAATAGTTCCAATACATTTGCAACCAATGGTACAGGAGCTGGAAGATACTAGCTTGTGCGGGACTGGAACGCGATAAGAGCCATATAGGGTACGTGCGCTGGGTAGTGGATTAGTGGGCACGTAAAGCGTAACGCGGTAGACGGTAAAAAGCAAACTTGTGCATAATTTGCGGGTGTCGAACTGCCCTAATGCGCCATGTCTGACCAAATTATGTATGTATGTATATATATATATATATATATATATATATATATATATATATATATATATATATATATCAGCAAACGGAGAAGACGATAAGCAACGCAACTGTTTTTGTTTTACCGCTCTAGGTCAACTAAAAACTGAAAAACAAGGCGTCGACAGTACGCATTATTCCAGGGCCAGTGGGAAACCGTCGCAATGAAGACATTTCAGGCGTTAACTTTATCCGATTCTCGGAGGCCGAAATCACCGACGGAAAGTCACAAAAATATAATAGCATGGGTTCGTCATAGAAAGGGAAGGGCCTGAGATGCATGTGCCCGGAAAGCTTTCGTCAAAAAGTGGGACACCCTAATGTACAGGGAAAGGTAGTATGAGCTACGACCCTTTCCGTATCCCGTCTGGTAAGGTTCGTTCCATTGGTTTTAGCTTGGCTAGTTCGGCTAGTTCGCTGGTTTTAGCTCGACTGGGTTTACTTTGCTTTTGTTTACTTCTCTCCGGTTCGGATCAGTTTAGAGTTTAGTTGCGTTTGTTTCGATCCGTCCGGTTCTACCCGGTTCATGTTAGTTCAATGCATTCTGTGGATGGTCCACTCGAGTACGGCATGCGTCTCGCTGAGACTAATATGTTCCGACAGGCAACGGCATACTCCGTTTCGGCACATGGCCACGTAAGTCTACTGAAAGAGGGACATATCCCATTTTGAAAAATGACTGCCTATTCCCGGCCGATCTCTTGCATCCCGCCGTCCCCTTCCACCATCACCAATAACACAATGCCTGGTTTCACATTAAGAACACTGTCAAACATCCTGCACTTCCATTCTGTACCTCATGTACGCCCACCTGTTCTAGTTCGGTGCGCGGCCGCCAGCCGGCGCTGCTGGCGGCCTCCTCGGCGGCCACCAAGGCCAGGCAGGTGGCGCGGCTGAGCGCGCGGCGCTCGGAGGGCGCGAACCGGGCGGCCAGGTCCAGCTGGCCCGGCCGGCCGCCCTCCGGCACTAGGCCGGCCACACGGCTCGGCAGTCCGGCGTACTCCGAGCCGGTCAGCGCTGATGTGGCCACCTCACCGCGCAGTAGTCTGGCGGCACCGGCCGACCACCACGTGACGGCTGAACAGGGCAGACGGACAGTGGCAAAGGAAGGATGCCAGATGGCTTGATCAAAAATACTTCTGGTACAGGCAGATGACCATATGACAGCTAAATATGACATCCCTGCAGCAGCAGTCGCATCACGTGATAGCAGAACATAACAACTTACTGGCATATGTTTACGGCCATGTGACAGCACAACAGGGCTGGAGCTGGTTGTGACTAATTCCCAAGCAACATCAAACAGATTCTTTGCTGCCAGTTTAATGCAGCATGCAGTCACATGACAAACAATGAGGCAGCAAAATGGAGCTGGCCATGACAGAGCCACAAAAGCAGCAATACAGGTTAGTCAGTTAGATATTCATCAAGATATCCATTCAAATATATAGTAACACTAACACAATGGGTAAACTCCATTAAACAACACAAGGGAACAAAAATTAGAAGTTTCCCAAAATTTATATGTGTGTCTGGTAACAATGACTACTGATTACCAGTCCTAAATGTTTCCCTATGTTGAGCAGGGGTGACAATGACTAAACAAAAGCCAGATGGAGGGGATTTAACACCTACTAGACCTACTAGATATACTTGAGATTTCTAACACAGATAAAAACTAGTTACCTTTCCCACACATTTTGTGTGCCACATCCAAGGGGAGTCACCAGACCTATCCCAGTTACAACCACTCGTGTTGAAGACAACAATCTTGCACACAGCTGCACCATCTGAAAGATGACACTCCATTACTGACTGTAATAAAACATAACACATACATGTAAATACATATTCATGATATAAATGAAACTACTAAATCACAACCTATCAAAAGAATCCTGCACCTCAAAATACTGCTCAATTTTTCATCATTCCATAGAAACCTCTCCAATATTTTTTCCAGCCATCATTCATGACCAGGCAACCAGGAGTGCTCTTGACCTCAGACCTGATAGATGGCATTAAGAGAAAATGTCTACTTCATGATCAAAAACACAGTTATTTCAATCCTTACAGTCATAATCATCACAACACATAATGGTTACCTCTTTTCCAACAGAGTAATCATATGTCAGAACAGACTGCCAGAGCAATCTACAACCATAACCACAATGAAGGCCTTTGATGCCAAATTAGATCAATAATGGAGCAAACAAGATACACTCCTTGGCTATCTGAAAGTAGACACAAAACAGACAGTCTAAACCCAAGGCAATTAATCCAACAACAACAAACAACAACAAAAGTTTAGCCAGTGAATCTGCTTTTACATTAATTTAAAATTCACTAAAAGTTGCTTCTAAGGACAAAAAATCCTCTTATAAAGGAAATTAATGTGAAACCAGTTCATGCAATTCAGACACTAATTCACTTTCACAAATTTAGCATTTGTCATCGAAAATGATGATTACAAATTTTGTGTCCTTAAAAAGAAACCCAAGATATTTCAAGCTGACAATTCATGTGCAACTTTTGCACATATTTTAATGCCTCATGGTGATATCCAGCTTTAAAAACAGGACAACAGAATTACTTGATGCACTTTAATTTACTTTAATACTAATACTTAATGCACATTACTTTAATACTAATACATAATGCACATTACTTTAATACTAATACTTTTTGCACACTTAATGCACTGATTGGGATATATCACTTCTGCATACACAGCATGACACTGCAAATACATAACTCATTATGTGAGTCACCACCTAAATCTACATTTATGTACTTTTGGACATTGCCCAAAAAATTAATTCCATTGCAATGCATCTACAGATCCAGGCATCCAATGTCACATCAGTACATCTTACACATATAATAATCAGAAATGCTGATAAAATTTCTTTACGTATGGCTTATATGGCCTTCTGTCCCTCCCTTTTTGATCTTGGACTGCTGATACTCTGGGTCTGCCTTTTCAACAACGATAATCTGTCAGTTGCTGGAGAGACGTTTGTGCATCCAGCACACCATCACACCGCTGCTCGGCAGCCTGATATATCGTTTACAAAAAGAAACCGCGCGAGCAATCTGAACGATTATCGGTACGCAGGAATGTATGTACCTTGTATTACACTCAACATAAACCGCTGTTTTTCAGTCTTGTCAAAGGTGCGATACAAGCATAGGGCCTATGATACAAGGCAAGACTGTTGTTCGTCGTTTAGAACGCACATCCGAAAGTCGAACCCAGCGTCCTATCACAAATTTAGAACGAACAACAGACACTAACCACGGACACGCTGGTTGATCGGCTGCTTTTGGCTTAACGTGCACGGCCACTCGCAGGTGCACTCAAGCCTGCGGTGTCCCATCCAAGGGTGTAGCCACGTCCCAGAAATTGGGCGGTACAAATTAGACTTGGGGGGGGGGACAGTTTGACCAAAATTATTATTTGTCAACAGGAAATAGCAAGAAAGGTTCACTTCCCGACCCACATTGGGGAGACGAAAGCTAATTTCGCCAAAATTGGGGGGACATGTCCTCCCAGTCCCCTTCCCCCGTGGTTACACCCACGGTCAAACCCACAACACCAGGGGCGCAGCCAGGATTTTCTTAAGTGGGGCCTGAGGGCCCGGAGCTCATTGTGAACTGAAATAACACGAAAACCGCCTGCCGGGAAGGCGATGTGCAATGGTTTTCAAAAGCAATACGGGCCTAAGAGTGGCCCGGCCCCCCAGGCCTCCTTTGGCTGCACCTGTGCACAACGCACCTGTCACCGACAGGCGTGGATCCAAGGGGGCGATGGAGGCCATCGCCCCCTCCCCCGAGGCTTAAGAAGGGGATCTAAGAGAGGGGCCCCCTCCCAGGCCAGCCGGGAAGTGGCCCGAAGGAGCGCTGTATAAGCTTCAGGGGATCTGCAAAAACATGACGGGTTGTTGATGCAGTCAGGGGGGTCTCTGGGAGGGTTAAATGACCCTCAAAGCAAATAAGGGCCCAGGGGACAGACACCCAGCTAACACGTGACGTCGTTATAACGTTGCAACAAAGTTGTATTTTGGTAATCGAAAATTTTACGTTACCAAAAAGTCGTGACAACGTTGTGAACGTTGTTAGGTTACAAACCTGTCCTGTTGTTGTGATTAAACGTCCTGTTAACGTTGTGAAGGTACGTTACGGGAACGTTACTCTCATGGCCTCTGTGCGAAACCCAATTTTTGGGACAAAACCTTCGATATTCGCTCACAAAATGATGACTTTCGTTTCACACCAATATGAGTCATATCTTTGCCAAATCGCCCAAGATGCCCTCACCAGTTTATTCTCTCGTTATTATGTAACGTTGTACTAACGTCACCATACGCTGTGACAACGCTCACTCCACAACGTGCAGAGGGCGTGTGTTGGCGTTAGATGTTATGGTAATATATGAAGAATAATGCTAGCATAAAAGAAACAAGGAAACAAAGAAATCTTAAAGAAAAACCTTAAGACAAAATTTAAAATGAGAAATTATGAAGGAAAACTTGAAGGTAGAAATCTCACATGAACATATACAAGAAATATGAATAAATGCTAGTAAGCGCAACAGGCGCGACATTTTAATTTCCTTCTCTGTGGCGTATTCGACACAAAACGATTGAAATCGACTGCCCCACATGTTTTGCTGTCGTAAACATGAGTATGGATGTGTTAATTGTTAACACTTAATGCGGTAACAAAACGTTACAGGCTTTTCGTTATCAGCAGTTTGAAAACAACTGGAAACACCGTATTTTATTCCCAAAACCGATGTGTTGAAGCTTTTTCACAGGAGCCAAAATAGGCAATCCTTTAGAAACGCACGCCATAAACCAAGCACACTGGATGACACATATACGGCGCGCGTGGCAAAAGGAGACGTCAGCTGTTGCAAGAAACAACAACATTATGCACTGGAGCTCCAGGTCGTAGATCACCTACTATTCGCTCTTGTTTTACACAGTAGGTTAGGTTAGGTTAGGTTAGGTTAGGTAAGGTAAGGTAAGGTAAGGTTAGGTTAGGTTAGGTTAGGTTAGGTTAGGTTAGGTTAAGTTAGCGAATAGTAGGTGATCCACGACCCTGGAGCTCCAGTGCATAATGTTGTTGTTTCTTGCAACAGCTGACGTCTCCTTTTGCCAAGCGCGCCGTATATGTGTCATCCAGTGTGCTTGGTTTATGGCGCGCGCTTCTAAAGGATTACCGCCAAAATAGGTGAGTCCCAAAGTGAGCGGAAACCAACAGGTCATACTCCAGCCCAAATATCCCTTACCTGTCATTAAGTAGACTGTGGAGCTGTCTGTGAAGCACGTAGGTGCTTGACAGATGGTTCATCATACCCATAATAGCTGACGTTGACTATCCTGTATCTGAGTGAACAATGAAGCCCATAGTTAAGTGCATCCATGATCAAATCCCTGAACGCCATGGATATTTCTTTATTTCTGGTTGTTTTGTCTTCAAAAGACATGAATTGATCGAAGATGAAGAAGACTTATTGGTGCTGATTTTGCCCATAAAGGGTCATGTTACATACTGTTGACCGGGGGCGTCGATTTCCGTAAATGACTGAGGGGGCGAGGCGACGGCCCGACAGTCTAACCTCCCCCCAAATTTGGATTTCTCAACAGATTTAGCCCACTTTAGTCTGAGCGCCACAAGATTTTCTGGCATTTCATGGAATTGATACACACGTGTTTTGTGAACATTTAAATAAAAATCGGTCCCGCAGAGGCGGTTCCAAGCCCCCGTTTTCGGCGGTAATGTGCTGTGCGTGAAGCTGCAAAGTTGTGCGGTTCACTATCGTGACATTCTGAGTAGAAATAAAGATCACTGACTCATTTATATAGTCATACACATCCTAAACAATGCGTATGCACACACATTTTCAGGCGAACGCACACCCAGGTACTGAAAAAATGGGGGAGCACACTATTGTGCTTATGGTGCCCTCCCCATTCTGTTTACCTGCATCTACCTCTGCGCTACATATAAACTTAAACTGGCTTGCTAGTTGTACATCTGATGTTTATATCACCCAAAACAAACAAAAACGAAGGAAATTTCTTATTTCAAAAATCACCCTTCTTGACCTCCCTGGAACTGCCTAAGGTTTTCTATTTTAAATTTCAGCCTTCGGTATATAAAAGACTTGGACATTCCAGGCTGAACCGTGTTATTCCCATGAAAATTGGTTGGTAATCACGGCCGCAGTGACCTTTCAAAAATCCCCAGATTTTGGAGTTTGTTTGCCCCCACGCCCTATTTTCGCAATTTTTGAATTTTTGGGGTCCGGAATTGGAGATCTCGTTGAAACATATTAAATGGCATTCATCCCATCAACATTGGACGAATGCATCTCGAGATCTCTGGAAGGGCGGGGAGGGGAGGGGGCAGAATTGGTCATCTTCACCTTTCGGCCAATGCATATTTTTCGAAGGTGCAAAAGTGGCAACGGCTCATATCATGTTTGAGCTTGAGTCCTCACTTTTGCGTCTACAAAAAATAATGTGTCAGCCGAAAGGTGTTTCGGCCAGTTGATATTTTTTTCGGGGACGCAGGAGTCGTAACTCAAATCGCATGGACATAGCCTGTCGCATAGCCTGTCCTCCAAGTTAAAAATGATTTAACCTAACCTAACCTAAAACCTACTGTATGGTTGCAGGGATTGCCCTAGATGGGCATGTAAAACTAATTTTTTGTTAGGTTCAATTTGCCTGTTTTTTGGTTTGGTTAGCTCGTATCGGCTGAAGACAAACATGTGTCAAATGAATCAGAATTCAAGAGTTACCTAACCAAGTCAGTTTACACATCCAGTAGGGGCCAGTGCTTAGAAAAATACCTGAATGGGCTAAATTGTTCACACAACTTGTGTTGCCACTTCCGCGTCCACAAAAATTACGCGTAAGCGTCGGCCGAAAGGTAGATTACCGCAGATCTGCCCCCCACCCAGGGTAATGTGAATCTCACTGCCTGCAGAGAATATGGTTCAGGCAAATAGTCCAAGCAATAGTCGACAAGCTTCATAATTATGCTTCACTGCTGACAACTTATTGTGCACATTCTGTTCTCACCTGGAAATACCGTAAATAATGCTTCCTCTTGATATGTGCCTTTAGGTTTGAAAGGCTACTCTTGTGAACCTTGATTATAACCTCTTTCGGTCGGCACAGGACATACGTAAAAATGACGCTTCTCCCCTCCTCCTTAAACTCAAAGTACGTTTCTAGATGTGGCCATGGGTGACCCAGACCGGGCTCGTCCTCTGCCTCCGAAGCTGAGGCACCGTCGGACTCGGAGTCAAGGTTTTCGACCTCCAGTGGCGGCGTAAAGACGCCTTGATGGGACATTTTAGTGTCAGGCAGTTAAAATTTCAGGCCAGTCAAGAATCAATCACCACTCCATCGCCCCATGGACATCACAGATCCAAGGCCATGGCGGCAGTAATCATGTGCTCAACACCCTTGAGTGGTCTTGGCGGGGAACCGTGTGGCGGTGGTAAGCAATCCGTGACTAACTTGAGACAACATTGAAAACTGCCGTCAGCTGGCTGTTCCAGTATAAATGACAATAATTTTGATATCTTTTAGCTTGAAAAATGACGACTGGTTAATTTATAATTTTAAGTCATATCAAACTTGCGCATAATTCAATACTTTTGTCTAAACGTCTAAAACTAAAACTGCGCATTGTGATAGGTGGTGATAGTTGCAGTACTGCAGAGCTCTGGAGATGACCACATGAGCAGACATGTGCTCGATTAATGTTATGTAGAAGCCTGATACTCTGGAAGAGCTGTTAACCTACCACACTTTGCCTTTTGGTTGTTTGGCCACAACTTTTCATCTCAAAGAGCCATAGCCGTTACGATTCAAGCTGTCCGTAGCGTACATTCCGCCTACCCACCGAAGCATTGTCGTTTTCAGCGTTCTGGACTTGTTCTTCTTTTTTCTTGCAAGCATTCTGAAGTTCATTTTTTAAGGCAGGAGATGAATGCCAGTTCACAGCAACAGCATTTCTGGCTCATTCGGATTTGAGACACTAGTTTCCCACCCACTCGTAGGTACGCCTTCCCAGGACCCAACAAGACCAGGAATTGATTAATGGATTCATTTACCCCCCACAGAGTGTTATATTCCGAAGAATGACTGCATTCCAATCTCCCTTTGTTTACGCACTTCTGCTTGCCTGTGACTGGGTGTCATAGGCACTTGAGTTGAGATTGTGACTGATGTAGTGTTAGGCCTCAGTTTTGAAAAGATAGTTTTAGTCTTTACCAATCAGTTCCAAAAGCAGTGTGACATCTGGCCTGATAGCTTATTTTACGACTTCGCGACAAGAAGCCGTAAGTGGCTGAAATTAAACTGTGTTGACTGGTTTAAACCAATACATGGTTTAAATCAATTTAGACCAGCCGTCTTAAACCGTGGTTTTAACCGGATTTCTATTCCCGGCAGCGGGGGGGGGGGCTAAATCCGCCGACCTCAGGTGTTTTGCTTGCCAATTCCAGGGTTTTTGACACAGCTTCACGAAGCCTGGTCACTTTTCCTAGCTTTTCTTTCTACGTGCCGTGACAAAAATTCAAAATTCTTTTTTTTGCACAGGGGCCGAGCCAGGCAACGTTTTTGGGAGGCACTTCAGGCCATTTTTGGCCCTGTTTAGGGTAAAAGGAAAATGGCTGCCAGAAATAACGTTTTTAAGATAAAACTTCAAACTTTATATGGATGTATAGCAAAATAATTGGGCAACATGCAGATAAAATTTTGTTCATGTGAGGTCACTTTACAGGGTCAAGTCGAGGTCAAAAGTCAAAATTTAGTTTTATTGCAATAATTTCAGCGCTATTTTTTTAAATGCCAAACCCGGAATACATATGACGGAGGAAGGTGTACTCTACTTGACTATCACGTTTCAGCCTGATATCAGGTGGGGTCACGGAGCTAGGACCTAAAATGTCATTGCGTAAAAATGTCAGTGCCTCTATCGCAATAGCAATGAAATTGATTTTTTTTTTGTAAAAGAGTGAATTGAAATGATTGAAAACGTTTACAGATAATATTAAATGCACACGAGATCATTCCAAGTGGCTCCAAGGTAAGTGAAGGTCATCTAAGGTCAAAGGTCTCAAGTTAATCTGAAGAGCATGCGACCATGACAGTTCCCCCTTTTTCATGTTCCTGGCACCGCCTATGCTGACATTATACAAACATTGTAATGTGATTTGTACTTCTTTAGCATAACATGACTAGCCGAAGCCAAAAAAGTGTTTTTGTCTTTTTTGTTCATTTAGTTGTTGAAAAACTAATCCTCCTATTTTTGAAACCCTGTCAACGCTCATGAATTTTCTCAATGTCATATGTGTGTACCAATGGTAAAAGTCCTATCCATAATCTCTCGATTCATGCCAGTTTCATCGAAATTGGTCCACAAACAACGGAGTTAAAAGAAGTCCAAAAATACTCCTAATTTTGAGACTTTTACCTCACTGTATCCACCCCTTTCAAAATTTTGACTTTTTTTAGTAAAAATGTAGTTCACGTCATGGCAAATCGATTGCCGTTTGTTGCGATGAAATCGGATGTGTAGTTCTCGAGATCTCAGGGGGGCCAAATCCCCCCCCCTTGCCGGGAATTGACCATACCGTCTACCCCTCCGGGAATAGGGTTAAACCAGGCGCTGGCTGAAAGCTGCCAAACCTGGGTCCTGGGGCCGCAAGGGGGCCCCAAAACGGCAAGGGGTTCATGAGACCGCTAAAAGTGTATGGGAGCCCCCCGAGATGACAAGAACTAAAGAGGGTGGCTAGTACAGAGGGGTACTAGTACAGCCAAACAGAGGGGCCCCTGAACAAGGATTGATCAGCAACCTCAACTTCGAGAGCGGCCCCAAAAAGTTCAGAACGTTTTTTTTTTTGAAAACCTCAGAGGCATTCATCACAGATAGGGCACATTGCGCCGTTGATCCCTCGTGGTTATCGTTTATTTTTAGGCAAGAAAACAACGTATTGGGTGAAGTCAACATGCGGAAATCTGGTGTACCGAATAGCGTTTTGTAGAACTGAAATAAGAATGAAACTATATATATATATATATATATATATATATATATATATATATATATATATATATATGTGTGTGTGTGTGTGTGTGTGTGTGTGTGTATTGGAAATCAAATCGGACAGAAAGAAATGAAAAGGGAATAGAATGTATCGGAATAGAAAATAAATGAAAAAGAAGTAGAATATAACAGAATAGAAAAGAAACCATCTGGACCAATGATTACAAGACTGGAATATGCACATTAATCAAAATTAGAGCATATTTCGGTGTTGACCTTTCAAGGTCGTCATTTCCCCTCCGGCTATAAAACAACGTATTTCATACAATTGACAAGTGAAAATTCGGTGTACCGAATACCCTTTTGCATCATTATCCTACAGCGATCATTCGAGGACTGAAATAAATGTTCATTCATCACAGACAGAGCACATTTCACGGTTGACGCCTAGGGTTATCGCTTACCCTTACGTGAAATCACGCCGTTCCTGAATAGGGTCATATACTTCTTCAAATACGTATTAGCCGTTTCTCGGAAGGCTTCCGAATTCCACACAACAACGGAAGCACAATGCTCATAAAATCTAAAAACAGACCCTATGACCGCTGATAATTAAAAGCAAGCGTTCGACCCACATGGGTCAAAACAAGTAAAGCGGGTCAAATCTGGTGTACCGAATAACTTTTTATAGAATTCACACAGAGCGATGACTCAATGACTCAAACAATGCTCATTCATCTCAGATGGAGGGCATTTCATCGTTGACCCCTCGAGGTCATCGTTTACCCTCCGGCAGGGAAAAACCTACTGCATACAGTTAACATGCGAAAATCTGGTGTGCCGGATAAGTTCTTGGTGCGATACGGCCCGAGTGCGACATAATTTTGTGGTGGCATCTGTTGGCTGGAAATTAAACTAGAATGCTTTTCTGCAGGGTTTTGGCAATTTTATGACAACGCCCAAAGATCACATCGAGCCAATGGACTGTAAATTAACCCTGAATAGGGCCTTCAAAATGGACACCAACTTTTTGCGATCTGAGCTGATTTAGTCCCGTCATTTTGGCAATGATTGTCAAATACCGTGGGTTTGTACAGTATGCCGATGCACCGGAAAAAATCGTAGTTTCAAAGTGGTTTCACCACGAACCAATCCCTTTTAATGAAAGTTCAAACACTAGGCTTTAATTTAAGCACGAATTGTCCAAAACTCAGGCTGATTTTCTCCTGTCATTTTAGCCACGTTAGGACGGTGGTCGCTTTGTGCACATTAGCGCCATGACAACTATAGACACATTTTGGCGTTGTGCGGGTAATGTTGGAAAGAGCGAATTCTTTGTAATTCAAGATTTTAGACTGTTTGAATATCAGTAGTACTTTTTTATCTTTCAATCTGATTTAACCTTGTCATTTTCAGCTTAAACATAGCAGTGCCTTGGGCTGCATGACCAGAATGCGGAGTGCCATTCATACGTTCTGTCAGTGACATGTTGGTAACAGCTAATGTCATTAAATAAAATGCTTAAAGAAGAACGTTATTTGATACTAAATTGACTTAGTTCAGACTGAATTATTCCTCTCATTTTGGCTTCAGATGTTCGATATTTCGTCTTTGCATTGCAAAAGGTCAACATTTAAGGCCATGTTTTCATAATTGCATTTCATGTTTGCTATAGTCACAGCCTCAAAATACGCCTGAATGTGCATAATTGCTTGACATGGGGAAATGGATTCAAAACCAGGGGTGCTGATTCCTGCAAATGATTTGGGGGCTGAGCCAAGGACCCAAAAAGCTAACCTTCTCCAAATATGGGTTTCTCAATGGATTTAGCCCACTTCATTTTAACCCACTGAAGTTTATCAGTTTTCTGTCACTCATGAAATTAAATATATATATATATATATATATAATTTTGATAAAAAGTAACAAGAAAACTAATATATTTCAGTGGGTCAAAATGAAGTGGGCTAAATCCATCAAGAAACCTATGGTCTATAGATATGTGTGTGTGTGTATATTTATATGTATATAGAGAGAGAGAGACAGATGTATATATAGATGTATGTGTATATATATACAAATATATATATATATATATAGACAGACAGGTGGATAAATCACTTTGTGCTTTATTCCATGCTTTCTGCCTATGTCTTATCTCTTGTGGCTGTTCCTTATGTTATTTTTGCCCATTTTTCTTTGAAAGCAACAGAAAATACTGGGTGCCCAAACCAACATTGCAGGGGCCCAAATAAACACTGGTCATCAGAGCCCCCACAAAAAATGCAATCAATACCCCTGATTCAAAATGGTCACCTACTCCAACATCAGCAGACCTGTTGATTCTACCTAGATCCCAATGAGGACTGTAGTTTGGTATTCTGATGATATTGGAAAAACCAGCTTTTTTGTTATAATAAAACATTGGATGGCAATATGGACATTCATTTCAGACAACTGATCTTGATTCAAGAACCATGCTACATTACTTCTCATTCTCAGACATTCTCCAGTTGTCACATTCACCTTGTGCTCACCATGTGCCACACAGGTTATCAGCACCTATTTGATCCATGCTTCATGACCTTGATATTTTTCATGATCTATGCACATGACCATACAAATCACACAACCTCATGTTTTAATGTGTGGCCAGCAGTCAATGCAAATGAAATACAAATGAAAACAATCAGTCTACACAGTCATCACAAACAAAATTAATGTGTCAATGGTTGTACATTAATGCTGGTGACACAAAACAAATATCTATAGTTTGTTTTTACTAAAGGCCAACCTCCATGCTGCAGAAAGAAGTTCTTTGACATGCTTGTTTTGAACTGCTCCATGCAGCACAATATTTTGATGCAAATTCATTCCAAGTTAACTACAAAGGTGTATTACTTGGCATTACCATGACAATGTAGCAGCACAAAATGAGGTTTTGATTTGTATAGCATCAAGTACACATGCCACAGTAAAACTAGCACATAGCACAAGGTCAAAGTGCTCCCATAATGATGGTAGCATTATTGATCACGACACCAACACCACTATCACCACTTACACCAGGAGAAACTTGACCACCTGGTTCCTTAAAAATTGCTTTTGAACTACACAGCTGCTACTAAAAGCATTTCGTCATATTTTTAAGAAGAAGGTCACTCACACAAAAACAAAAAGCTCTGCAATGAACAATGAAAGCAACATTAAATGTTATGAAATGACCAAATGCACATATCTATCAGCTATCTGGGTTCTTTGGGGGGTGGGCATAAGCAAAATGCAGCTCCACTTTGATCTTCCTTTGCTCTACATAGTATCCACAAGTTTAGTCATGGTGATGCTTCTTTTCTGTTGTCACCTCACCCACCATGATCTATCTGTAGACCCTTCTTCTGCACCTGGAGGCAACCAAAATGATTTTTTGGTTCCCTATCCCCTTCTTGATTTCTCCAAGCAAATACCACTTCTCTGTATGGACCACTACACTTAAAAGTAATGTCCAGCTTCCTTCCAACAAAATCAAGGTGATCTGACAAGGTAGGTATACACAATACACATTTTGCCTTTTCCCTAACAGGAAAATGCAGGATCTTAAATGTCTTGCAGTGCAGACTATGCAATGATGACAAAAGATGACGTACCATGCTATTTTGGTATGCCATAAAATGTCCGGGTGCTCATACCATCCATCGGGAAAATAAGGCACCTTTAGACCACACAAGCAATTAAAAACATAATGCTTAGATGAAAGTTTCAAAAGATGGCCTGTTGGTGTAATCAGAAATAAAGCAGGACAAAAAACTAATAGCACAAACTGTGAGAAAACAGTAATATTTCCAATAATGCATGGGCATAACACCCCCAAATATCAGTAACAATGGAAGACAATGGCACTGCTATTGAAACACACAATGTCAGATTTACCAACAAGAAGGGGAAATATAGCTGACCATTACCTGGGTCATCCATAATTTGCTTGTTATCTTACCATTCCCCTAGTTACTGTGTGAACAGCAACCTTATTTTCCCAGGAAATGTCAATAACAACAGCCTAAAATTCCCAGAGGGTGGTGGCCAATATTACCGTTACTCTTTCGGCCATTCCCTGCTTAAGATTAGCACAAAATAGAGCACAAAGTTAAAGTAGAAACTGTAACTGTTCTTTTTGTAATCCCAGCGCATGCATTCAACCAATGTAAGTTCCCTGCGCGGCGACTGTCTCAAATGCGCCATAGTCATACCTGGGCAGGGGAAATTATGAACGTCTTGATATTCTTCAAGAACATGTCTTTTTTTCTTTTCGCCCCAATGTCCACAGTTACCATGTGTTCGGACCGTAACGTATAATTCACCTAGAGCGGCGATTCCAAGCCTGAAATAAGGTACATTTATCGCAAGAGCACAAATGTGCGTTGGCCATCGAGAAGTTCGTTTACACTTAAGCAGGAACACAGCGTTCCGGAATATGGTCATATACATATTCAAATGCGTGTTCGCACATTCTCAAAAGAATTCTCAGTCTCACACAGTAGCAACGCAATGCTCAACCCCAAAACAGGCCCTATGACCGCCAGTCATAAAAATCTGCTGTTTTATGTACTTCGGCGAAATCAAGTAAAGTGGGCCAAGTCTGGTGTGCCGAAAACCTTTTTGTGGAATTAATTTAGAGCAGTGATTCCAAGACTGAATTATAATAACCGTTTCTCACAGGTAGAGTACATGTCAGCGTTGACTTCACAAGGTTATTATTTATCCTCGGGCAGGAAAACAGTGTAGTGCTTGTAGTTAACATGCGAAAACCGGGTGTACCGAATAACTTTTTGCATAATTCACCTCAAGCGATTTTTCCAGTACTGAAACAATGCACATTTATCATACATGGGACGTGTTTTAGCGTTGACTCTCCGAGGTCATCGTTTATCCTCAGGCAGGAAAAGAACGTGTCGTGTGTAGTTAACAAGTGAACATCTGGTGTTCCAAAAAGCTTGATATTTGTATGATGGAGTGATAATTCGAATCCTGCAGCAATGTTAGGTCATCACGAATAGAGCATATTTACGCCTCAAGGCCACGATAACCTCTAGGTGTCATATGCCAAATGTGCCCTGTCTACGATGAAAAGACATATAAGCTTCGGAATTATTGCTGTAGGTAAATCTTACAAAAAGTTATTCGGTACACCAATTTTTCGCATGTTCACCAGCCACAATACGTTTTCTTGTTTGAGAGCAAACGAAAACCTTGAGGGAGCAACGCTGAATTGTGCTCTATCCGGGTGATTTATAATTTGTAATTTGCAAATGTGCATTATTTAGTTTTTGGAATAATCGTTTTGCAAACATTCTACAAAGAGTTATTCTGTACACCACATTCGACCCCCTTTGCTTGTTTCGAACCATGTAGTTCAAACGGCTTTTTTCAATGATTAACGGTCGCATGTCCTGTATGAAGGTCGCCTGAGCATTGTGGTGCCGTTTTTGTGTGAAATTCAGCCTCTTTTTAGAATGCAAGAATACGCATTTGAATACGCATTCCAATAAGTTGCTAACATCATAGGCATTGCTTTTCCGGACGTCAGCAATTATGTGAACAGCGATGTATAGAATGTATTGCCTGTAAATTTGCTTTTTCGTTGGATAAATGGTGCACCGTTCATCCATCTCTCAAGCTTCGGATGACATTACCTACTTCGGAGGCCAGGCTCGTTTGCTTGATGCTGGCCTCCCATGCGGGATGGTTGTAATTTATCAAAGCTGTATCAGTTTTTATTGCTTTCGTCCTGTAATCATTTCTTCCATGTCCCTTTTTGGCCTTGTCTTTTACATCCACCGACATTTTGTTCTCGGTTTACGCAGTTTCGCACATATTGGGATTCTTAAGCGGAACATTTCCTCATTGGCACGAGGGTGACACTAAGCGCTTTCGATGGTGTCATACGTCATATGAGTTGTGCTGAATTAGCACTTGAGTTTTTCTCAGCAAAACGTTTGGACTGGGTCCGTCCCTGCGGGCTAATGTTTCAACGAATCGCGCATGTTTACCTTGCATCAATGGTTCCAGGGTCCAGACACGGATTTTCCAACCACCACCTTTAACACGGGCATTGTTCTAAGATGGCAACCAAAGCAGTTGCATGATTCTCGCCCTAGCCTTTGTGATACGGAAATTCCAAGCATACCCGCAGTGACCATAGTCCGGCCAGGCCCCGGATCAATTTTTCTCCGTTGGCATTGATGCCAACAGACCAATGTTACGTGGAGGGACGGAGTAGTTCCTTCTGCGTTTCACTTCTTTCATGTGTTCATCTGTAGTCTTATCTTTCATGCCGAGCTGTTTCCGAATTCACCGGTAATATTTTCTAAACGGAGAAGGTGAATTCAAGCCTATTTAATACCAAGTCAGCGAAAAGTACAGCCCACGTTTTTCAGACGCGTGAGACGAGCCTAGCGAAAAGGCAGATTCATAGCAAAGATAAGTGCAAACTGCAGTGCAAATAAGCTCTGTTACCGAAATAGAACTGCCCGAGTCAGCGGACTCCAAACTGAGAGCAATGCAGAATTGCAACAGTAACGGAGCGGCAGTCGACTTCCGCAGCCCATGCACCCAGTCCTGGCTCGGCCGGTGATCGACGTCATGTTGGCGGAGCACCGGCAGACTCCGTTAGACCAGGTCAGTCTGCGCTGTAGCAGGTTTCTGACGGTTAGCAGCCCAGTCTGGAAAGGCGGCAAGGCATTGTGACGAATTATTGGACGTCGTTGGGCAGCTGTATTTACCATCTGCATCTGCATACCATCTGCATTTACCAGCCACATCCCGTCCGGGTAGTGTATGAAAAGCTGCAAACCGCCTGCTGAGATCGACGGAAATAAAGCGTCCGTGGCGTCAGTCTAAGAAGGGCACTCAGACTTGGTGGATAGCTCTGGCTCCTGACTATCAAATACAGTTCAGTTTGCGTCTGGTAGCGACCAGCGAACGACTAAGCACACACATTTGCTTTTGCATTCGATACTATGGCTCTTGGATTAGATGAATAACTCTGGTTTCATCCATCTCGTAAAAGATTATGTTTCACGTTTGGAAGATCACACTTCGTTCAGTTCATTTTCAGCAGTAGTCAAGAAGGAACGAAGTGTTCATACTTTGTCCTTTGTTAATCAGCTCTACGTGCGTTGCGTTCTGTGCCGTCCTTTGAGGACGCATCAGTCACACGAGACTGGGTTACCGCACGTGGACGGGGAGTTCCAGGAAGTTGGCCATACCTGTACGGGTCAGGCCTCTTGTAGACTTGTTTCGTTGAGAGTACTCGTGCGCCTCATGGGTGAAAGTTGACACAGGACAATGCAGGGCAATGCAGGGCAACGAAATAAATATTTTCCGGAGAGTGATCGCCAGCTTAGCATGTTAGCGGCAATATGACATTGATCGTTAAGATCGAGCGCCCGAGAAATTCCCAAAAGCGACCCCTACAAACCGGTTTGAGGTACGGTGATTCAGCAATGGCCTGGCGACCAGCCGGTAGCCTCGTGGAGGGGAAGACGGAGAAAGCGGAACCGGCCGCCCACGTTGTCATTTTCATGAAGTTCGCGCAGCTGGAAACACCGCGCCAGCTCAGTCGGCTTCTGGTGCTGGTTAGTGACGGTCGGAAAATGTCGTCGGTTTCGCTGACTTTTTGCTTGGTATTACTGACCTTGACAAACGTGGAGGCAATCGATTTTGGCTTTTCTGGCATTTGTTTGAAGCGGAACTTCAGCTTTGGAAGATGCGTAAATCCTAAGATGTGCCGTGAAACCGCGGATGTCGGAAATGATTCCTGCGGTGCGAGAAAAGTGTGCTGCTCCACGAATCAGCTGTTGTCAGGTGGAACGACAGCTCGACCTCTAAGCACCCCGGCGCCAGGAGGGTTCCAGCAATTGGTTGAGGACTGTGGAATGCCATCTTCGAGAAGAATAGTTTTCAGGGGACGTCGCAGCGCGCAGCTGAGCAGTGCCAAGCAAGAGAAAATACCCGTCGATCCTATTCGCCCTGTGGTGGGCGGCCAGGACGCTGTCGTGCAGAACTGGCCATGGATGGCGTTGCTCGGGCACCGCCGGGACGGCAGTACCCAGTGGAAATGCGGTGGCACCCTGATCTCGGCCAGCACCATCCTGACGGCGGCCCACTGCGTTGGCACCCAGCGACCCTCCCAGCTCACCATCCGACTGGCCGAATACGACCTGTCCACCACGTCGGACGGCCAACACCAGGATTTTGACGTCTCCCGGATCATCGCACACCCCGAGCATCGGCGGAGCCAGAACGACATAGGGTTGCTCGTGCTCAGCCGGCCTGCGCAGTTCTCTAGCCGGGTGCGGCCCGTCTGCCTGCCTCCTGTCGATTCGGACCACACCGGTCAGACGGCCGACTTGGCTGGCTGGGGCCAATTGGAGTTTGCCGGCAAAGTGCCGCAGGTACTGCAGGAGGTCGAACTGGTGGTCGAAGACGAGCGCCAATGTGAAGAAGCCCACAGACGGAATCCTCAGTTCGATTTCATATTTCCAGGTGGCTTTCAGGGCACCAAGGTGTGCGCCAAAGGAAGGGATGGCACGTCCAAGGACGCTTGCCAGGGCGACTCCGGCGGCCCTCTCGTGGTCAGAGGCTCCAACGGTCGATATCAGGTGATTGGCGTCGTCTCTACTGGACAAGGCTGCGGGAATCCCGATTTTGCAGGCATCTACACAAAGGTGTCAAAGTATATTCCGTGGATTGTCGCTAACAGTCAGTGAGTCGATTTAGACCGACATTTCTTTTACGAGGCATGGATGTTTTGGCTATCGCAGTGTGTCGTGCTATGCCCGAAAATCACTACATGTCAAATAAAATCACATTTACTTTTTTCTTTTTTTGCTTTTTTACTTTTTTCAAAAACAGGCATCTTTTTGCCTCTGGTTTGCCACAAGGGTTATCTAAAACGCATTTTTCTGTTCAGGAAATTAGACAAAAGGTATGGCATTCGAGTCAAGACTATTTCACTTGGTGACGTCCTGAGATAAAATGGCCTTTTATTAATTTAAACTACGAAGTTACACGCGGGCTTCGTTTGGCCGTAATTCGCGTGGGTTTTTTTAACCCCTTCCGTTTAAATCACGCTAGGAAGGATACGGCATCCACGGCACGGTTCCTTTAGCTTTCTCATATCCTTATTTCGTTCATCTACATGGCATGATGCAGACGTCATCCAACAATCCGATAAATCCGATACCGCCTGGGGATGTCAAACAAGGCACCCCTCGACTTTTTTAACTTCTGAATCGTGAGAGTCAGCCCAATTAAATCCATCTTAATATTTTGACATCAAAAACATTCCCTTGCTAGGTCAGGTCATGGAGACATGACGTTATAAACAAACCATTGCATGCATGTTTTCGTCTCTTCGGGTGGTGGCGCGAACATGCTTCGTTTTTTTTATTTGGTTTTTATTACATTCTCGGATATAATGCATGAATCATTTGGATTTCACAGGACACGGTTCCGGAAAGGATATACAACCGTATCATATCAACATTAGAGGTCATGCAAGGTCACATGCGTGATGTCAGTTGGACTTATTTGCATTGTGGATGATAGAAATGGTTGCCGCTGACCTTCCCCATCGTTCAAGCCAGACAAACAAATCTATATGCGCCTCTTAGCAAGGTTCACCAGGTGCAATGTGGCATCATGTTAGGTCACATCAAAGGAAGCTGTCAAAACGAAATGGAATGACATTGTCTGTAGAAGATCTTTCAGCAGCAGCAGAGAGCAATTATTGTTCCTAGTCGGAAAAAGGAAAATGAACGCAATGCGTGGCAACACAGAAACACCTGAAGACAAATGACAGCAACGGTGCATCGTAAGAGCACATAGACCCAAACGCCGCTGGTGTCACAGAAACTGGGTTCGGTTGGATATCTGGGCTGAAGAGCCCTGACGGTGTGCCGATATGAGGAATCAGTGGATGGGGCAAGAATTTGCGCATGAGCGGCTTCAGATAGAGTTTAAATTAGAGCCTGAATGGGATGATCTGGATCAAAGGGTTCTTCTCTGGTACGTATTTATTTCGAGAATGAACCTGGCCAAAGAAGCAGGATCGTTAATTTCCGCAATGACTGGCTTAGGGATGGAAAACAGCATTCAATGGCCCAGGAGATTGTGATCAAGATTTGGAAGGCCAATGTCATGAGAGGACAGGGTTAACGTTATATTAGGTCATCTCACACTTTTTCCTAATTTGCATCTAGCAGGCCGTTACGGTTCGTACAAATGGAAACTGCGAATATTAGGGCGAAAAGAAAAAAGAACGTGTCCTTGAGGAATATCAAGACGTTCATAATTTCCCCAGATCACGTACGACTATGGCGCATTTGCGACAGTCGCCGCGCAGTGAGCTTACATTGGCCGAATGCGTGTGCAGGGATCAGTTTCGTACGCAAAAATAAGAAACATGCGTTGTCAAAGTTAAGTGCAAGGAAGTGCACTGTACGTTGTTATGAATGACACAGGTATGATGGTCTTTTGAACCAGAACATAGTTATAATTTTTATTTTAACTCTGTTCTCTTTTTTTGTGCTAATCTTAAGCAGGGAGGGGCGGACAGGGTAACGGCAATATGCACCACCACGTTCTGGGAATTTGAAGTTGTTGACGTTTCCTGGGAAAATGAGGTTGCTGTTAACATGGTAGTTAGGGGAATAGTGAGGAATCTAGAAAATCACAGATGGCCCAGATAATGGTAAGTTATGGCCCCCTACTTGTTGGTAAATTGAACATTCTGTGTTTGATTGTGATGTCATTGCCTTCTGTTGTTGATATTTGGGAGTGTTATCCCATGCTTTGCTGAAAATATTGCTGTTGTCTCACAGTTTGTGCTGTTAATTTCTTGCCATTTTGCTTCATTCCCCACTACACCTACAAGTCATATTTCAAAATGTTCAGCTAAGTGGTATATTTTTAATTGCTTCTGTGGTTGAAAGGTGCCTTATTTTCCAGATGGATGGTAAAAGCACCCAGAAATTGTGTGGCACATCAGAACAGCATGTTACATTGTCATCTGTTGTTTCCATTGCACAGTCTCTGCACTGCAAAACATTTAAGACCCTGCATTTTCCTGTAAGGGAAAAAGGTAAAGTGCACATACCTATCCTGTCAGAAGACCACCATTGTTTTGTTGGAAAGAAGTTTGGCAGCATTTTGAAAAGTAGCAGTCCATACAGAGAAGTGATATTTGCTTGGAGAAATGAAGAACAGGGTAGTAATTTTCTGGTTCCCTCCAAGTGCATTGTGCTGATGCAAAAACTAAGAAGGGTCTACAAGTACATCATGGTTGATTCGGTGATGACAGAAAATGAGCATCACCATGACTACAGACTTGTGATTACCATGTGGAGCAGAGGAAAATGGAAGTGGAGCTGCAGTTTGTTTATGCCACCTCCCCCCAAGAGAAACCAAAATAACTGATAGATACATGCATTTGGCAAATTTGGAACATTTCATGTTGTTGTCATTGTTTAAGCTGTGTGTGAGATGGTGAGCACAAGATGAATGTGACAACTGGAAAATGTCTGAAAATGAGAAGTAATCTAGCGTGGCCCTCGAATCAAAACTATTTGTCTGAAATTGATGTCCGGGTTTTAGTTCAACGTCTTATAACAAAAAAAAAACATTTTTTCCAGTATCATCAGAATACCAAACTACAGTCCTCATAGCTATGACCAAGATAGAATCAACAGATCTGCTGACGTAGGAGTAAAAGGTGACAGGTTTGAATCAAGGGTATCAATTTCTATTTTTTTTTGCCAGGGCTCTAACCCCGAATGTTGATTTGGCCCCCGCAGTGCTGGTTTAGACACATAATATTTTCTGCTAGTTTTACAGGGAAATTGACAAAAATAATGTCAGGAACAGCTGCAAGAGACAATAGATAGACAAAAGGCATAGAATAAAGCAGTGATTTATATACCTATGTTTCTATGGTCTACAGATATATATATATATATATATATATATATATATATATATATATATATTAAAGCAAATAGGTACATATATAGTAACTTTTCATTTGATGAAAAGTAACAAAAAAATAATAAATTTCAGTTGGTCCAAATTAAAGTGGGCTAAACCCGTTTAGAAATCCACATTTGGGCCAGGTTGGCTTGTTGGGCTCTCAGCTCGGCCCCCAAATCATTTACAGAAATCGGCAGCCTCATTTGAATCCATTTCTCCAATATCAAGCTCCTATTCACATTCAAGCATAGTAATTATGAGGCTGTGGCTATAGCCGGCATGACATGCAGTTATGAATTTATGGGCTTAAATGTTGAGCCCTTGCAACATAAAGACCAGATATCAAATATCTGAAGCCAAAGTGCCAAAAGTAATTCAGTCTGAACTAAATCAGTTTAGTATCATATAACGTTTTTCTTCAAATATTTTATCTAACGGCATTAATTGGTACCAACATGTCACTGACGTAACGGAATTATGGCACTCCGCATTCTGGTCGTCATGCAGCCAATGGCGGTGTTAAAGGCCAGCTATGTTTAAGTTGAAAGTGGCAGGGTGAAATCAGATTGAAAGATAAAAAAATACTATTTATATTCAAACAAAGTCTTAAATCTTGAATTACAAAGCATTGGCTCTTTCCAACATTTTCCGCACAACGCCAAAATGTGTGCATAATTGTCATGGCGCAAATGTGCACAAAGCGACCACAGTCCGTTGAAGGCTAAAGTGGCAGGACAAAATCAGCCTCAATGATGAACAATTTACGCTTAAATCGAAATTTAGTGTTTGGTGTTCCATAAAAAGGGATTGGCTCGTGCTGAGATCAATTTGAAACTACGAAATTCGGCCTCACAGTGCATCGGCATACTGGACAAACCCACGGTATTTGAGAGTCATTGTCAAAATGACAGGGTTAAATCAATTCAGATCGCGAAAAGTTCGTGTCTGTGTTGAAGACTCCTAATCAGGCTTAATTTACAGCCCATTGGTCGATGTGATCTTCGGGCGTTCTCATGAAATTGCCGACAATGTGCAGAAAAGCATTCTAGTTGAATTTACAGCCAACAGATGGCACTTTGGCTTCAGATATTTGATATTTGGTCTTTATGTTGCAGTGGCTCAACATTTAAGGCCATGAATTCATAATTGCATGTCATTCCGGCTATAGCCACAGCCTCATAATTACTATGCTTGAAGGTGAATATATATATATAGGTGTGTGTGTGTATGTGTGTGTGTGTGTGTGTGTGTTACATATGATGATATATAATCATCATGTATATGTCCTCATCAATCAACCGATATATAAATATATATGGCGTTCGACCCAGGGCAACCATGGTCACCAGATTAGTTTTCTTTCACTTGGAGGGATTCGCAATTTTTGCATTCCATATTGATCATTTCGATAATAGGTGCCTATCGTATATCTATATATCACATCTGGATTGTGGTTTATGTTACTTGCTTTGTTCTCGGCTAGTCTGACCGGCCCGAACTAAAAACATGTTTTGTTCTCGTCTAGTCTGACCGGCCCGAACTAAAAGCTCCAGGTCAACCGCTAGGTCACCGACCTGGGTTGCCTTCACGTTCAGAATTCCACTTACAGTTGAAAGAACTGGAAAGACGTGAAAAGTTGATCAAGACCGAAAAATTACCACTAGGCGGGGGTGTAAGTACGCGACGAAAAGTGGGAGATCATTCGCCCAGGGGCGACGCCAACCTCCATGGTGCGGGGGGCGCCGATCTCAAGCGGGGCGCGACGTATTTAGAATAAAACTGGCTTTTTATGTCTTTATGGATATAAGAGCACCTACATCAATGCATTTTTATCTTGAGATACGTGTACGCGGACATGAGCAATGCCGAGAAACCAGACAACATGCAATACTTTTTTGCTTGTTTTCTTTTGAGAATGTGAAGTCCGATTCCAAACTTTTGACGCCATTCTTTCTACTACTTAGTTTGCTGATACTGGTTCGAAACAGCCGCGTCACATATGAATTTACGCGTAAAAGCTGCCTCATCTGACGGACAGTGGTAAAAGCAGTTATCTAAGGCAAAACGTTTTTGGTTGTGTCAGCATCTTTAAAACAGTGATGACGCAGACAGCCGTAATTCGAGCTTTTTTTTAGCAAAATTGTCAGCTGTGGCGATCACTGATACCTCACATTTCTAATTAAAAATACTGCATACTGTTCCAGCCAAGGTTTAAACATATGAAGGGTAAAAAAATGCACGCATAAAATGGGAATAAACGCGCACACAACCAGTCTGGCCTGTAGGGAGCGCGCATACGTTGTCGGACGTGCGTGATCTGCATTGGAGCGCCAAGTCCCGTATGGGCGCCTAGTCCGTAGAGGTGCGCTTAATACATGAGGGGTTGCTGATCTGTACCGGGCGCCTCGCTTGCCAAGGGCGCCGGGTCCCCGAAGGGCGCTTCATCTGTACGGGGGCGTCTGCATCGAAAAAGTGTCTGATCTGTGAGGGGAGCTAAATTCTTCGTAAGCGTCTCATCTGTACAAGAAGAGGGGGTGCCGGGCCTGTATGGGGCGCTGAGCATGAGAGGGTTACCTGACCTGTACGAGAGCGCTTACCGGTAAGGACACCGTGTCCACAAAGAGCGATTGACCAGTACATGGGAAGGGGGCGCCTAAAGGCTGATGGTTGCTAGGAAGGTCAAAAAGCTCCCCCCGCAGCAAAAAAGGAGGAAAAGCTGATTTGGATGTCTCTTTGCGATCAGGTTTAAGAGATGTCATTTATTGTCTTTCGAAGTCCATTTTTCGTCGTGGCATAAAGGCGTGCCTGCGCACGGGCGAAAAAGTGGGAAGACATGTGCTCCCCCAATATTTAACCCGCCCCCGACTGGTTGACCCCCCGAGGTTTTTCTAACATTGCGAGAAAACGAACAAATACAGCGCCACGAAACTTCGAGTACCTTTTGCTTGATCATTTTTACACCCTGTGTCAAAGTTTTGACCTCAGGTCAGATCAGGGTCAGGTGAAACGGACCTATGTCCAAAACAGTTTAGCTCCCAGTAAATTTTTCGCAAAACAAGACATCTCAGCAATACTTTCAGGGATAAGTGAGCTTGATAGATGCAACAAATCTTGTATCTCGGATTTCTCGGAATTTCCTAGGTCAATGACCTAAGGTGAAGCCCATTTTTATCACATATCGTCGTTTTTCCGGAAATTGGCGGAATATTTCATAACATTTTTAGTGTGCAATGAAGCAGACATTCAGTTACCGTCAATGGACAAAGTACCAATATCTTCCGGCTATTGACCTGAGGTCAGGTCAGGAATAAGTGCTGTGAGCCGAAATGTACCACCGTCAAAATCAGTGATGAATTACTCAGAATGGGTAGAAAATGGCAAACTTAGCTGTCACAGACGTAAGTAATACCAAGAACCTCAAAAACTTTAAAAAATTGCATATTTTGGAAATAAACAGACTGCCGGGAATAAAGTTCCACCAATTGTGTAGACTGGTAACTAATGAATTTTTCCTAAATTTAAGCATGAGAAACCATCCCAAGAACCACTAAGATCAGTAAAACTTACGTAGACAGTCTTATGTCGCGAAGCTAAAGGAACGCTAAAATTAGTTTCCGGTAATTTCGTGCTGCGTACGGCTCCGGCGCCCGCTGATAACCGGCGTGAAAATTTGTGAAAGCTTGTGTCTTTAACTCAACGTTTCGGCGTATGTATTGAACAAATCTGAGAAATTAGACGTGCATCGGCATCTGCGGACCTAGACTTGCGTGCGTTGGCTTTACGTGCGTTGGCACCTGTACCTATACGTTATTGGTCACAGCCCTTGAGATTCGGACCGTTTCTCGGTCTCATGCAGTGGGGTATGAGAAAAGATATATAGGACGTAAACTGCTTAGATATCATCTAAAACTAAAAAAGAGACGAATTTCGAGCTCTACTGAAAGTCACAAGCTTTCTAACGGTGTGCTTATTTTTACGTGCGACCAACCATTCGTGAGTTAGATGGAGGCAGTTTAACCTCCCTCCAGTCGGGCGTAATCGCCGCCGACCCACGGTCGTGCGCGGGTTAAACCCATGCCTCTAGGTCATTGGCCCACCATGACTGAGATCTAAAATTTTCAGGATATATGGGAAACTGATAAAGGAGAAGGTGCTGAGAGGTTCAGAAGGCTAGCTTGCCTGGGTCAAAAATTATTTAAAAAAGGTTGCGAGGCAGATGCCACCACCCCCCCCCTCCCTCCGCGAGTGGGAAGGTTAACACTCATGCTCGCACGATGTTGCCGCTCTTGCAAACTTTTCCCCATCTCGTGTATACAATGTATATATTCGCGGATCTTTTCATCTGTAACAGGTCGTTAAAACAAGCTGCCTAGCTGACGACAGTAACTCATTAATGAAGAGTTTAACGCCATTTCTACCGGTCTGCATAACCCTATTCCCGGAGGGCTAGACGGTATGGCCGATTCCCGGCAGGGGGGCGGATTCGGCCCCCCCCTGAGATCTCGAGAACTACTTATCCGATTTCGTCGCAACAGACGGCAATCGATTTGCCGTGACGTGAACTACATGTTTATAAAAAGAAATTTTCAAAATTTTGAAATTTGTGGATACAGGGGGGCAAAAATGTCAAAATGGGGGGGTACTTTTTGACTTCTTATAACTCCGTTGTTTATGGACCGATTTCGATGAAACTGGCATCAATCGAGAGATTATGGATAGGGCTTTTACCATGGGTATGCAAATTTGAAATTTTGAGAAAATTCATGGGCGTTCACAGGGTTTCAAAAATAGGGGGATTAGTTTTCCAATAACGGAATGAACAAAAGAGGCCAAAACACTTTTTTAGCTTCTGCTAGTCATGTTATGCTAAAGAAGTACAAATCGCATTACAATGTTTGTATAATGTTAGCATAGGCGGTGCCAGGGACATAAAAAAGGGGGAACTGTCATGGTCACACGTTTCTCAGATCAACTTGTGACCTTTGACCTTAAATGACCTCTAGTGACCTTGGGGTCACCTGGAATGATGTCGTGTGCATTCAATATTATCTGTAAATGTTTTTAATCGATTAAATTCACTCTATTCCAAAAAATTCAGTTTTTGGCTTTTGCGATATAGGGTACGTGCACTGACATTTTAGGTCATAGCTCCGTGACCTGACCTGATATCAAGCTGAAACTTGGTACACAAGTAGAGGGCATCTTTCTACGTCATATATATTCCGGGCTTGGCATTTGAAAAAACGGCGCCGAAATTATTGCGAAAAAACAAATTTTGACTTTTGACCTTAACCTGACCTTGTAAAGTGACCTCAGATAAACAAAATTACATATGCACATTGCCCAACTATTTAGCTATATATTCATATAAAGTTTTAAGTTCTATCTTAAAAACTCTGTTTTTGGCAGACATTTTCCTTTTACCCTCAACATGGCCAAAAATGACCTGAGGTGCCTCCCAAAAACGTTGCCTGGCTCCGCCCCTGAGCAAAATAGAATTTCGAAATTTTGTCACGGCGCGTAGAAGGAATAGCTAGGAAAAGTCACGAAGTTTCGTGAAGCTGCGTCAAAAAGCCTGGAATTGGCAAGCAAAAAACCCGAGGGGGGGCGGATTCCGCCCCCCCTGCCGGGAATAGGGTTAAGGTGCTGCTCGTAGACTTTACTCCACATTACATTAGTCGCCTGATCTAAGGAAGCGCTTCTGACGAAAATGATTTTCATGTCCTCTGCCATGCAGTGAGCACGGTCGATCTTTTCCCTCGAAATACAGATGTCCAGTTGGTTTCCTCACCGCTCGTATGACAATATCCTGGGCGTGCTCCAGGGGCGTCGGTTCCCTCGCGCCGCCAACTGGCGGCGCCCCTGCTGCCGACCCGGTCGGAAAAACTCCCGACGAGCAGCGCACGGACGCACCGGAGAACACCAGACCATTCAGCCGATCTCGAACTTCCATCTCCTCCGTCGCAGATTCCAGGTTTGCTGATTTTATCGTAGCTTCTTTCAAGCTTTTCGATAGGTTTTAGTTTTCTTTGTCTCTTTCTTCCTACGCATATTTTGACGCTTTTTTTCTACTACAGTCTCAAGTTTTTGGTCGATCATTTTCTTCATTCCTATCTTTAACTCGATCTTTATTTCTTCCATAGCTCCGTCAATTATTTCGCGATTTTTCTGCTCTTCCTCCTTGATCGGCTCTGTCAAATCTCTTTAACGTGCCTTTTCCTCCGGGGATGATGCCTCGTCCGATACACTGGCATGCTGGTTTTTGGCTCACATGGTAGCTGCCACGAAATGTTTGGATATCTTTCGCTGTCTTTCGCTCTCCCTTCGCAGGACTGGCATCGAACGCTTACATCACTGATCGTTTCATACCAGCGCGGCGGCCCAGTTACCAGGCAACGCGCGGGCTGGAGCACACTCGAACGGGTCTGTCCTCCACCGCGGTCAAGATCACACTCATATTTGTTTGCGAGTTAGGACATACGGCCTCTTGGGCTCCCGTGTCGAGTCTCGTGTCTCGTCAAGCGCCGATCACTTGTTAGCGAAAATTTACTACTTGCGTTGTCAGCTGTTTTGTCATACCACTGAACAAGCAACATGGTAAGCCGGAAGCTGCCGACTGCTATGCATAACAGAACAGCGGTGTTGAGTAAGTAAGCACCTGTAATGGAAGATGCTCACAAGCGGGCGCCCATCACGATGATCATGTATCATCACCATCACCATGACCATCACAGGGATGATGGCTTCACCCTATTTCTGGCAGGCGGGCTGAATCCGCTCCGCTCGTGTTTTTGCTTGCCAATTCCAGGGTTTTTCACGCAGCTTCAGGAAACTTGGTGGCTTTTCCTTGTTATTTCTACGTACTATGACAAAATTTCGTAATTCTATTTTGCTCTGGGACAGAGCCAAGCAACGTTTTTGGGAGGCACCTCAGGCCATTTTTGGCCTTGTTGAGGGTAAAAGGAAAATGTCTACCAAAAATTACGTTTTTAAGATAAAACTTAAACCTTTATATGGATGTATAGGTAAATAGTTGGGCAATATACATATACAATATTGTGTATCTTAGGTTACTTTACAAGGTCAGGTCAAGGTCAAAAGTCAAAGTTTGGTTTTACAGTAATAATTTTAGCTTTATTTTTCAAATGTCAAACCCTGCGTACATATGACGTAAAAGACCGCCCTCTACTTGTGTACCAAATTTCAGCTTGATATCAGGTCGGGTCACGGAGCTATGACCTAAAATGTCAGTGCGTGGACCCTGTATCACAACACCCGTAAAATGTAATTTTAGAAATGGAGTGAAATCAAATGACTGAAAACGTGTTAAAATAATGCGAAATGCACACAAGAACATTCCAAACGACTCTAATGTCGCTGGAGGTCATTTAAGGTCAAGGTCGTAAATTGATCTCAAGGGCATGTGACCATGACAGTTCCCCAGTTTTCGTGTCCCTGGTGCCGCCTATGCTGACATTACAACAACATTGTAATATGATTTGTACTTCTTCAGCATAACATGACTAGCAGAAGTAAAAAAGGGTTTTTAATTTGTTTGTTAATTCAGTTTTCGAGAAACTAATCCTCCTATTTTTGAAACCCTGTGAACGCCGATGAATTTTCCCAAAATTTCAAATATGTGTACCGAAGGCAAAAGTGTCATTCATAACCTCTCAATTCATGCCAATTTTATTAAAATCGGTCCATAAACAACAGAATTATAAGAAGTCCAAAAACTATCTTCCATTTTGCTCCTTTTGCCACCTATATCCACCCTTTTCAAAATTTTGAAAACGTCGTTTTATAAAAATGTAGTTCGCTTCATAGCAAACCGATTGCCGTTTGTTGTGATGAAATCGGATATGTAGTTCTCGAGATCTGAGAGGGGGGGGGGGCAATTCGCCCCTTAACCCTGCCGGGAAGCGGCCATACCGTCTAGCCCTCCGGGAATAGAGTTAATTTCAGCCCAAATGCTGGTAGCCTGCCTGCATTACGATCTTTCATATGAAAGCAGGGGCGCAGCCAAGATTTTCTGAAAAGGGGAGAGCTCAGTATGAACTGAAATCATACGAAAACGGCCTGCCGGGAAGACTATGTGCAATGGTTTTCACAAAAAATTCGACGTAAGGGGGAAGCCGGGTCCCCCGGCCCCTCCTTGGCTGCGCATGTGTATTGAAGGATTTCATATAATATTTCAGCATGCAATATTCCCTATGAATCGACACACGCAAAATTATGTATTTCAGTCATTGCTTGCGTTGGACCTTCAACCGAATTCTTGGACTGGGACTTCGAGGCGCACCGACTTCGAGGTCATTTCTTTATGGATGACTTTACAGTGGGATTTGATGGGTCGATTGCTTACAGTGGGATTCGATTGGGCTTTCCTTAAACATAGCAGCACATTCACTCTCCTGTTTTATTCGGCTTCGTTTCTTGAAGAAAGAGAAGTACAGACGAGCTGATATATCGGAACCAATCTGATAACACCGCCGCAAGCAACACCACCATAGGTCCACCACAGGACTCATTTCTCTCCCATTCAGGGATTCCCTTGAGTAGCTCCTCTCACACGAACACTGGCTCCGCAGTGCGCCGTTGCGTCGTGACGCCTCTGGGGCGGTGGCAGCGCTGCGCGACCGGCTCTGTGCCACTGTGTCGGCCGAGGAGCGGTGGCGCACCGCTGAGACGCGCCCGTTCTGCGGCGGCCCGCCAGAGCATGGTCACGGTCTGGTGGAGTCGCGGCTGGCAACCTTCAGTGGGCCGAGGAGGTCCCTGGCGCAGCAGACTCTGCCCAGGCAGCGGCCCCGCCGGCTAGCATCGTACCCGAGACACGATGACGGCGCCACACACACGCCCAGGCTGTAGTCCGGCAGCTGACACTTCATGGCGTATGTGAAATCGAAGGCCTGCGCCGACGCTGTGGTAAGAAGCAGGACAATGAAGCAGCACACGCTCAGCGGCATCGTGCTGCTTGTTCAGATCACACCTGGTCGTGTACTGAGCGGAGCCAGGCGGCTCAAACTCATAAATCCAGATGGCGGCCACGCTGCAACTGCATCTGGGGAAGTTCTCCTGCCTGACGTTACGACGCTGGCAAGCTCTGTGGTAATGCTGTTTTCATGACCAAATTTAGAACCGGTTTGGCGAGATCAGATCGTGTTAGGGATTTCCGTAGATCCACTGCTGACAGCACGGCGGGCTTACTTCACTTCGCAAGATTAGTTCCCAAACTAAGGAGACAGAATGCGCAATGCACGGCAGACGTTCGTTCATGTTTCCGAAAGATAATAACTATGCCACAAAAGGTGATTTTTACCATATATTGGTCGCAAAATGAGGATTAACTAAATATCTGCTAAGTATAACATAAAAGTATATAATAATTAAAATATGCCGGAGGAAGGTACATTTCTAGCGTTTTAGGGAATCCTGTTAATCAGCAGCAGCACTCATCAACTGCAACGAAGAAACGCGAAAGCTTCATTAACAACCGATGCCAATCGTAGCAGTTGTCAAAAAACACAAACACACGCAGTACACGCAGCCGACGGAAAGAACCGTTCACGATGGCGCAATGTGACGCTGAAAAACTTTGTCTATAGTCGCTTTCCTTTTTTTTGTATACGGACCCTGTTCGATTCCTTGATAAACTTCTTAAACCATTGCAGCCTAAAGCACCGTTGGTCGGACTGCAGAACTGCACATGACGACTTGAGAGCTAATAGCATAAAATAAAATTGAAATAAAGACCAATATAACGAACTGCCAGGGGAGTCCGTATTACTGCCATGGCTGAACTTTCGGGACATGCTTCACGGAGCCCAAATAATGATCACAATGGAACCATGGGCAAGCACGCTGCAGGTCATCTACAAAACGATTCTAACTGCCGCACGCTGTACCTCAAATGACTGCAGTGGTATGGTGCAATGGCGCTCTCATGGCACCAGCTCGCCTCACTGAAGCAGAAACAGGCCGTCTGCACAGGGAAGCGGCGTTTGTTTAGCTGACGGCAGCGCTGGCACGGGCCCGAAGGCGCGGTAATACCCGACCGCCCAGCCGTGCCGAGAACAGCCGCAGCAGCGACCGGAATCCCCAACATAAACAGAGCCGGCCGGCCGTGCCGCCACGCCGCCGTTCATGGTGGGACAGCCGCGTCACTGCTCCAGCCTCTCGGCCGGAGCAGTGCCCGGTCCCCGCCACCCTGTGTCAGAGCGGCGTCCGCCGGCCTCGGCCGGACGCCCAGTGACGTTCGCTCGCTGTCGCTCGCTGTCGTCGCTGACGTTCGCTCGCTGTCGCATGCTGCGCGCAGCATGAGGCCGTCACTGCTCTTGGTGGCCTGCGCGGCGATGGCCGCCGTCTCGGCCTCGTCCACGGAGCCGCCGGCCGCTCAGACGGACGGCAACCAATCCGGATGCTGGGACTTCGCCGGCCGGCCCGGTACGTGCGGTCCCATTCAGCGTTGCCCACACCTGCTGGAGCTCATCTCCGGCAGCCGGCGGCCGACCGTGCAGGAGATCGCCAACCTTCGCCGGAGCCGGTGCGGCGACGCGGCCGGCCAGGTGCTGCTGTGCTGCGCACCCGGGCCGGCGGTGCCCTTCGCAGGCGAGCCCGAGGAGCACCCGAACCGGGCCGTCCTGGAGGCGGGACACACGAACTGCGGCCTGGCCTTCCAGCTCAGGATCAGTGGCGGAACGGCTGTGCGGATGGGCGCGCACGCATGGCTGGCGGTGCTTGGCTACGCTCGGTCTTCTTCCGAGGAGGTCACCTTCGAGTGCGGCGGCGCCCTCATCAGCGACCAGCACGTGCTGACGGCGGCCCACTGCGTCAGCGGGCTGCCGTCCGGCCTCCAGCTGAAGTCGGTGCGACTCGGCGAGCACAACCTGACCCAGGCGACCGACTGTCGAACGCAGCCGGACGGCGAGATGTTGTGCAATAATCCGCAGGACTTCCAAATCGCCGAGCTCTTCATCCACGACGATTACCAGAAGCCGGCGGCGCGCATGAACGACATCGCGCTGCTGAAGCTGGACCGGCCCGCGGTCATGGACGCCTTCGTCGGGAAGATCTGTCTACCGTTCGGCGCGGCGCGGCTCCGGAACTACACCGGCGTGGACCTGACGGTGGTCGGGTTCGGCAGAGTGGGCGCCGCCGACGGCCCACCGAGCGCCGTGCCGCTGCAGGTGACGCTGGCCGGCCTGGACCAGGAGCGGTGCGCCGCCGCCATCGGCCGGCTGGGCGGCACGCTGGGGCCGCGCCAGCTCTGCGCCGGCGCCCAGCCCGGCCGCGACATCTGCTTCGGCGACTCGGGCTCGCCGCTGATAGCGCCCGGCCAGCTCGGGCCGCCGTACAGCCTGGTCGGAATCACGGCGTACGGCGACAGGTCGTGTCAGGGCGGCGCGCCGGCGGTCTTCACTCGCGTCGCGCCCTACCTGAACTGGATCCTGGACCGAGTCGGCGACTGAGAGCGAGCCAGGAGCGTGCGCGGCGAGGGGCCGGCAGTGTGACGAACGTCTCGCCTGTTGGCACCCTGGTGCTCGGGGTCTCTCGTGACGCCCTGGTGCTCGGGCTCTCTCGTGGCGCCCTGGTGCTCGGGGTCTCTCGTGACGCCCTGGTGCTCGGGCTCTCTCGTGACGAGGAGTCCGTCAGGCTGGACCCCGCCGAGGCTGGACCTTGGCGAATGTTCGTCAGGTGGGTGGCGTGGTGGCAGAAAAATGCTCTTACATGACGGCATACTGGGTATAATAAGTGGACGAAGACGTCGTACATGTGACTGAGAGCCTGTCTAAGCAGCATCGCCACTGCATCAGGTCGTGTGCAGTGATATAGACCGTGTTGTTACGAAACCTTGTGAGACCTAGCCATTTTCTCAACAATTAACCATGTATCGCTAGGACCTTTTTTATAAACAGAGCTTTTTTGGTCACCAAAGTCCTTCGGAAAACGTGGCTTAATCGCTCCAAATCCTAAGAATCATGGGTTTCTTACGTTATACGTTAGCTTGCCGAAATCACCAATGAAAGTCTTCCGACGCAGTGAGGACGGCACTTTATACTATGTGTCAGAGCAAATAAACCTGGTGTGAAAAGGTATTCAGACAAACACCTCGCATTTTTAAAAAAAAAACATCACGGATAGAAGAAAAAACGAAAGCAAGCTAAATATGGGTCCTCGTGGCCGGAGAAGTCCCATGGGCTCTGACTTATCCTACCTGGATATGTCGCGGCGACTCTAGAATCAAGACAAACATCGCAAGACAAGACCATGCTATAAATAATGCTAGCGATCCTGAGGAACGACGCCTTGTGCATTCTCGTGTCTTTAAATCGCAATGCGGACTTCCAAAGCAATCCCCTAAAACCCGGCTCCCATTTTTAACCATCACACCTCATGATAAATTTGGTCCGTTAGTGAGGTCATACTCTTGACAGCCAAAAGACACACTTCTGCGACTTCTGACTAAAGGTACTTTCAGTGAGACGAAAGTAACCCTGTCGTCGCCTAGCATATGCGACCAGGCGAAGGCCCAGGATAAGAAAAGGATAAATATTCAGGAAAAAATACTGTTCCGTGTCGCTGCAGATATTGCACCTACATGAGGGTGATCTGGGGAATATGGATGGTTTAACCCTCGCCGGTCGAGGGAGGTGGATGCCACCCTCCCCCAAGCAGTGTTTTCGGGGCCACGGCAAAACGGAGCTCGATAGCGCCACAAAATTTGGAAAAGCTGACGATGCACTCACTGCGTACAAGTCATAGTGATTTCATGTCATCTTAAGTCACAGAGCTATGACGTCATTACTGAAGGCCTGCATAGCGAATTTTGCGCCAAATGTCGAATCTTCACTGTTTTAAGACAGTAGGCACGCAAACACGGTAGATGACGGGTATGCAGTCGGTTCAGAATTGTAGTCCACATGC